>VWZS01002380.1:1214969-1719632 GCA_013397075.1 Rhabdornis inornatus | reverse complement strand
AACGCTGAGGAGGTCAAGCGGCACAGCTCTGCCTCCTTCGAGAACGTGTGGTTGCGGCCCGGCGCGGGGGAGGCGGCCGCCCGCCGGGACCCTGGGGCCGCGCCCGCCCTGGAGAACGGGCTCAACTACATCGACCTGGACTTGGTGAGGGACTGCGGCCACCACCGCCGCCACCACAACCCGCACGCCCCCGCTGAGGCGAAGCAGCCGCTGCCGCCGAAGCCCCCGGGCCAGCAGCGCGGGAGTGGCCACTGTGGCGAGGATCTGAGCGCGTACGCCAGCATCAGCTTCCAGAAGCGGGAGGAGATGTAGGAGCCGGGCGCCCGCCGGGGAAGGTGAGCCGGGACGGGGCGCGGCTCCGCTTGGGGAGGGAGCTGGGCCGAGGGTCGAGGTCTTCCCACAGGCTGGGGGCGGGCGGCATCGCCCCCCGGCATAGCCACGGGCTGGGTTGGTTTCGTTGGGCCTTTTGGCCTCACTGCAGCATGTTTTAGTGGCAGAAGCCTCCAGGGGTGCAGTATCCCTGCGAGTGTCCCGCCGCTGGTCCACACCTGCACGGGCTGGGAAGTGCTTCCAAAGCAGCTTTGGACGCTCCTGTTCAGCTGGGGATACAGTACGTGTTGCCACGGTTTTTTTTGCTGTTCAGAATTAGCAGTGCTTCAAAAGTGTGTGGGAGAGGGGTGTGAAAGCGAGTCACTTCTAGTATTGGGCTGGAAACAGGAAACTCCCAGTGTCATCCTGGTTTGGTCAGTAGTCATCACGCTTGTGGCCAAGAGTAGAGCAGTGAACCGTGCTAACACGTGCACGGCTAAAGGGCATCTACCTCACAGGGCTGTGACCAGTATTAATTTAGTTTTGTTGGAAGGAGCTTTGAGTTTGAAAACAGACTTCAAAGCCTTTAGAGCATTATATCTATCGCGTGTGTTTTAGTTGATACTGTGTGGCTGTCCCTCACCTGCTACAGTGTTACAAACAGCACAAAGAATGAGCCCTATGAACTGTGGTTTTGGCGCTGACTAATGTGTTGTTTCTTCCTGAAGCTTTTAATTTTTAATTTGGGAAAAACTTCTGCCAAGCTGTTGCATGTTGATTACAGACATGTAAGATGAGTAGGAGCCTTGCTGGAAGCAGTGTGATCTTTCTGTTGAGTGGGAACTTCATGCAGCATAGAACAATGTATCTTGTCAAGAGCTCACAAAGTACAGCGCACCTGTGTAAGTCCTTTCATGAAAGGTGAAGAGTGTTTTGTTTTGGTGCAGGCAAGTACTGGCAGATAGTTATCTAGTAAATTTTATCACTCGATTTTTAGAGTTTCCTACATACCTGAGCAGCAGCAGTCACAGTTGTTTAAGCAGTTACCATGAATATATGCAATGACATTAGGGAGTGAATCTTATACCACTGTTTACATCATCTCAGTATTTGTGTCGCTTGTTGGCTGTACTGAAGGGAACATTGAGGGCTGGTGTTGATGTGATGCCTGGGATCGTATGTTTTTCATTTTTAGATGTTTTGCATCCTTATAACCTGAACGAAAGCAAAACAGTCTCGTCACATTTGCTGTTTGGCACTTGCTGCTGTTGCCCATTAGAGCAAAGCAATATTAAGTCTTAGTCTTAGACCTGCGAGTATCAGGTTAATTTGAAAGTTTGAGATAGGACTTAATATCAGTGCAAATATTAGCAGTCTGGTTCAAGTGGTAACTGGTAGGAAATGCTAATTTTTGTGGCTGATAGGACTGTGCTGAGTGTCACCATACATTATTTGTGACTAAATGTACATAAATTTACACAGCCACACCTTTTCTCAGTTCTGGCATGTGCTTGCAAGAGCCCTGTTTTTGCAGATGGCTCTTGTTACCCTGGGAATCCATATTTGCTTAGGACAGTGTTGGTATTGTGAATTCTTCAGGAGGGGATTTTTGCCAGAGGATGCAACATGTTCTGCAGTTAAGTCACTTTGCTGGGAGCATCACTGTTCCCTCCCACCTGTGCAGTGCTGAGACTGGGGAGTAACTGTGAGAGAAGATTCTTGGTCAGTGTGTGGGTAAATAATATATGAAGGGTATGAGAAGGCAGATCTGGCAGGGAGCAATGTCATAACTGTTTCCTTACACAGTTTTTTTTCCAAATGCACTGCTTTCCTTTTGCTGTGGACAACTTGTTTAATTGAACCGTGTGTCATCTTTAACGTAAAAGCTGTGGCAATGCTCTCCATGGTGATATGTGCTGTGATTATGCTGTTCAGTGAAAAGATTAGGATGTGGAAGACCTGGTATAAGAACTGGCTGAAAAATACTATGCAGATGTTTTTAAGGGCAGCATAGTGTAATAGAGTAATTATTTGAAGTTGGTTCTTATTTCCCAAAATTAGGATTGGAGTGAGGAGGCACAGCTTCTTCTGGGACGCAAGGGAAGAATCAGGTTGTAATTATATGGGGAGTTTGAGCCATGGCTGTTCCTTCTCCCTTACCACTATAAAGCTTTGTTGGTTGCTTGTAGCCTTCTCAGACATTAACCCTCAGGACTCTTATTTCCCAGGCTAGATTTCTTGCCATCAACTGAAGCTTCCCTTGCAAAATTCAGCCTGACTCATCTCTTGGGTGTGCTAAGGAAAGAAACCCAACAGTGTTTCATTCATATTAAACCATTTTTACAGCTATTCTTTGACATGTCTTGTACCTTTTTTGCTTTGGAGGTGAAACTTAGGTTTGGCAGGAGACTTGTTCCACGTAGGTTGTACCTTATGCCATTCCTAAGAAAACTTGCCTGGAGCTGAGTGATTTATGGGACTGCTTGCACATGCCTGAAAAAGTTGTTGAGCACCTTCAGCCTGAAACCTCCCCATGAAAAACTCACCTGAAAACTCCACATGCAGTAAAGGGTGTTCCAGTTCCCCAAAGCTTTGCCTGCCTGTCCCAGCGAGGAGCAGAGCAGGCTGTGTCTCCTTGGCCAGCTTCCCCTGTGCTCCTTCTGGCCAAGGAGGCTGTTCCGGTGCAGCTGAGAGCGGGGAGGTTGTGGTTTCTCCTGTTGGTGTCTGAGCAAGTGGAAGATGAAGAAAAACTTCTTGGTGTGTTTGCAGGTACAGCAGAGAAGAGAAAACATGTGGAGCTGGGAAGGGAAAAGTGAAGCTGCAGGTATCAGAACAAGGGCTGGGGAAGGCTGCACTAAGTATTCTTTCTTTACTCTGCCTCTCTTTCATGGGCTATTATTTGCACTTTTAATCTCAGAAGTGGCAAAAGGACTGCACATGCTTTTTTTTTTCCCTCCATAGAACAATCTTCCACCCCATCTGAAAGGCCAAAATTATCTGGATAATGCTTGTTTTATCCATTCTGGAATTTTGTTGTTGCCGTCTACAAGACAATGACCCCAAACGTTGGCTGTTCATCTAATGGGTAAAATGATTGTTGCTGTTTCAGTGCAAACTAGCTAACTCCTGTCGTTTTCCCTGCTCCCCTGTCCTTCTCTGTCAGCTGCCTCCAAGTTATTCAGGCATTAGATTCTGAAGTATTTTTAATCTCTTTCAAGTGTAATTATTTCTCGTAACATTAAGGATACTGGCTGAAATAATCATGTTATTTCCCAAATTTAATTGAAAAACATTTCTCTCTCACCCACAGCATTCCTCTCCACTCTCCAATCCCATTGCCTTCCCTGTCATATATCCTTGGCTGTTTCCAAACAGCTGGCCCTGCCCTAGCTCTCTTCTTTTTTCCTGTTTAGAATTGTTGTAGTTTCAGGGCAGTTCTGTATGCTCTCCTGCCCAAACTTTTACTTCTGCTTTAGAGGACTGGGTACTGTTGCATGTATCCAGTGACTCTTTGGTGCTTGGATCCTCTGATGAGTGGTCTTTTATGCTGTAACTGGAAGGCCACGTTGCTGCAGTTGCCAAGTTGTGCTGGGAAACACCAGCCCATGACATGGAAAAATTGGGGGGAGAGAGCAGTGTAGCCCTAAGGCGTTTTCCTCCTGCTTAGAGTTTTGCATGCACACTTGTGGTGGGCTGATCCTGGCTAGACACCAAGTGCCCATCAGATCCACTGTATCACTCTCCTCAGATAGACAGGGGAGAAAAAAATATAACAAAAGACTCATGAGGTAAGGGCAGGGAGAGATCACTCATCAGTTACTGTCATGGGCAAAACAGACTCAACTTGGGCGAATTAGTTTCATTTGTTACCAGTCAAATGAGAGTAGGAATAAGAAATAAATAAGAAATAAGTAATAAGAAATAAAAACTAAATCTTAAAACACTTTCCCCCCACCCCTCCCTTCCTCCCAGGCTAGCTTTACTTCGCTTTCCCATTTCTCTACCTTTTCTCCATAGCAGCACAGGAGTGTGAGAATGGGGGATTTGGCCAGTTCACTGCATGTTGTCCCTGCTGCTGCTTCCTCTGCAGAGTAGTTTCTTATATCCACAGTGATCTCAGATATCCTCACTCATCTCTCTGGCTGCAGTTGTGCAGGTTTTTTTCCTGTTCCTAAATACATAATGCCAGAGGTGCTGCCACTGTCAGTGGCACTGCTTGGCCTTGGCCAGCAGCAGGTCCATCTTGGAGCTGGTTGGCCCTGCCTCTGTCACACATGGGGGGAGCTTCCAGTAGCTTCTCAGAGGAGCCACCCCTGTAGCCCCCTGCTACCAAAACCCTGCACACAAACCCAAGACAACAGGTGAGCAGATGTTGTGGATATGCTGTGGATCCTGCTTTTGGGGTTGCTGTGAGAAGGCTCCTCAAATGAGCAGGGGTTTTGAAGATGAACTGCTGATAACTTGTGTTCTGAGTATATAGTCAAAAATATTCCGAGAAGGAAACCATTAGATGTTGGCTCTGGAGAAACAGGAAATGCTGTAGCAGGCTAGTAGAATGAATCCAGCTATCTTGCTTTGATCTCCAGAGCTTCAAAGCTTCATTTCCATTTTGTTGATGACTCTGAGAACTCCTGAATGTGTAAGTGCTAATAACACAGAATAGAATTTGTGTAGTGTAAGCAAGTGGTAACTTGGCTCACTCTAGCTTTGATGCTGACTGTTTCACCCACTGCATGGGTGGTTTGGGGTTTTTTGGTGATGTAAGAAAATGGAAAACAGTACAATGGGAATTCAGCACAAGGGCATCTATAGGGTTGTTAGACCTTTTGCCTGTATCCAGTTAAAGCGAAACACTTCTAAGGATAGAGATAAAGTTTTGTGTGGTTCTCATGAAAATATACATGATGGTAAACAGAAAATTACTCGCGTCGTACTATATACCTGGGTTTTGTTTTTGTTGGGACACTGTTTACTTTTTAAATTAATTTCTTTCATAGTTTTCAATAGTTGTGTTCTTCTTCTCAAGTTAAAAACTTAAGGTGGAACAACAGAAACACAGCAATTCATAAAATCGTAGGATATCCTGAGTTGGAAGAGACCCACAAGGGTGCCAAAACAAGACTTGTACAGTTAAATTAAGGGCATGTTTTTAGGGGCGTGTTTCCCAAACTGAAGAACAGAAGTTTCTGTAGTATTGGGTCAGCACCAAGGTAAATACCAGCATGTTATGAAAGTTTTTCATGCTTTATGGGTATTACTGTAGACAAAACAGTGCATTTCTTACTGTATGCACACACCAGTTTTTCCCCATACCTAATTATTTGCCAAAATTGAGCCTGTGTCTCCACATACTTGCATATTTGCAGTTCTCCTGTTTAACAAGACCACAGGCTTATAATTAATGGGTTTAGGTGTTTCTCTTTTGTTTTCCTGGCTTAAAAACTCAAGCAGAATGATTTATAAACAAGTTCATATGATTATGAGGTACTACCTGGACATCTTTAGCACATGGTTTTCCCATTTAGTTAATGTTTATACTGGTATTTGAATGTGGTTTAAATTTGAAAATGAAACAGGACGTTGCAGGGTGAGGACGATGCTGATTTTTAATAGCAACTCTAGAGAGATCATAAATTTCGTTAGATAAGACTTGTAAATAGAGAATTACAGCTGTTAAATAAAATGCAGCAAGCAGCTGTGGAATAGGAATGTTATTTGACCAGTAAGTTCAGTATATTGCATTGTTTCAGGACTACTTTATGATAGCTAAAATTTTATATTCATTAGGACTGCACTATTTTCATGACTTCCTAAATACATGAGTACAAGTACTGAAAGTAAATGTACTTGAATATCCTTTTGAACAAGTAACTGTATAATAGCTTGTTTGTGAAGAAAGTGGGGTTTTTTCCCCAGTTTATTGAAACTCTGAAAATGAATCTATTCAGTACTGATTATTGTATGAACAAAGTCACATAAGCTTTAAGAATAATTTTGGTATCCAATGATATTGAAGAGAAATAGATATTATTTTCCAAAATGAATTTGATTTTAGGTTTAACCTCTGTGCCAAGTTTCAATGAAAACTAGTTATTGTGTTGAATTGACAGAGTTATGAAATACTTTTTAGAGACAAGAGGAAAAAGGAGAGGAAAGCTGTTATGAGACCTGTGCTTTGACTGGGAGAGACTGGGGGTTGTTGACATAAGATAATGGGGAACTTGAGGTAAAGCCAGGGAGCACTTGTAGAAACTGGTATGGGAAGGAGATGGAAATGACAGAGAAGTTACTTGGGGGACACAAAAACTATGGCAGGATGATGTAGGTAGAGAGAATTGCAAGGTATTTGTGACCTGAGGGCAACTGGGATGGTGATATTTGAAAGTTCAAGGATGTATATAGAGAAATGTGGAGAGCCTGGATAAAGAATTTGTTCTAGAGGTGCTCATTTTGTGTGGTAGTGCAGTTTTCTGAAAGTGTTTTTCCTTCTGTTTTTTTTTCTTTTTGATCTTTATTACAGGGATGGACACTCTGCTTAGGCAGCACATGTATTCCTTATTTGTTATTGGATTTTTAAATTTGTTTTTTAGTATTTGGATATTCTGCTGACCTTAACGCGATGATTTGCTTAATAAGGCAAGCAGAATTTACCTCCAGCTCTTCCTTCCTGAATTCTTTGTCTTGTAGTATCCCTGTCACAACCACAGCAGTAAAGCACAGATACAAATCTGAATTAAGTAAAAGATAAGTAAAAATGAGTGAATTTTAACATTAAAACCCCTTGATTTTATAAAATGCATCCAATAAAAGGAGGACTATATTCACACAGTTTTTTTTAACTGTAGCATTTTCTTCTTTACACTCTCCTACTTGGACAGTAATAAATTTGGTTTGGGTTCATTACTTTAATAATTTGTCCTTTGGATTAGTATGTATAGATTCTCTTGTTTTTTGTGTTTTTTTAGTTTAAATAATATATTGTAAAAGAAAACTTCAAATGAGAAAGCTATTGTGGCTTGTTACAGCAGGTGTGGTTTTCATTTTGTGGTAAGAGCTGTGACACAAATATATTAATGGTGACAAATATGTCTGAATTCCCAACTTGTCAGAATGGTAAAAGCTGGCTTTTGGTCATCTGTACATGATCTGATGTGTTAAAGTACCTGTTCATGAAAGTGAATAGCATTATTATATTTTTACATAATTCTGGAGCTTTATAAATGGTGATTATTATTTTAACTACATGAAATAGAGATAGTAAAGGAGAGACATTGGTAACTTTTAAAAAAGATTCACAAGTTTAACAGCTTTACTCTCCACTTACAGAAATGATGCGAAATTTAACAAAAGCCAAGGTGTGAACAGATAAAGGAGATTTAAATAAGCCTGGCACTCTTAACTAACTGAAGAATGTCTTGATATATGTCTCTGATCATGTTTGACATATCTAGGTCATGTTCTGTGAAGACTATTATTAGAGATTTAACCTTGGGTAATTGTGAAGTGTATTTTCTTCAGAGTAATTTTTGATCAGGTAGATGAGACACTGGAAGTTTGTGTGTTCAAGTGCTTGTAATAATTTGGGAGTCTAGTTAGATCTGGTGTCAGCCTCCTGAGCTGGAGGGTGAAATGTACTGTTCCGTGGTGTATCATAGAAGATTTACCTGTGTACATTTTGTCAACTGTTGTAAAATTCTATTTTTTTGGAAGCTGAGAATGTGGAAGAAATGACCTGTTAAATTTTCAAACAAGATACGCTTCAGGAGGACGTTGTGCACTTTACAGCTAGTAGAGCTGTTGAAGTGTACTTGCACATTTGAACTCTCTGATATGTGTTATATAATGGGGGAATGTAGAGTCTGGGAACATCTCCAGCTTTAATTGACTGTGTTTCTTCTTCTGCCTCAGCCCATCACCTCCAGCCTGTGTAGGTTGGGACATTTTTAACCACTAGGGCACCTAAGGATTGCATATGCTTGCTTTGAAATACAGAATCTGTGTGAGTAGAAAAAGTGGGAATTAACTAGCAGCCTTGGTTCCTGTCTAGTTTCAGCAGGCCGGCTTTCAGTGTGGTGCACAAATATTTATTAAGATACAACTATAGGGTAGGAACTCCATAAGCTGGATTTGCCAGTCAATAAAATCCTCAACCAGTTTGTGCATGGGAGCTTTCCTTCAGTGGCACAGTTCCTTGAAGTAATAAAGAGCTTGAAGCTGGAGTGGAGGAGACTAAGCCATTCTGATTGTATGGGTTCCTTCTGCCCTTACTTCACTGAACTGTGGAATTAAAACCAAACCAAAACAAACCCTCCCATCATCCTCCTCACAAAATACTGCATGTCTGTACATCACCGGTAACATTCATGTAAATGCTGCGCCGAGAGTTGTGTGTGTCTTCGTTGGGAGAGTAAAAGAACCTCAAGAAGCATACGTGGGGGGTAGAAGATTGAGTTTGTTTCTCCTCTTACAGCACATGTCAGCTGGGGTCTTCTGTTCATGAGTTTGTATGTGACTGCAAAGGAATGGAAGGGAGGTGGGGAGCTTGAAACACCATGGCTGGAGCTGTGACTTGTTTCATGTCTGACCTGAGCTTCCCATGCCCTGTGCTGTGTGAGAAATGCAAAGACACCTCAAGTGACAGCTGATGTGTGTCAGTGAGGGAATCTTTTAGATTAAAACACTGGATGGTAATTAATCTTCAGCCAGCTGGCCTTCATTGTGAAGAGAAGATTGCTGTGTTAGAAAAGAGAATTTTAACCCCTAGAGAGCAGGAAATGAGTGACAAGGGAGACGTTGTGGCTTTAGAGAAAAACGTGGAGCTTGGAAGCCTTCTGTATGTGCTGCAGGGGAGTGCTGGTGTCCAAGTAAGTGATGCTTAGGCATTTTGCTGAAATACCTTGAAAATTGCTAGAGCAAGGAGGCAATGGTGTTCCAGTAATTCCCAGTTTGGTTTGATGGTTCCTGTGCAAGTGATTGACAAGGTGTTTGGAAGTCACAATCAGCTGCGATGCTAGAGCCTTCACATAAATACTAAAGTAAGAGAAATACAGAAGCTCTTCTCTTTGCTGGAGAAGGCACATGTATAACAGAATGTCCTTTGCTGTGCCTGCCATCTCATAGGGCTGTAAAGTCTGCAGCCTTCCTTGCATGGTACAATGTGCTTTTTCATGGTACCTGGTCTCTGTGGTGATACCTGGAGAAATAAAGGTTGGGTACTTTGCTGAAACAATGGTGGCTGTTCCACTTCTGGTTCACACAGGTGCTGTAGGTAAGTGATGGTGGCGTTGGTCTCTGAAAAATGGGATTAATTTTCATTTTCTCAGAAAAATTTGTGCTGTTGTAATTAGTGATTCCTCTCCTGCAATTCCTGATCACAATTTCTGAATTACTTGTTTCATCAAAATAGCAAATGGGGCATTTAGGGAGCAGAATGTTACATAATAATGAGGACATAAACTAACAAGTTGTTTACTTAGTTGAGGCTAAGACAATGTTATCTTACTTTTTTTTTCTTCTTTTGGAATTTATCCACAAAGATTTTCCTTTCATACTACAGTTGTATTTCCTGGAAATGACCAACAGTAGGTAGCTCAGCTGTGCAGTCCTTGAAAGAGGTAGGGCAGCTCAGCTTGCCGCAGGATTCAAAATGTCTCTTAGATGTCAGTAAGGTATTGCATTCCTTGTTTTGATGGGAATGAATAGCTGTACCATGGCTACATGAACGGAAGAATGAGCAGTACTCAGCTTTTTGCAGTGATGGTGAGGTCAAACTGAACCATTTTCATTTGGAGAAAGTTAAATCGACTAATTGAAACCTTTAAAAGGACAAAAATATATTTTAGACAGGTGGAAACAGCATTGTTAAAATTGAGAAAATTACCTCTCTTTAACCTGTTATATTTACCCTGTTTCTCTTTTTGACTTCTTTGCTTACAAAGCATGGGCACACGGTACCATCCCTTCACGCTTTGCCGTGTTACAGTATTTTTAGCATTTGGTCCACTTTTCTGTGTTGCAGATCACAGTTGATTTTTTTTCTTAATAGTGTGAACTAATTACAAAATTAAAAAAAAATCAGTTTCTTTTTAAAAAAAGAGAAATTCAGGAGTACTAAATAGTTAAGCACTTGATTGCAGATATCAAATGAAATACAGGTAAGGAAACCGTAGTTCAGGTGTACTGAAAAACTACTGCAAACAAAGGAAACTTTTTATCTCCTGTGTGTGGTTCAGGAATCCCAAAAAGCAGACTGGCTGGCACATCTGGGGCAGGGTCCTGCAGGAGCTTTGGGCAGATGTGACCAGCTTGCCTTCCTGCAACGGGTGGGGGGTCCCACCTCAGCTGCCTTCACTCCCATCTGCCTGCACCACAGTTCCTATGTGCTGGTTCCATACCATGAAATGGTAACTGTAGTTAGGCTAGACTATTCTTTAGTAATTGTTTATATTTCCTCATTTCACGCATAATGGCATTCAGATTTCTGAGAAACAGCAAAGTAAAATATATAAAGAGGAATTTAGTTTGTTTAGGAAGCTGTATGTTGAAAACTGTAAATATTTTTTCTTGTTGAAGGTTAATATTTGTTCTAGTGTCAGTATTTTGGAAATAATCTTGTATTTTGTTGACTTTATCGTCATCCTGTGAACATGATGCATAATGTTCTTGAATGCCTTGGATATCTTGATATGGGTGGATAGCCATGTGTGATTTACATCTATCTTACCAATTTAAGATCAAAACAGAGGCAGATGAAACCAGAAGAGAAGTGATGGAAGCCAGACAGCTCCAGATCATCCCTTGTCCTTTTCCAGCTGCTGTGCACACTCCCTCCTCCCACAGCTGCTTCTTGGGAGCAGAAGTTGAAGAACGGGTGCATGGTGCATGAACATTGTACTTTAAACATGTAAATGGTGAACTTTACTCTTCAATGGATTGATATAGCTGATGAATTCATATGCAAGGCAGTCTGGAATTCTTTAAACAATTTAAAACTTCTTAAAAGCGAAACAAAACTCTCAAATGTATTTAATTATTTTCTGTATGAAACTTCTTTCTCCGGCAAGCTCTGATAGAAGGGAAAAGCCCTGCTGAAGGTGTGCAGGCATGTAGCTAGGGCATGTTTTTTCAGGCCTTTGAACTAGGTTAGGAATGTGTCTCAAGATGGAAGAATGAATAGTTACTTGGTGCTTTTAGCCTCCGGGCTTGAAACTCGCAAGAGGAATGTTATTGTGTCTTCAAAGCCTGTTTCACACAAGCCTTTGTTGAGCAGGAACTTGGAGAGTCTTTGTATTATCATGCACACAACAAAAAGAGCCAGCCACCCAATTTGATCTAATTGGGAGGCAGTGGTGAGACGTTTCTTCAGTAGAAAGGCTCTGGAAAATGGGGTGCATATTTTTAATTAGGAAACATCCTTTAGAGTGAAGGGATTGCCTAAATAGATGTTTACCACCTTGCTAAAACTCTCTAATTATACTGATGCAATTCCCCATATGCACATCCCCTCTTTTTCCCCTCTTCCCTATGTAGTGCTTTCCCAGGAAGAAAGCAAATATTTACAATTCTTTTAAATTCTGTTTTGACCCTGAGGTGGTGGTAGCGCATCCCTGCACAAGGCAAGCTGAGGTTGAGAAAGTGGGGTGGTTCAGGTTGAAGTAATTTTGTCTTGCTTTCTGAAAAATAAACCTGTATTCAGGACTAACTATGCTGTAATATATTAATACTAACTAAATTAAGACAGAACTTTCACTCTATGTAACTACCAAATGTTTAGAGGAAATAAACCCATTGCTCTAGTGAACATGAGTGGGGTTTGAAGTGCTAAAACCTCATTTCTGAGAATAGCAGCTGCTTCAGTAGATATCCAGAGAAATTTATTTTCATTTTAGTTTGAGTAGCCTAATGTTTATTCAAAACTGAATGAGATCAACAGAAAAGATGAGGAAACAGCTTTCCTTTCTTAAGTTTTTTAGTAAAAAAACCCAAAGAAGTCTACAAAATCAGAAATTTTGAATTCCACAGTAGACAAGTTCATTCCATTTCACCTACTAAAGAGAGATGAGGCTTAAAAAAAAGAAAAAATTGTTTCTAAGTGCAACATTTGTTTTGTTAAGTAACTTCATTCGGTGTTCAGGGATTTTCATCCTGTTTTTCATTCAAACAGGGCTTGAAAAGTCGTAATATAAAATTTAACCAGGCACTAAATAGTGACCTGTGTTGGTCATTAATTTCATGTCAAGAATCTACATAAATACACACTAATAGTATTGTCTAACTAGGGATTATATTAAATGCTAAATTAAAAGGTTATATTGCAGATCATCATGATTTAGTGGTTATTGGTGATTGAGAATGACCATTAAGGACATTTAAAAAAAGTTTCCTCATTTGCTAATCTAAATTTGATTATTTTAATCACTGTAATTTGAATTAATCCACCGTGAAGCTAAGTGTCAGTATGTACATGATAATTAAATGTATTTGAACTGATACAATCATGCAGAAATGAAGGGTACGCTCAGAAAGGACCTAGATACAGGATGTTGGCTGATCCAGAGGAGCAGGAGCAGAAATTAATTCAATCCATGAAATGATAGGAAGCTGCGAGGGGGAGAGGAGAAGGCAAAACCACAAGTACAGAAAAGTGGTGGTTAAATGTATTGAAGGGTAAGAGTGACAGGCATGCTGTGTAAATTGGCCAGCTCCTGGGTCTTCTGTAAGAGAAGTTTCACAAGGCTAGAGAAGGGAAAGTTGTGTAGGAAGGGGTACAGGGGCTGAGTGAGCAGAAAGAGAAATTGGAATAATGCCAGGAAGCTCAGATTTCAGTTGATGTAATTGGACTTTAATGGCTTGAATGATTCATAATCTCTTAGCCTGATAGGCTGTTGCAAAATTTTAAACATAGGTATGAATGAAGCCTTGTGCTGATAACATTGTGGGACTGCAGCAGTGGAAAGCATTGATGTGCCAAGAATTGTTAGAGGAAAAAATTCCTCTAACATATAACTTATTTGTAAGTTTTGTGTAGGCATATTTTGGAGAAAGGTTTGAATGATCCTTCTGCATGAATGGGCTATTAATTGTTTTTCACTTAGGTGTGGAAGAGGAGGAATCTCCAATTGATGTAAATTGCTGTACCTACTTGACGTTGGTGGGATTAGGACAGCATGCCTCAATTTAGAATGTGTCCCTTTAACAGTTTTTCTTTCTTTCTTTTTCTGGAAACTGTTACTACACCATTCTGTTTGAATTAATAGTGAATCCCTATTAACTTGAATTAGCTATAGTAATGAGTTAGCTCAAAAAGGCTCCAAAATTATCTGTAATTCAATGTCTAGTTTATCTCCTACCTTTTATCTCCTACCCTCATCTTTTCCAAAACTTCTTCTCCTGAGGATTGGTGAAATGTTTGGTCTGTCTTGATTCAAGCTTGTTTTCTTCCATATTTCTTAGAGTAGCCTATCAGCTTTTATTCCTTTATCAAATTTATGATTCACATCACACTCCTGTGATGTGAATCATAAATTTGGGTCACATTTCATCATTTGCATTTGGGTTGAAGGAACAGGTAAGAGCAAAAGACTATTAGGAGGATTGTTCTATACATAGGAAAAAACAAGAGGACTAAAGAACATGTCATGGTAGCCTTTGCATTACAAGACTCCTCTTATTTGTAGGACTTTCCAATCTGTGTTTTAAACTGAGGTACTCTTGTAGTAGCTTACTTTTCTTCGCTGTAACTTTTTGAAAGATTTTGCTTTGGTTTTATGAAGTTAAGAGTGATACAAGTCACTGGAATCTGTTTCCTTGGCTTTATCTGCATATCCTTGGCTGATACTTGCAGCTTTTACCATTGTTGTGACTTTCTCTGTTCTGATTCCTTAGGCTCAGTTCATGCAGGTACATCTGACAGAATTAAGACCAGGGAGAGCTGCAGTAAGTACAGACAAGCACTGCACTTCAGAAGCAGAATGCAGGACACAGGTTTACCATCATCTTAAATAAATGGAAGGCCACGCTGTTGTTTCTGTCTCCTTGGACATGTATTCCTCTGAAGAGTTGTTTTTGGCACCAGCTGGGAAGCACTTGGGAATGTATTCAGGTGGAAATCCAGAACCATTTGTCTAGACAGTAGCTAGCTCCTAGTTTGGTTAAAACCACCTGTGAAACCTCATCTGCTATATTCTTTCAGGCAGCAAGTCTTCAAGTAGAATACCTTCTGTGATTAGTACCTTACACTGCCCTTGAAACCACACTTGTCTTGCCCTATGCTACTGCTGCTTCTGCCCGCTGCCGAAGCTGTGCCTGAGATTGTCCTCAGTGTTGCTTTGAAACTGTGACTGAAGCCTTTAGTGAGATGTGATCCTGACCAGCTGCAGCACCACTCCCTCAACCCAGGGAGTCTTTGCAGGTGTGCTGGCTGACAATCTGAGTGGGTTTATCGAAGTGAGTTTGCTTCTTCACTCACCCTGGACATGCTACTTTGAAGTAGGAGTGTAGTGTAAGTGTATTTATGCTGTTAGAAAAAGCTCCACTTCTCAGATATGTTTGTTTTGGTTCAGGTAGTCTCTATCTGAGAAAAGACATCTTTTACTGCCAAATCTGCTTGCTGCTCTAGTATTCATGCTAGTTTAGCTGTGTTAGTCATCTTCTCAAAGAAACATTTTCTGCCAAAACCCAAATCCACAATGACAAATCAGCCTTTCTAGTTTAGATAAGGTCATATATATGTGGAAAATATTTTCAGGTGAAAATGAAAAATATATGTAATGGCTTCAGACAGCTGTCTTCTGCACCTTCTGGTATAGTTACTCAAGATGTCATATGAGAAACAGGCAGGGTTCCCACCTTTCTGCCCCCAATTCTCGGTCAAATTTAGTGATTATAGGAGGATTCAATAAGTAACTGACTCCAATATTCAATAAGTAACTGGCTGTGATAGAAGGAAACATCAGTTTCCTTAAAACATTTGGGTACAGTTATAACATTAAAGTGCTCCAAGAGCTACTACAGTTGTCTGTAGCTTGGCTTTGGTTTTCTCCCTTTGCTTCAGTTTTCTAACTCTTTCTGTTTTGAGCCTTATTTATTAAGAAGTGTTACTGCATTCTGCTTATTTTTTCAAACTACTGTGTCATTTATTTGGCAGGAGAGGAGGAAGGTTAAAGTTCTCCATACCTCCTCCCCTTCTCTCCAGTGAAATTCTTGATTGTTCTGTTTAATGAGTCATTTTCTCTACAGCTGAAGTTAATTTAGTGGCCAATCCAAGCAATGAGTATTTTCTGAGTGAGGAAGTGAGAGAACTTTAATTCTGTCCCCTCTTTTCAAATACAGAGGTGTGTCTTGGGTGTTTTAAAAAAATAGAAGAGAATAGTGCCTGTTGGAGGTATTTTATCATTTAACAATAGGCAAGAAAATATCAATTGACTTCATTGGAGTGAAGTTTTCTCAGAGCACAGGGGGTGTAGGTAGGGTTTGCAGTACTGTAGAGCTGCTGTATGTGCAGAAATGCTCTTTTCCAAGGGTTCTTTATCAGTATGTAAAAGCTGATAGTGAATGCTATTGAACTCTTCGTTGCTCTAATTCTTTCTTTCCTGCAGAAGTTTATGTGTGCATTAGAGTGACTTGTGTGCTCTGAGCTGTTGAAGTCAATCTGGTCAAGAGCATTGTTTTCCAGAGAAAAAGGATAATCAGAAATTCAAAATTAAAATCACTTGTGAAATATTTCTGACGTGTATGTCATAGATTTGTAAAATCTGTTTCATATACTTCTGTTTGCTGAACGTAGGGTGTTCTGATTTGGCTGAATAGTACCAAGTTATTTTGTGGCAGTGTCCTCAGACACAAGGCTTTGATTAAGCATGAAAAAAATATTAAAGGCTGGCCTACATACAAACTTACACAGAGAAACAAAAAGTGTGAATTAAGGAAGACAGCATTTTAATACAAGTGTTTCAATACCATGCATAGTAGTGGCTCTTCTGGGCAAATGGAAGCGACAGCATAGGGTGAAAGATTCGTTTAGACCTTTGGGGTAGACACAGAGACATTTCATACCAGATCAGGGTTATTTGAGGTTTTTGTTTTACAGCTGGGTATAATTTTAACCAGGGTAAGTTCAGTGACTTTGTTTGCTCATGTGGACCACAGGTATGCATGGCTATTCAAGGTTCAGTCATCAGCTCAACTTCCAATTGACCAAAGCAGATTTCCCCCCTTGCTGTGAGCCCCTTATGCCTTTGGTTGCAGTGTATGACAGTGTATTCCTGTGTTCAGTCAGGTTGCTGAGCTGAAGTTGCTGTCTGATTTGGGCCTCCTCTTCCCAGGAAGAAGGGGGGTTACTGGGGCAGGTGTGGTTACAGCCGTGTCTCTGAACAGCCTCTGGACAAGGGAGAGTTTGTGCTCTGTCAGTTCAGAGCATGAATGGGACTTGTACACGAGTGGCTGCATGAGGGAAGCTTTGGGCATGCTTTCGCTGCTTTTTAGACTGTCATATTGAAGAAGGATTCTTACCCTGGCTCCCATGCTGACACCTCCTTGCCTGAGTATATGCATTCCTGTTAGCTGAGCCAGGCAGCTAGCTCAGGGTAAAAATCCAGGCTAAAAGTAACCTAATCCAGGCTTAGGGGGAGCAGACATCAGAATTCAGATTCGTGTCATTGTACTGCTACAGACCCTGGTGACAGGGCAAAGGAGGGGATGCTGTGTGTGGTGGGAACATTAATGGCAACAAGAAGACAGGTTTGTACAGCCTTCAAGTGGACATGAAACAGTGATCATCATCTCCTTGCAACATTTTCATTCATTTTCCAAAGCGTTTATTTCATTGGCCAGGGCAATAATGATGGTGTGAAGCAGAAGAGGCTTGTTCTTTTTCCTGCATTAGGATCATAAAAACTTTCTAAGTCTAGTGGTTGGAAGTGAGCCTTATGCACAAAGGTTCTTTTGTTTTGTTTTTGTATAAACTCATTTGATGTTAAGCAGCCAAATCTCATCCTTTATGGTTAGTCTAATGCGTTTTTAGAAGCTACTGCACTTCTTGTTTAGCTTTCAGCCCCGGCTGCAGAAGGCTGCATCTCCTTACATGGTCTTGTCTCATACCTGCTAAATCAGGGATACCAAACCAGCACTGAACACCTCTGGTTAGAAACCTGAATTTCTTCTTAGGAGTGTTAATTGCTACAGTAATTTTTCCGTCCTTCAGCTATGCAGAGTTTTCTGGGTTTTTTAAAAGAAGATTTCCAGTTCTTAATAGAAATGGGAGTGATTGTGCTGAATGTAGTGAGGTAAGGGGTTTGCTGTTGTTTTGTTTGTTTACTCTTGAATAGCTTTTCTGAAAGGCTTTCTGTGTGCTCTGTCTGTGCTTATGGAACCATACAAGCTCTTGCTCCTTGGGAGATGTGTCACTATGAACTCTCTGCAGCAGTTCGGCAAGAGAAAAACCACAGTGGCTGAGGCTTATGCTGTAAGCCTGTCAGAGTACCAACAGCAGGTAAACTGATAGTTTCCCTTACCCACTATATCATTTGGATGTGCAAGCATAGATCAGCAGTTGACTGAGCTGTTAGGTGCTAGAAGGGGATGCATTTTGTGCCACAAGTTAGATTCTAGGTTTTGTTCCTCAGATCTGCAAGCATTTTGATTTGAAATCTTTGCCATCTTACTGTTTATTTGAAAATTCGGAACAGATGTGGGCTTTTTTTTTTTTTTTTTTTTTTTGGCAACAATGATTAAATGATTAAAGCTTAAGACATTCTTCCAAAGAAGGAGAAATAAAGATTTCCCCCCCCTCATATTTTAGGACTAGAAAGATAAAGGAGAGGGAAAATAATGAACTTCAAAGAAAAACTTTTTGGATCTTTTAATGAAATGCCAAATTAAAAGCAGAACTCAAAGACCAAAATTAGTTAATGAAATTTTTACTTAAAAAGAAGAAACCTAAAAATTCATGGGTGGAATACATGATGGGTGATCTTTGCTCTGTGCTCAGTGGGCTGAGTTTGGAAGCAATAAACTTGTAATCTGAGGCCTCTGGCCAAGAAGGAATTGGTAGAAGCCACACCACTGTAACCTGCTGCTCATCTTCTCACCAACCAAATGATAATCCAGTGAGTCATAATAGTGAGGATGTGTTCTTCCTTGAGATGAACAGCAGGAATGAAAACACCCAAACACTCTCTCAATGTTGAGTGTCCTGCACTAGTCTGCTAAAGGTAAGAAGTCTCGCCCTTTGAATGCAAGTTCTCAGATGTGGGCGTAGGGAGGATGTTGCATAGTTGTGCAATTGCAGGCATATGTTCATTCATTAATGAGAAGTGGCCTGTCTGTGGCCTTTGGTGAGTTGTACGTGAGTCTCACAACATGTTGAGAAACACTCTGATGTCACTTCTCTGTGCCCTGATGTATCTACTGGTCTCTTTTTTTCTTTCCCTGTGGTTCTGCAGAGGCAGAGACTGTCATTTTCCTGTGCTTGTGCAGCAGCCAGGAAAGCAAGGCCTTGAGCTGTGGCTGGAGCTGCTGCGTGCTGTCACAGTGCAGACGATGCCAGTAATCATTATCACTGCTTATCATTCCTTATCCTTATCACTCCTTAGCCCTGCAGCTCTGCACAGGCTGGGCCCTGGCTGAATGTGTAACATGCCGAGATTCAAAGACTTCATAAACCCAAAATCAATGATCCTCACCTTGTTCACAAAACTTGAGTTGTTAAGCTTTCTTCCCTTCCTCCATCCTGGTAGCTGTTTCTGTCCAGAAGTGCAGTGGGATGTTTTTCAAGCCTGCCTCATTAGGGTTGTAACCAGGAGTTTGATGTGTACACCAGCTTCTTTTCCTGTTAATTGTTTTTACCATTGAGTCGTATGTGTGATTGCTTTCATTGCTCTGTAATCTGTCTTGCTGTTTCTACTTGCTGATTGGCTTTTAGGAATAATGGCAATCTTAAAAGGCACATCTTGTATTTTTTAATAAGAATTGTATCCTTTTTAACATCAAGTGATACTTTGTTACAAAACAAACGACAGGTGATCTGTCTTCTTCCCTGCTCACAGTTGTTAGGCAGCTTGTGTGGAAGGCTCTTTGTACCTGGAGTGAGCTGCAGGTGCAGCTGCTGCTTGGTGCAGCAGAGGTGAGATCGACGGGGTTGCTCCTTGTAAAACAGCTTGGAACTGGAGCACTTTGGAGAGGAGAGAAACAGCTTCTAAGTCTTTATGACCACAGTCATCTAAATTTAAATCTTCTGTGATTTCAGGGATGATGAAACCAGATAGCTTGGGAGGTTCCTCCTTTGGGGCACGTGAGAGAGAGCACCAGCCAGACAACTGGTACAGACAAGCAAGAGGCATCGAAACACACAGCATGGTCACTCGAGCTGTGCAGGAGGAAGAGCTAAATTTACCAGATACAAGTGCTAATAATGAGACTTCAAAGAGAGCACACCCTTTTATTCCACAGCTGTGCTCTGCCATGCAGAAGAGACAGGGTGGTTTTCCAGTGGAAGTTTGCCACGTGTCTTTGCCTTGGGAAGGAAGTTCTGATTAGCATAGAATTTCAGAAAGGAACTGATCTACCAGTAAAACCATTATCAATTACATAAGAGATACTCCTAAAGGATTGCCTAAATGATGGAGTTTGGCCTTGCTAAAAATATTGAATAAAACTGTTTTATAAAGTTTGCTCCTCTGTACCGTAGCCATTACCTTGTAGTCAAGCAGGACCAATTCAAAGAGGATGCAAGATAACAGATAATCATTGTAAGATGCACTAACCTGTCGTCATCATGTGCTTCATCTTCCTTAACTTGATATCTTATTAGATGAAAGTCCCAATCCAGGAAACCTCAATAATAATTGGTCAAAGGGAATAGAGCACATTTGAAAGTGAAAAAACAAACACTACTAGTCAGCTGAGGGTAAATCAACTTTCCATTCTGATGTTTGGTCTGTGATTTGAAACTAGTTTGACTACTGGAAAGTGACCTCTGAAGATAGGCAGGAGGATGGTGTTCAGCTCAAATGCTACTGGGGCAACCTTTTTAAAGCCTTTAAAATGACTGTGAATGTTTCTTTCCCACTGAAGTTAGAGGTATAAAACAAGAATTATCAAACTTAAAAGTGCAGCTTTAAGGCAGTATCTTAATTTCATTTGTCAGCACCTCAGTGTTCTCCTGTTAAGTTTTATGTGGTTTAGAGGGAGTTTAAAAAAATTAATTTTTTAAAGGTGAATGCAGATTAGAGAAACCAGAATATTGGATCTAATGAATAGAGAGGGAATTGTTAAAAGAAGGGAGATGACCTGTAATGTCTGACACATAGCCTTGCCCTATTTTAAACAGATTATAAATTACATTATTTATTGCCTCTGACTTAAGTGGAACAGATTGCTGTTTAGGGGAGGAGTGATATAGACGCTAAGGTAAATGTGATAGTAGTAGTCTTTCTTTTCTTTACTAAGTTAAACTCAGGAATAAAAACCAAATACCTGCATCAGCCTCTGCTAGTATATACAATGTGTGCATTCTGGCAACTCACAAGTTGTATATACAGATTTCAGAGTGTTTTGAAAATAGATGTGCCATACAAAAGCTGAAAATAAAACTTGAAGAATTTAAATTAAAGCTCTGTTAAGGTTTCAAAGTAACAGATTTGTCTCTTAAGACATATTCTTTTCACAGGGAAAGGCAGCAGACATAATGTGAGGTTTTCAGAAGCCTGATGTCTGTCTGTCATGCTAGAGTATCACCAGAGTTGGTGTTACAAGATCTAATTTCCTCCAGAGTGGTGTTCAAGTAGCTGCATCCATGGATAGTCTACAATTCCATAGAAAATCCATTGCAAGTTTTGTTTGCCATCATCAGCCATGGAGGTGTGATGCGTGGGTTGGGGTTTTTTTCAGTTTTGTTGTTTTGCACCCAATTTCTGTCCCGTTTAATAAATCTCCTGGATCTGGTGATTTTCCCACAATGATAAAACTAACTCTGGTGATCTTGATCGATCTCGCTTGCCTTCCTGTGGCTTCTAGACATCCCTCAAACCAATAGTTTGATTTGTTACCTTGCACTAGCCTCAGAATAATTCCTGTTTCAATGAAAAATAGTAGTACTGTTACTTTTGGGTAGCTAGATGCTGTCTGAGTGCAGAGGAATTCCAGAAGGCCATCACATAACTTCAGTGGGCAAGAATGTGGTAGACTAATGTCAGCATAGGTAAACATAGGTTTTTAAACAGAACTTTTTTTCCAGTTAGGAAAAAATTATTCTAAAGCATGTTTGTGTGGTGCTAAACTCAGAACTGACGGTTGCAGCTTGGAAAAGAGGCTTTGTGGTTGTCACTGACAGTTTTCCAGGACTATTGTCAGCAATGTGGAGTAGCAGCAGCCAGAAAAATACAGAAATACCTGGGCAGTGTGTGCCTCTTGCATCATCAGGAAACGGTACTGAGGACAAGAAAATACCTTTTGTTGGTATTTAAAACACTGGTGTGCTCACCACATTTTGAGCGTGGGGTCCAGTTTTTGTGTGCACATCTGAAGAAGGTAGAGTTAGTGCCTTTAGCTCAGGGAGGTACAGAGAAGGGCAGCTCTCAGTCCAGGGAGGTGGTATCGCTGCCTCATGTGGAGTTGCATCATTTAAAAGGTTTGATTTGGAAGGTGGGCAGCTGAGAGGGGCAGAGGGTTCAAAGTTTACAAAATCATGAGCGGGTAGAAGGGTGAACGCCAAGCTCTTGTTGACAGAAACCCTACATCACCAGGACACTTGATGAAACTGGTTGGGAATCAGTTTAAGACAGATGAAAGAAGAAAGTGTTTACATAGCAGGTAGTGAATTTATGCAACTTGCAGCCAGAGGATGTTTTGAAAACAGGCTGAGTAGGCAGGTTCAAAACAGGGTTAGGAGAGTTCATGGTCAGCGGAGAGAGTGTGAGGGGAGTGAACCACAGGACATGGGCTATTGGTTCTCTCTAAATAGCACCTTTTCTGCCTTGTTGGAGATGAATTCTGGACTAGATGAACCATCAGTCTGACCCAGCTGGGTGTTTCTTACATTCCTGAGCTCTCAGGCTTAGTTGGATCTTTATGTCATTCACTTAAAATTATGTTCTTGTTCATGGCAGGGTTAGATAGAAGGCATGAAGCCCTTTTCCTTTTCCTTTTCCTTTTCCTTTTCCTTTTCCTTTTCCTTTTCCTTTTCCTTTTCCTTTTCCTTTTCCTTTTCCTTTTCCTTTTCCTTTTCCTTTTCCTTTTCCTTTTCCTTTTCCTTTTTTGTATGTTCAGTAAGCTGCAGCTCCAAGGGAGACTCTTGGATCTAATTGTTAAATTCATCAGTGCTGCAAGCTGATACGGCTGTTACTTCTTAATAAGCTGGAAAAAGTTTCCTTCTTTCTAGCCAGGAAAAAGTACTGGGAAGTCCATCGGGGAATGTGATTCATCCAGGTCACAGTCATAATTTTCCTCTGAGATTCCAAGGAGAGGTTTGGGATAGTGCTCAGATAGTAATGATAAGATTTTATTTAGACATAGCTTTCAGTTGTGGCGAGCAGCTACACTGGTGTTTATGCAGCAAGACTCCAAACACGCTTTTTATTACTTCATTAGTGGGACACACTCCCTGGTATTTGGTTATGTCCCAGTTTGCTCTGAGAATTGAGAGTTATTCAGCCCTGCCTTGTCTCACAGTTACCAATGCTCAGGAGCTGGAGTAAAAGCCACAGCTAGAAGTCATTGAATCTGAAGGATGTAATTCTTTTGCTAGAGAGTAGGATAGAATATTACAATATTTTCAAGTAATTAAAAAAAAAAATCCTCCTTAACAAAGTTAACTTCAGTATAGCAGTGCATTGTAGGGTGGTAACCATTGGTAACTTGAAGACAGTGAGCCTAGGCTTACTATCCATATTTTTAGATTTAATTTAGATAGACTTGACATAAAATAAGTTAATAAAGAGGATTTGGAGGTTTTTTCATATTGTTAAGACTGGAGAGACTGCAAAAACTGAAAAATAGTGAGGGCATTCTTTTCAAAGGTGGTGACATTTTGTTTTACTTTTACCGTCAGTGTCTTACAACAGGGAAATAAATGCCCCATTTTGAATATAATGCTCTATAATGATTTTGTCCTGGAGGAAAACTTGATTAATGGAAAGAGCTAGGTTATGTCTAAATCTGGACACTGTCAAGCTTCATCATAGCCTAATGTCAAGCTGCTGTAGAATCCATCACTATGAAGGCTGTGCTAGCAGGAGTTATTATTCATGTGGATATATACATCTGACTTTCCTTGCTGGGGCACAGTTGTCTTGGAAGAAGACCGAGTATGAGCCCTTTGAGACCTTGTCCTGCTTTCTTCCTCCTTCCTTCCCCATCCCCACTTTCTCTTTCCACAATTGCAGTTAAATTTGATAGCTCAAAGTGTAAATTAATCCTAAGTTATAGAAGTCCTTCCTTGAATGAGACTGTAAATCTCAGCAATGCACTTCTTAGAATGAGCTTCTATTTATGGAAGGAAGGGGACTTATTTTTATTTTTTTATAAATATTGAACAGAAGTGTATAAAGTAAAGCTTCCTCAATAAGTTCAGAACCAACCAACCAAAAACCTCCCCAGCTTTTCTTCTTTGACCAACAGAATGCTTTCTTAATGTTATGAAATACATCAAAAGTGTCAATATTTACTATTGCGTGAACAGTCTTAAATATTTACTATTTGAAGCAGCTCTGTAACATTTTTGTTCAGTTTTGAGATTGCCTAGTGTTTCTACTCAATCCACTGAAAATACTAAATGTTAACACTGTATTTAGTCATCAAAATAATCTTCTACTTTGCATTAAATTAGTTTGGTGAGGTGATCTAAAAGGCATTCTTGGTGGGTGGAAAAAAGCACTGGAAGAATACAAAAAGTGTTTGGGAGACATAACTCTCCTTCGAGAAAAGTGGAAAAAACCTGTTTATTTAACAAGCAAAGTACTCACAAACATGGTAAAATGAATAGTATTAAACAATGGAACCTCTAGCTGTTCTGAAGGGATGGCAAATTCAGAGAGTCCTTGTCCTGGGGTGTAGCTCGGCTTGCTCAGTCTCAGTCCTGCCTGCTGGAAAATGCTGCGTCCAGCCCTGGTGGGCCACAGGTGTGAGTTCCCGGTGTTCTTCTGGGTTTTCAGTCCAGAGCAGGACTGATCAGTTCCAAGAAAAAGAAACGCCAAAGTCTGGGGAACTTCTCTGCCTCAGCTAGCTAAAAAAACTAACTAAAAGCAAAGGAGAGCTCTCTCCTGCTGTTCCTGCCGCAGACAACCCAGTCCAGGAGCAGGAATAGGGGGAGCAAGGGCAGTGTCTGATAACAAACTGCACTTTTTCTCCCCCTTCACTCTCAGAATCAGACTTGAAGGTGGAGAACTCAATATCCAGCATAAACAGAACAGACTGGGGATACAAACATCCATAAAGTCACCCTAGGACACAGCAGAAATTGATCTTCCCACCTTCTAACCATCTTAGTGCTCTAACGGTGGGGGAGGAGGAGGAGGAGGGTGGTGGTGACTTCTTTTTGCTTTCTATAAATCAGCTGTAAAGAGTGAAGGAAGTGGTAGATAATGAAGTCTGCCTCAAACCTGTTTCTTTGTTTTATGCAAAGCCACAGTGTAAAGCTCCTTAGATTGCTTTGCTGATCCATTGGTAGTCCTCCACTCCTTGAAATATTAAATTGCTGCAACTTGGTCTATGCAAGGATGGGGTACTGGCGTCAGCTGACCAAACTCTGAGGGACACATGGAGCCACCTCTAGCACAGGGAAGTGTGGAGGGGCCATATGACACACTGTTTTGTGTACAAGTACTCAGGGATGAACATCAACATCTTTTTTGATAAGTGTGTCTGAGTCTGCTGAGAGAGCATTTAACAAATGCAGCAGAAGAGGAGCTGCAAGATGGTGAGGTTCCCTCTGTGGCTGAGTAGAGCTGTGAGCTGCATACCAGCAGTGGCAAATTTGTTGCTCTCAATGTCCATTCAAGTGGCTTTGCTCCTTAAAGCATACATGGTGCTGTTCTGCAGATGGATGAGTAGGGATAATGTTACAGCCTGATGGCCACTGAAGGAAGAGAGCTGCAGCACAGCCTAAAAAACTGTCACAACTTTGTTCAGTTTCTCTGTTTCTATGGAAGTTGTTTTTTTCCACAATTATACTTGCAGAGCAGAAACTGAAATTCAATTCAACTTCCTAATATATATGTATTTCTGTTGGTAGCTGTATTTGAAGCTTTCCTTGGCTATTTAGCTTTGAGAGGTTGACAGAGGCTGTCTGGAATACTCTTCTCTGATGATGAGGTAGCTGACCGTGTCACAGCATGTGGGAAAAGCTTCCTGGGCAGCTAGAGATGGAGGAGAGGCAGCGGAAAACATTCAGGTTCAAATCAGTTGGAAAGAGGGGACAGCTGCACTGTGTTACTATGAACAGAAAAGATGCAGTTTGTTTGTATCAAAGGGAGGAGCAGCTTCCCTAAGAAGGGAGATGACATATGATAAGCTGTCAAATAAGCCAGGTCCTGAGTTCTGGCTGCTGCAGGAGTGGCAGCCTACCTGTGCATTTGAGGTGAGAATGGAGGAATTATTTTAATAAAAAGATGAAGTTTTGAAGGCTACAGGTCCGTGTGCAGGCTGGATCCCGTTTTCTCCCTGTTGCAGAATGTCAAATATCGTGGTATTCCCATGACAGCCTCACTAATCCAGCTGCTGCAGTTAGGAGTCACTGTAGCCTGATCACATGTGGAGATTACTGAAGCTACAAACTAAAGTCTGGCCATTGATATTTTGCACAGTCAACTTCTCATCTCTGAAGTTCTGTGAGCAGAAAAATTCCATCTGTTACTCTTGGAGAAATATGTGAAGTATCCACATAATCTCTTCAGCCTCTCTGTTCCCACAAATCACGGGGTGCTTTGACGGATGTGGTTGCCATGTTCATTATGAGAAGGCTGAAGTCTTGTTGCATAGTTTCAAAGTTAACTTTAACACCTTCTTGGATGTTATCTCAAACTGTGAGATTTGTGGGTTTTTATATTTAGCTCAAATTGTCTGCTATAATTGGCTTTGAGGCTGCTTATAGAAGGGTAGCTGACTGCTCAGGAAACACGCCTGCATTTCATGTTACTTAAAAACATGCGTCTGTCTTTTTGTCATCTCAGAATCTGCTTTGCAGAATAAGATTTGTTGACATAACTCTTCAGTTTGCTTCCTTTATTTCCTTACTTCTGTGAGAATAGTATAAAGCTCCCTCCTGCATCTTCTCACTTGGCCACACACTTGTCTTGACACCTCAGCCCACTGCCAATGGTGCTCAGCTTGGCTCTAACTCTGGTTTCACACAGCCAGGTGGCAGTGAAACCTGGAGGTGGTGGCTGTCCTGGGAGCTCTGCTAAGAGGGACCCACACTGCTGTGCTGAAGAGCACGCCCATCCCTGTGCTGTGGCCACAGCCTGCCTTGGGTCATCTATTCCCCAAAATATTGTACCTTCTAATTATAGAAGAAAGCAGTGCAATGACATAGTTGCTTGCCTTGGACTTTTTGAGTAAAATGAAAATATGTTTGTATGGCTGTGATGCTTTATACTGATAGTTGTTAGTGCCTTGCTAGAATCCTTGGGTGATAAAGAAAGAAAAGTGAAGTTGAATTCCTTCAAAACATTCTATGAATGGTGTGGAATCAAAATACAGTGCAAGTCAGAAGTTTCTGTCTTTTTGCACCCCCAAAAAATGTTTTTTATTAATTTGCAGTTCAGTTGCATTCTCTCAAGATTAGTTGTAGTCATTCCAAAATTACAAAAATAAATCCATCTAGAATGATGGTTCCCAACTGATGTGCAGGGGCATGCAGAAGAGCCAGCAGGCTGTTAGATATGCTTTGAAATTTGAAGTAATTATAGCTGTCTCTCTGAAGTGCTGCATTCAGGTTATAAGCACACTTATGCAAGGGTTTTGGCACATGCGGGTATATCATGGAACAGTAAATGGATGCAGAAGGATGCTGGGAAGAAGGGCTCCTCAGGAGGGTTAAGATACTTGGGCATCAGGTACTTACCTGGCGTGGATCTTACTTGATGCTTTGTTTCATAATGATGTGAACATTTTTTCTTCTTAGTGGAACTCAGAGCTCTTATTGCACTTCATGCAAATGTTTGCATATTTGTGGTAACCAGAAAAATTGCAGCATAATGATAATATTAGTGACATGCACGATACTCTTGCTTGCTCTTTATTGCATGTAGGTGCTATGAATATCTTGCTGTACATGAAACAGAATGAACACCGTCTTTTCACTTTCAAAAGAACCCTCCCACATCTCATCATGACACACTGTATTAGAAACCCCAGTGCTATAGGTTTCTAGTATTGATCTAATTCTTCCTTTGGAAGAGCTGTCTGGCTAGCTGCACTCCTTACATGATGCTTGTTCAGTTGGAGTGTAGAAATACTTGTTAGTGCCTAGCAAACCACGTAGGAGGTGCAGCAAGCTTTCTGAATTGGATGTGCTGCAGCTGCTGAGCAGGGGTTGGAGTGTCCAGCTGTTTGCAGCTGCTGGCATCTGTGCCAGGCACATGCACACACCCACCCCCTTTAACTTGGTATTGTAGCCTGGGGCTTGAACCTGAGTATCTGCTTTTGCCAAAAGTAAGGTATGCATGAAATTATAGGAAAAAACTATGAGGCACTGAGCCTGTTAAGAGATGCTCTGCACTGTGAATAGAAAGTGCTTAGTTATGGCCTTTCAAAATGATAGTATTTTTCATAAATAATAATATCATTCAAATTTAACAATCCATTCATATATTTTTGCCTTCCTGCCACGCAGCTGATAGGTTTAAAGATTAAGTATCAGCTGCAGGAGCTGCACGTTGTGGGGCAGGGAGTACAGTTAGTTTCCTGAGCCGAAAAAGGCCAAATCCAGAGGTGAAGAGGGGCTGGGGGAGGCCTTTCTGCTGTAACTTAATCTGAAGAACAGATAAATTATTTTCTAAGTAATAGCAAGTAATGAGTTCCCTCTTGGTAAACCAGTCGTATACTGATTTGTAAATGACTGCTGTTTTCATGTTGTTTTTACAGCCTGTAAGCTGGAGGGGCTTGAAGCTTTGGGGGTTATTGAAGCTTTGGGACACAAGATTAATTTGTATTTTGTTTTATATGGGCATATATGGGTGCTAATACTTTATTTGATCTTCACAGAAACAACCACCAGCAAGTGCAGAAAGTTGTTTAAAACCATAGGAAGGCTAAATATTGCTTGTTAACATAGTTTGATTTCTATATGATGTATACCAGAGCCTCCTGCAAGCTTTTTTCTGATAAACGTTCAAATCTCTGAAAATAAAAGTCAAGGTATATTCTCAGAAGACACCTGAGCCTCTCTGTAAGCCCTCTTAGCTCCTTGCCTAGCCTAGCTTCTTTTTGCTGTGGCTGTAATGCAGGTTGCAACAATACTTGAACTGCTTTGTTGCAGGTGAAGGCAAAAGGTGGTACTTTAAAATACTTCCAGCTCAAAGTACTGAAACACTGTTGCTCACGCAAAGGCTGTCCCTTAAGTGTTAACTGACTCCAGTGTTCCTGTTTTACCTCTCAAAAGCTGAACCTGCAGGCAGCTTCAGGACAAAGAGTGATGTGACCTTTGCAAGCTTCTGGGTCATGTTTTGAGCTCATAGTTTTCTAACAATTGATAAATCTGCATATAATTTTTACCTGGAGCTGGACCATAGCACATACTGTAGACATTTGAAGGAAATGCTAAAATAAATTTTGCTTTATGCTTGCCTGTATCAACAGACTAAGAGTGCTTGAATGTGTTGTGTGCAGAAACGTGTATACTTATGTGTATCAGTCTGTGTATACCTGTGTGTGTAGAGGGAGGGGGAGATAAAACCACTTTGGGCAAATGGAGACAAAAAGTGGGATAGGTCATATAAAAACACACATCTTAATGATTGCAATATCAAGGCTGGTGGAAGGTGTGATCTGCAGTAAAGTAAAATGTCCCTTTTTTGTCCCTGCCACCTGACAGCAGCAGTTCTATATTTCCTGCATCCTTTGGAGTACCCTGTCTACTTGGGCTGCAGTTGAGTTTGCAAAATATTACAGAGAATGCAGTGCTTTAAAGCTACTGTTGTTTTGTCCTTCAGTAAGGCACATGATATTTTGATTTGTGTGGAGAATATCTTAAAGACTGAATGTTTTGGCAATGTCAACAGTTGGAAAATGCATCTGTTTTCTATTACAATCTAATATTATGCTCATCTGTGGCTTCTAAGTAATGGGCACTTGTTTACATATCACAGAATATAGATTATCATTTTATAAACATAGTTTATAGTTGCATATTGGTTTCCTAAATAAAGAAAAGCAATAGTGGCTTATAGAAATGCTTGCACTGAGACAGTCCTGGAAGTCCAAAGAAGCAGCTGGTATCCAAGGGTGGGAATGGAAAGCCTCTGCTTTCTGCACTGCCTTTCCCATAGCTCAAATACTGCCTCTCTTTATGCTCAAATCTGTTTGTTACCACTAATGACTTCTGCTTACTAAATTTAGGATTTGTTATAAATGAAGATTACAGCTTGTTTTTCTGTAACTGAATCCCTTAAGTGGAAGAGAAAGTATTCTTCTTTAAGTGTTTTAAAGCAAAATGTCAGTAGATATCTGTGTACTTCCCTGGTTTAATCACTACGTCTAAATTGCAGCTGTGGGATATTTCCAAACCCCTGTTTTCCTTTCTTACATTTCCATTAATTTTCAATGAAGCATGGCTTTGTTGAATGAATTGGGTTATTATTTTCTGAATCTCAAATAGATCATGTAACTGTAGTGGCCAATTCAACATTTAAAATCCACAGCTTTGAAATCTTACACATCTGAATGCATTATTACTGTTTGTTGATATATGATTGCTCTGACTGAAAGAACAATGCAGAAAAATTTGGTTATTTAGTCCTCTCTTGAATGTCTAAGCTGACATTATACTTCAAGCAGTAGTAAAGGAGTCATCTGAGCACAGAAGAGAAAATAAGAGTATGGAAGCATGTGTAGATACATTCCTAGCCCACGTGGAAGAAACCTAACAAATAAAAAAGTAGATAAAGATGGGAGGTGCATGGATATTTTTATTAAAAAATCTGTGTTTACAATTATGCAAAAATCTGATGGTCTAAGATGAGTTAACTTTAAAATAATTATTTTGTTTGCCTTATAAGGAAGTTCAGGGTATTTTAGCTAAGTTGCTTATTCTTTTGAAAATGTATATTATAAGAAGATTTGTCACTTAAAAAGTCATATGAATGTCTGTATTGTCTATATTTTGCATGGTAAAATAGCAGAACATCTAATTTCCTCCTATTTTTGACAACTTTCAGTGTTTAAGGCAGAAATTTCCCATGCTTGTTACTAGTCTCCCTCCAGCTGAAATTCACTGGAAAGCTTTAGGTGAAAGAACTTAACCATCTTCAGTGAGATGAGAACACCATTCCTTTTTCATCCCTTCCAATCACTGCTTCAGACAGTGCTGATGTTTTGTAGATTTTGAAGTGACCTTGAAGTTTGGAAGGAAGCAATTGCTCCATTTCAGGGGGTGTATTTGCCTGAAAGCTGCACTATGTTGTGTTAATACTCTGAGTAACTGAGAAATGCCAAGTTGCATTTACAGTAGAACTTGCTACACCTTCAGGTATTATTTGGAAAAGCTGTGGCTCCCACTGTGTGAGCTTTCCACAGATCCTGATGGTGCTTTTCTCTTAGCAACCAGGACTGCAAGCTGGGAGAGAATCACAGACAGAAATGAAAGTATGAAAGGCAGTTTTTTTCTTGCTGAAATACCAGTACTTCGACTGAAAGAAAGGGTTCCTGTGTTTGTATTTCATCATACTGTGTCTGTAGAACAAAATGCCTACAGATGCTACAGAAACTCCTGACTTCTAGTTGTCATGATCCTTAATTCAAATTAAACATTGCATTAAACCTTATGCATAGTTGGTAACTAGAGAGATGAGTACGCAATTATTGAGACTGGAGAACATGTAATAGAAAAACAATAATTACCAATATAGGATGTATTTATCTGTAGAAAATAACTGTAGTTAGTTTTTCCCTTCTCCTTCTATGATAATTCTTGTTTCTAACAGTCCTCAGAATATGAACTGGGAATCATAAATTTTGTCTGGCAATATGGAAGTTTGTGGGGGAGGGTGTCTCTTTTTGAGGCAGGGAACTGTCCTGGTTTTGGAGAGCTTTTTTGTCCAGTAATGCAATTGAACTACTTTTTTCATGCTACCATAGCCTATTTTAGCTCCTTTTTGTATATACACACACTTACAGGCAGCGGTGTTACACTCTTACCTTTTGTACATGTGATAAGTAGAAAATGCATGTTATGGAACAATGTGATAGGCAATATACCTTCTGATAGAATTCTAAACTGCAAAATATATATTTTTGTATGAGAACATATTTGCAGAGTTTTCTTTTGTTCCTTAAGTGATTTTAAATGATGAAACATAACTTCAGAAAAGCTTTAATAATATGAAAAATCTTCTGTTGCTGGAAAACAGATGTACAAAATAATATTGACTGAGATCTCTTTAGTTGCTGTGCTGTGTACTTTTTTTACCCCAAAAGACCATTAAAATTTAAGTTTTATAACAAAAATACTAGCTTTATCTTAACTAAAACCTTCATTTAAGAGAACTGGACCTTAAATTAGAATATTTTTGGCTCTGGCCTGAAGATACAGATGGAAAGTAGAAATTGGGATACTCTGCCATTCTTCATATGTCCTCTTTACTATAGCTTGGACATTCAGAATCCCTACCACAGGACGTACAGGGAGTTTCCAAATGTATGCAAAACTTAAAAAACCAATGCAATATTCTGTTGGATAAGGGAGGAACACAGGAAGAATTTATAGGTAACTTCTGAAAGCAGAAATTGTTTTAAAAGAGCCTGAGCTGTAAAATTTCTTGAAAACTGCACTGCTGCTTGTCACAACCACTGATTATTTTTAAAATTATATTTAAAATTTTATTTTATTATTCCCCTCTACGTTTCAGGCTGTCTTCTTCCATTGCAGCCGTATCTTTGAGCTGCAGTTGCTCCCTGAAGTATAATGCAAGCTTCTGTTTTTTAAGTTACATCTATAAGGCTGAATGGAACATTACCCTCCTTGTTTGACCTCCCACATGCGATGCACAATCCATTAAATCTCATGTAATATTTAAGAATTTAATACATTCTTTGCATAACATAACAGTAATAATACTGACAAAACACTGCTCCAAGCAAAACTGCTTATACAAACAGCTGATCTGTGAGCAGTGGAACTAATGAAGCCATGTTTCCTATAGATTTTTCTCATCTGTTAACTGGCCCTTTCCCCTCTGCAGCTTCTCTGGAGTATCTGACCAGCAGTGCTGGGCTGATGAGGGGATGGGTGCAGGGGTTGAGCATGGGTGCTGACCACCCTGCTCTCCTCTTCATTTTGGGGAAAGTGTCAAAGGTATCATCGGGTACTTTTGTAATCACTGAGATCAGTATCAGCAGGCCAAGTTAGGTACAGATTCTTCTCACGGTTAAGAGGACTGGGTGGCCAGAGGTACAAGTTTGTGTGGTAGGTTACGAGAACAGAGAACTTTCAGTTTTATGAGATTATAAAGTGCAGTGATACAGCATGATAAGGCTGGATTTTTATATATTTTGTCAAGGTTAATCTCTAGAGGATGTTTTCAGTCACTGATTAACCAAGACATCTTAATAATATGTGGTATTGTGTACAGATCCTTTAGTGTGTATGCTAAGCCTTTAATCTGTGCTGCTATATGCTTTTAATTTTCAATTGACTTATACTAATAGCTTCTAAAGGGTTATCCTTAGTGCTGGATTTGACAACTCATGGAAGATTTATGTGTGACAATAATACAGTCTCTATCATCTAGTGAGATTCTTACTGATACTCTTGTGAACAACTTTCATTATATGGAAAGAAATTCATGTGGCATGTTTTTTTTTTAAGTTTAAAATATCTGACTGAAAATTCTGAGATGAGAAAAACTTTCACCTAGTTTGCCTTTTGCTTGTGTAATTATGCAGTTTCATAATGTTAGATTGGTGTTGCAATTAAATAGCTAGTGTGACTGTTGATTGGTTTCCCATTTGAAATCATGGCAACTGAAAAAGTGAAGGTTAGTCCTTTTAGGCTGCTAGTAACTTTAAAATATAATATTGGCAGTCACTCAGGCTTTTAAGAGTTTGCTAAATGAAACTCAAACAGCAGTAAAATACTTGATTTGTCTAACTGGTCTTTATAATTTGGATTTAATTCACAGCTGTATCCAAATAGGGCTCCCCCGTCCCCCAAGTGCCTGCCAGGTGCTGCCTCCTCTGCTCATGTACTTCAAACTTGAGATAGCTTCATTGTTTTGAATGAGATTGTATTTCCTTTGTGCCCTTTCATCACCCTCTATTTACTATTTTCTTGTTACTATGGTTTCTGGAAATAAATTGGATGACAGTTGTTTTGAAAACCTAATCTGTATACAAACAAGTTTTTCAGTGTTTAAATGGTGCAATGAAGAGTTTAGCTGTGGACTATCTCAGAGCTCATTAAAGTGCTCAGCATTGTTATTGAGGTTAATCCCATTGCAGTCCGGGGTACGCTGATTGCTAATTCAGTGGGAGGAGAAGAGTAGAGCTCTTGCTTTACTATTGAAGGCTTATTTCTGATGTTGGAATTTAGTTGTCTTTTTTTTTTTCTCCAGCTAAAAAATTCTATTGTATGTAGAGTTTACTTAATTTTATAAATCTGTTTTAATGTGGAAGAATGCTTGGCTATATGTAGTCACGCTCAAATGTTATTTATTTTTGTAAGCATTGATACTTTTGCCTCCCACCCTCGTGCATATGGGTTGTTGTAGTTTCAGACCATGTAGCACAAAACGTCCATTTCCCACACAGAGTGGATTCTTCAGTTTGTAGGAGTGATCCAGGAACGAGGCATTTTTTCAGTTCTTTTTATTCTCAGCAGTGTGTGGCTGCCTGATGTTTTATTTATAGCACCTTGTCCAGATGCTGCCCTGCGTCTGTCTTCATGTGGGCACTGTCAAGGCATTACCACCCTGCTGCCTGCCCCTGGCACAGGCTGAACTCTGCTGCAAGGTAGCAGTTCTCAGCTCACGGGCAAGGCACTGAGGCACAGGAAGATTAGGGCAGAAAAATGATTCCCTAGATATTATAGTGACTGTGCATGTTTGAGACTTCACGACTTCCTCCTCCTCACAATAAAATTTCATGTAGGAAATAGATGGGATTTTATCTTTTCCTTGAGACTAAGAGGAAGTAACTTGAGTAAAACTAGAGAGCAAATCAAAGCAAAGGCAGAATTAGATTTCAGGTCTTTCTGCATGTGGTTCTGTGCTTGTCCAACTGGCTGCAGGTTGGACCTACCAACCTACATAATATATACCCCAGCCACAGCACTTTACTGTTGGCAGCTTTTGAGTATGGCTGATGCTTTGAATTTCAGTTATCAGCTTGAGTGTCAATGGAATCTGAACACCAGGTTTGAAGTGCTGGGAAGAGGAAGATGCCATGTGACTCTTAGAGAAGTTTTGCAATTTATGGCAGACAGGGAAAGTAAAAAGGTCAGGTCAAATGAGTGCAAATTACTAGAAATAGATTGTGAATGTATGTGAATGTATATGAAAATGCATTCATACTGAAACAAATGATGTTGTATTTCAGTAGTTTTCTAGGATTTTCTATCTTGGTCTACAAAGCAGAAGACAATGTGACAAAGCAGTTAATGAAATTCATTTAATTTCAGACTGATGGTGGTATCCTGATGAAGAACTAAATCTGTGGTTAAACTATTGTTTTCTAGTCCAGCTTCAAGATGTAACAAACTTGGCTGTTGCTTTTTGCTTTTTACCAAAGGCCTTCTCCTTTCCTTTTATTAAAGCACAACATCTAATTTGTTTTGAGCTGTTTCTGCTGTATGGTAGTTTTTCTATTATGGAGTAGCAGATGGTTTCAAAAGAATGGATTCTTTCTTTCTACCTTGGCTTTCCAAACTTCTTGGTACAATTTTGTCAACTTTATGAGAATTCATTTGTTCTTATCCTTTCCCTGCTTTGTTTTCTTGGCATGCTTTTCACAATGTGTTTTCCAGTACCTCCTTATTAACCTTTTTTGATATTTAATGCACTGTTGTTTTGAATTGAGGAAGTGTTTCTTCCAAATTTACTGCAGAACTTCCTTCCCAGACGTGCTGCAGACTAGCTACTTAATTTGCACTGGCAAAATTTCAAAGTGAAGGTCAGCTGGCCAGGTTATCCCCACGTGGGGCTCCTGTATCCCTTCCTAAATGCCATTTTTCTTCTGTCTGTTCTGCGTTTTCCACTTACTGTCCATTGGGAGGAAAATGGCTTCAGCAAAGTTGAATGGTGTGACTCTTTCCTTGCTTTAAGCTGTAACTCTCACAATTTAGCATGTATCACAGAAACAGTTTCAAGGCAGTTTAGACTATTTATTTAGGGCTTTTAACATGTTGTCAGAGAAAAGTAAATCTGTCAGAAAGTGAGCATTATAAAGTTGGGTCAAAAAAGCACAGGAGAAAGTGGTGAGGTTTGGCTTTTGGAATAGGGAACCAGCCCAGAGTGCCAGAAAGGTATGTGAAACACAGATTCACAGAAAGATAAGGATATTCAGCAGCTGAGATATATTCTGATTATATAGTGGCTACCCTGGGTGTTATGTGTTGCTGAGCTCCACTGCTGATGTACTTTAGTTGATCTAATATGAGCACAGGTTCAGTGCACTCAATTTTGATCAAAATTAATTGTGTATGTTTAAATTGCTGACAAGCTGAGGAGGTGTGAGTACATCTAAAGGCACCCAGGTCATCTGCTTCCCTACAGTCAGAGCAATTGTAATGATTCCCAGCATTGATGAGTTTGTTGAATTCGAAACTGCCATTAAAGTAATAAAATTTGAAAAATAAAAGTTCTAAGAAAACTCCTTTGAAGAACAAATTGCATAAGTTGTTTCTGTGTTCCCCTTGTTAATATTGTTGATATTTGGTTATATGTTTGATAAAGATAGAAACTGAGCAGTGTTTTCTTTTAAAGGATACAGCCATAAAAAGTATATTTCACCAGTGCTTTCTTGAACAGGGTGTGGTTTATTGGGTCATCATGAGAGGTGTGAATGCCACAAATTCTTCAGGGTTAGATTCTGCAGGCTTGGTGAGCTGAACAGTAAAAATTCCAAAATAATGAATGATCCCAGTTGTTGAATTTGCAAGTTTCTTTGAATCTTAAAGACACAAGCACTGTGAGGACTGAAGCTATTAACTAGGTGGTGCACATTTAGGGTTCAATATTGCTCTCATTATTGCAGTCTGGGGAGGAGAGAAGGCCTTGGGCCAGCAGAGGGTTTATCTGAAGGATATCAAACACAAACAGTGCTGCCAAGTATATTAGTAGAGCATTATGAGAAGATTTGGGATGAACTTGGAGTATTGATCTCATGAGATCCCTGGCTTCATAGTAACATCATTATTTTCCGTCCTAAAACAAAGGGATTTTCTCTCCATTGTAAACTGGACTCAGCCTTTAGCTGATTACTCAGATGGACTATTAGTAAAGGAAGGGAAAGATCCAGACCTTCAGTCCTTACAAAATTGGAACACACAAACATGAGAATCCCATTTATAACATCACACCTTTTAATGAGAAACACTCTGCCCATATTTTTCATTTCATAGAAACCAACCAACCACATATTTACAGGCTACATCATGGATTTTTGTAATTTGCAGCTGCTGGACACTTGTTTTGTTTTATGGCTTGCTGTGCCACCACAAGAAAAGTTGTAGAATTTATTTACAAAACATGCTATTGAATTTAAGTTCTTTATTTCTAAACTTAATTGTATTTTGTTTCTTTTAGTCTTCAAAAGACCCAAAACCTTGGTGACTTTTTTTCCCAAAGTTGAAAATATTAAATATTTAATCAGAAATTCAGTATTTGGGTCATCAGTCTTGTTCAAACCCCTAACTGCTACTGATTTCGTGTAATAAAGGAGGACATCCCTTCAGTATTTTTTCTACATAGAAACTTTGTGTTTTCCTTTTTGCAGTATGTTTTATGCCAGTGCAGAGAGCTGGCTGGTGTCCTCTTTATGGTGGAACCAGGCAAATCTGACCTCCAGCAGCTTCACTCTCTCCCATGCCAGGTGCTCGGGGCAGGCAGTCCTTGGCTCTGTGTCTGTGGCAGCAGCCCTTCTTGCTGACCTCAGTGATGGGTTGAGTTTTCTCTTGAATGAGTTTAAATCAGGTTGACATGCTGTGAAGCTGAAATCAAACATACAAATTCTTTGCTGGGCAGAAGCTTATCCAAAGCATGTGTGTGGTTTAGTTTGTGCTTTCCCACTGTATTTACATCCCAGGAAATGGGTTCTTAAATGTAAAAACCTGGTTCTGCTCATCCTCTTATTTTTAAAGTTTCATAGCTGTTTATTCCCCACCTTCTCTTTCTGGGGAAAAGAGGAAAATTTTCTGCTATAGTGAGGATGGCTTTTTTCTTTTTTTTCCAGTGCTGTACATGAACTTTGTGTGAACCAATAGCAGAAAGACAGTATCATCTGTACGTGGTCTTTAGGTTTCTTCCTCCAGCAGTGAATGAGTGACCTCTATAGAGACAAAACCGGGTGGAAACACCAAATTCAGTATTCTGCCTTGTAGGAAACGACTTGGTGAAACCGAATCTTCACTAATTCCCCATTTAAGACATTCACGGGAAAGCTGAAATAGGCATTTTGGGGTACAAGGAAGAAAAGCTTATCTATTAAACGTAGATTACAGCCTGTCAAGTTAAATAGCAATGTTGTAATTACTTTGTTTGGTTCTGTTTGTAATTGCTTTTGTTAGACCCGGGCTGCAATTAACACACTGGAGCAGCCATTGTTCCTGCCTGCATTCCTTGGCTCTTTCGGCGTGTCGCTGGGAGTGGGGGAGCGCTGCGGCTCATTTGCATCTCTTTGAAAAGGAGTTACTTGAGCTAGCTTAAATTTTGGTCGATGTTTTAATTTATCCGAAGGAGATGCTTCCCGTGCCTGCGTGCACGTTAGTAATGCTGGGGGAAATGTAAACAGGCGCTGCTTGTGCTCATCGTGTGGGGAGCGCGGAAACGGGGATGGATTCGGTCCCTGGGTAGGCGCGCACCGTTTGGTTATAATTAGCTGGTGACTCATGCACATGTCATCAAGACGAGCTGTAAATGACTTTTTCAAGATTTCTTAATGTGTTTACTTTGTATAGGATCGTTAAAGACACCCCGTTATACCTGTCCAGGCAAAGGACAGGCTGCGCGGAGACCTCGGCTGGTGGGATCCTGCATGAGTCCTCCCGAGGGTTCATAATGGCTCTCCTTTGGTTTCAAGCTTTCGTTCATGAACTTTTAATTTTTTATGAGCTAGATTTGTCCATTATGTGGGAAGCCGCTGTTTAATCTACACAGAAGAAGGTGATCTATATGATCCTAAAGTAAACAAATGCACTTCTATAACCTTTTATTTATTAACTAGTAACTCTGACAGGGAGTGTTCAACTAGTCCGTTCTCATGGTTTCAAATGAGGCCTTGATGGGATAGGTACAGTTCTGGAGAATGTGTTTGGATTAACAAGGTTAATGGCAGAGCTGCAAAATATTCTCATTTGGTAGATTCAGAAAAAAATCTGCATTTTCTTCAGTCAAGAACCATCTTTTCACTGACCTGGCTCTGTCACCTGTGGAGTTGTTTCCTAAACACATGCCAGCTGACACTGGAGAGGTGTCACACTGTGCTGGGCAGGTCTGATATCTGGGAGCTGTGTTTTGCCCTGCTGTGTTAATCAGTGACAAAGTAGTTGCATTTATTTGCTGACATGATGGTGGAACTTCAACAGCAACTTCATGTTATTGGACTGTTTTGAAATGAAATGACTCTTTGGAAGGGCATTTTTACTGGTGTTTTAGGGACAAGACAAATTATTGGCTCTTAATAGCAAATGAAGGTTTCAATTGGCTACTGGAAAGCCTTTTGCTGGAACATTGCTTGAGTTTTTCACTTTTGTTTTGCTTTTTATTTTTTCCTCCTTGGTTACTTTCAAAGAGAATGGATTGTAAGAAAGGACTAAGGATTACACTGTAAGTGTAGTTCAGCAACACATCTATGTTATGCATAAAAATCCTGTTTAACTTCAGAAAAGATATATTAAGCTGTCTAGACACTCTGCTCTAAGTTCAAAATTTAAGTACTCTTCTTCTCCAGCTTCCCAATAATGGAAAAAAAAATGAAATATCACCTTATTTTTAGTTACTGGATTTAAGAATGGGATTTCAGCTGTAATAGGAACTGCAGCTAGCTGTGCTGTATCCATCCTGGACTAAGAGATTTGAGAAGGAAGTTTTGCCAGCTGGAACGTGCGTCAGTGTTATCTGCGTGTGTGTTGTAACAGATGTTGAGCAGAGACTACTTGTCAGAGGTACCTTGTAGGAACTTTTAAAGATTCTTCTTTGTTTCAGTACATTTTTCTTGCATCGGTAACTTTTTCCATAAAGTCAACCACAAACTGCATTATTGGGGACTCCGGCTGAAACTTGTGGTGAATAGGAAATAGATTAAACACAGGTTTTCCCTTTTCTCTGGTTGCCAACAGTGATGTCAGTAGTTTTAATGATCCTTACCTCAGCTCACTGCTGTCCTCGCACTCTCTATTAAAACACTTGTCTTCTGCACTGTTTGGTGTGTTGTTAAGGAAATGCTGGTGGCTGGAGGTATCCAGCTGATTACTTCATTTCCAAATAAGGTTCTTTTACCTTAAAGCACATTGCAATAGCTCACTAAGGAGAGAGGAGATTCAGATTGTTTTGCCAAAAATTTGGGAAATACTCTTTTTGAAGTCCAGCAAATAATATTTGTATGCTAAAACTGAGGATAGTGCTTTTGGCTGTGCATGAGGCACAAATAATGTGTCCAAGGTTTATGGGTTGAGTACATTTCCAGTGACCTTGGAGGAGCAGCTTGCCCTCAGATTGTCTGTTTCCTACACATCTTTGTGCATTTAGACAGAACGGGCACCGCTGTACTGTAGGAGTAGTGTGGGTTGTCATTCTTGGTTACTCAATATGTGCTTTGTTGAAAGAGGTTGGTCAGATGAGTTGGGTATGAAAGACAGTAACTGCAATCAATAGTTTCAGATGGTCCTTAGCAAAGATTCTAGTTGATTTTTTTTTCCTTCCCAAAATTAAAAGAAAACAAAAGCTACCAATACACCTTTAGGAAAGGGTGGCAGACAGATTTCCATGTTGTACTGCTGAAGATCTGGAGGTGTTTAAGTGAAAGCTTGAAACTGCTCCATGCCTCTGTGTCCTGTCATACCTGCAGCTGACGTTTGTATGAAATACAGCCTGTACCAGGTCATGTCCTACATGATTCTGGCTCTTCATCCTGTCTCCAACTCTTGGATGTTTCAGGCTTCTGTGATTTTTCACTCTTTTTACACATGTGCAGGTCTATAATGTACAAGCGTTTGGGTTTCTGTAACTGTGGGTCTCTTTGGTTTTCTTTTCTTAGTGAGTTCCTCTAGGAACTGTTTTTTTTTCCAATGGACTTGTTACTCTCTTTCTTCCTCTGCACTTTTGACTTTGGAATCCAGGAATAAATGCCCTCCAGTAGTGGTTGAGATGACTTCTTTGCTGTATTGATGGAATTGGATGGGACAGGCCATTCTGTTCAATACATGATGTATTGGAGTTTAGATGACCTGAATACTGGTGAAGAGGCGTAGAACTTGGCCCTGATACTGCAAATCATGTATTATTTATGCTGTTAAAATATCTTAGCAGAATCAAGTCTGGCCATGTAGAAAAGCAGTTTCTTGCTGTCCTTCCATTTGCCCTGTTGGTGCAGGGCAGGTCAGATCTTTGGGCCCTGCTGGGGGCACCCAGCTGTTCCTCTGGCCCTGCTGGATGGGAGCTGGGTGTGGAACACCCACCTTGGATGTGCAGTGCACGCATCATGCACACTTTGCTCCTCCATTTAAATGAAGCCATTTCTCCTTTGTTGCTTGTCATTATTAATAAAGTATGGTATTACTGGCTAATTTTAGGTCAAATGTAGTTGAAAGCTGCACAGCTTATGTGAAGCTGTGTATAGATATTTGGGTAGGAACATTCCAGTAGATTGCAATGTGAGTGCAGAAGAAAGTTGAAAGTAAATAAGAGATCTGTGAGATAATTCTCCAGGGACTTTTCACAGCATACCACACATCATTTACAGGGATAGGCTTTCCTTTCACTTGAAGGACCACACAAAGTAAATTTTGTTTCTTGTGCAATTAAAGAATATAGGACAGGAGGTCTTTTCAGTTTTTTCACTTCAACGTGTCTATGGGAAGCCTTTATTTGTACTGAGGAAAATGTACTATTTACCTGTTCTTTCAGGAGCACAGTTAATATTGAACATAGAAATAGACATACTTTTATGTAAAATATGAGTCTTGCTTGAGCAGATTTTAGCAAAAATACTGAAATGTAAATGCTGGTAGTCCTCTAACCCCAGTTAAAAGACAAGTTGTATTAATTTCAGTGCTGCATGGTTCAGTCCCCATTGGGTCTGGCTGCATGTCAGTGATGTGCAGAAAGGAGCTGGGGCTGTGGTGTGGGAGGTCCAGGGGTGGTGGGCAGTGGGGGACACCAGGGCTGTGTGTATGGCCAGCCAGTGCCACAGGACCTCAGGTGCAGTGGGAGGCAGCCCTGGTGCCCCAGTGTGTGACCTCAGCTCTGTGTCCCCCAGCAGGGACTGTGCTCCCCATGGGGGCTGGAGCGGCTGCCAGCAAGACACGAGGCCATCCAGCCCCGAGTGCATCCTGCTGGGCACTGCCCTGCTCCTGGTCAGGGCTGGGTCTGACAGCCTGCCTGGGGACAACCAGCAGGAAGGCAGAGTCCACAGGACTTGCTGACCCAGACTGGTGCACTGTGTGCTGGGTCAGGGAGGCTGCAGCAGATGAGAAGTGGGAGGACAGGGTCAAAGGCAGCTTCTGGCATTCATTCCCCTCTAAACCTGTGCCGTGCATTATCGGGGTTGCAGGACCTTGTTATTCACCCAGCCCCCTCTCAGAGGGAAGCAGAATGTAGATAAATTTATGGACTTTACCAGGATTTTCTATGACAATTTTTTTTAGAAAAAATGTATTTGTATGTCAAATAGAGTATGGTAGTGCTCCACCTTGAATGCTCCATTCCTTGGTCATCCTTCCCAGGCCAGCTACGGTGTTTGCAGGTGGCCAGGAAAGCCTCTTGTAGTGCCTGACATGCAGTGGATCTTTCTTGTAGCTGGTAAAAATGCCAGCAGCAGGCTGGTGTTTGGAGCTTTCCTTTCTCTTGTTACAGGAGCTTGTCAGAGTTAATCAGTATGGACACTTAAATTGTTTCTGCTTAGGTGAATCTCTTGCAAGTTTTAAATGTATTTCTGACTGCTTTGAATTTTATTGCCAACATCTGTTTTAAATGCTTTTGGGATTCACATGCCTGAGTACAGTTCAACTGTGTATGCCATAATTTTTCAAGGTGCTAACACTTTCAGTTTGAATGATAACTCTTTTAAAGAGAAGATAAGAAAAAGGAGGGGGAGGAAAATAATTGCAGAAAAGTTTTGAAGTGCTCATGGTGCTAATTTTCTTTCTCTTTCAATTTCAGAATGATGACCTACACAACCTCAACAAATCCTTCTTTTAAACTCATGGGTATCAAGACTATGTATGTTTCATGCTATCACAACTAGGACCTCACCTCCTCCTCCTCCTCTTCCTCTGTAAATGGGTACGATGCATCCAGTTCAGTTTGTTTACTTTACACAAACCTCAGGAGTTGTTGACTGAGCTGCACATCCTGTGTTGTGCCAAGCAGAAGCACTGTGACACCTGGACAACAAGTCTCTCTTACTTCATCCTCTACCATAAGGACTTAGCTGGCCACATGAACTGATGTGCCCACCACTACATCATGGTGAGAATGGGTATTTTACTAGCACATTTACACAACTTCATTTGCTGCTGAAAACCTGTATGACAAATCATCATTGTAAATTATTACATACAAAACTTAATGTTGGTTGAAGAGTATTAAATATTTAACATAGGTTTTGATTTATACATGTACTTTTTTAATTAAAATGTAACTTTTCCTACAGCACATCTTTTTTGATGTGGAACTGAGGTATACTATATTCTGTTGTAAACAGAGTGGGGAACCTGCTTAAAACAAGGCTTCTAAGAATAGAGTAGGGTACTATTCTTGTTTTAAGATTGTAATTCAGAAAATAATATAATACAAGTCATTGGTCCCTGGGCCTTGATTGTACAGTCATATTTACTGATACTATCAGTTGTAAGATAACCCTGATGTTGAGTTGAATTCTTTCCAAAAGAAAAATAATTTTGTACTCCTTGTAAAATAATAGTCTGTATTAACTGCAATGAAGACAAACATTACTGTACATGGGTATTTACAAGTCAACTTGAATTCATCAATTGCACAGTAACTGACAAAAAAATCAGAAAAAAATAAATCAAAGTCTTCCATTGTATATATTGTAAAGAAGAAAAACAAACGAAAACCAACCAACCAACAAGAAGCCACAAAGCAAAATGGAAACAAAAAAGTGTGAACTTTTTAAATTTACTCTTTCCCTGGAATGAAAATGTGGGTGTTTGTAAATTCTGGAAATCTCTTTCTATATGTAATAAACTAGATACTGTTTTATCTGCTGTAGTGGGTTTTGGGTCTTTTTTATTTTCTTGGTAAGCTGTCTCAAATATCTGAAATTGTCCCACCAGGTTTCTGTGATGTTTCCATGGTTTGTCATTGAGAATGGTTGTGGACCATTGTAGCTTAAGAATGAAGTGTAATTAGGTGGAGTAGGGAGTATGCTTCCTTGCATTATTTCACTAAAGCCCTTGTTTCAGTTTTCTGGAGACTTTTCAGGATACAACTCTCTTTCCACTGAATTCGGGGGAAGAGTTCACAGCATGTAAAATCACTTGGAAGCAATAGCAAGACTTCAGCATAAAATTTAAAAAGCATGGCTCAGATGATTGTCTGGAAATCAGTGCAAGAGGCACGACAAGGAAGAATTCTTCTGTGACTTCTCTGCTTTACACTGATTCTGTGCAGATGAAAATATTATGTGTAGCATTTGCAGAGTCTTAATTCTTTTGGAGACTGGAAAAATACTGAGATCATGGATTTTCAAGTAAAATGTTGTTGTGATCATTGAATTTGAAGCCATGTCAGGTCCCTGTTGGTCCCTCCTGCTTCCACGAAGCAACTCCATGGACTAGTGCACATTCAAAAGAATTCTTGTTATCAGGAAAAGGCAGGCAGGCACAGCAGAAGCTCTCTCTGCAGGAAGGCTGTCAGCCCTCAAAGAAGGGGTTTCTTCCCCTTGAGATGTTTATGATGTCTGGAATTAGGCTGTGGTTAGTGCAGTGTCCACTTCTGACTGTAGTATAGATGAAGGGGCCATTGCACAGCTGCTCTTCACCTCTCCTTTTGCTGGAGGCTTACCAGTCCCTTAGCTCTGCAGGTATTACTGCACATATAAAACCACTTTGACCCTGTGAAGTCAGAATATTCACTTAAGAAAGGACTTGTAGCTTAAGAATGCTTAAATCATTCCAGATTCACTGGGAACAACTGCAGCAGTGGTGATGCTGGCAGAGTGAGGGTGCTGGTGCATGGGGAGGCTGCAGCCTGAGAGGGACCTGTGCCTGCCCAAGTGCTGCCTTGGGAAGTCTTGGTCTTTGCTGACAGAGCAGTCTCCTCCCAAAGGTTCTGATACCAAGCAGTAGCAGACAAGAGGCTTTGCTGCTTTTTTATGTAGGAAGGGGCAAGTGGATCTGGAGTAGCTCATCTGTTACCCTTGATGAGCAGTGATGTGTATTTTTCTAAAGAACCATTAATACCTAAGAAAGCAGCACTTGCTCTAAAAAGAAAGCCACATGCATCAGACCAGTGTTTAAATTTCCAAGTTATGGATTTTAATTTTATCTTAAGCCTTCTTTTTTATTTTTTTAATGCAGTTTATTTGCAATGAAAACTTGCATGTATTCTGATGTAAAAACATAAGGACAATTTACCCTCCACTCCTTTGCCCAGTCTTCTCCATCTAAGTGAATTAAATTAAATGTTCATTGTGTTGATTTGGTTATTAAATATTAGCCTGTGTTGATGTTTAAGTGCCTTGCATAGAAAAGCATTTAATGTTCATTGTGCTTTGCATTGTTCTAGGTAATTTGCAGAATCTGGCAATTACTAAAATCACAAGTTTGGAGGTGCTGGAAGCTACTGTTAAGGTTTAAAAGGCACCAGTGAGTTCATTTAATGTTGGTTAGAGTATTTCACAGTTACACCTCTGTGAGCAAATTTTGTTCATAAAACAAAATGAATTCTACAAAAGTGTTGGAATTGACAATTGTCATTAGGGATGGCAGGGGGATAGAGCTGATCTGGTGGACTTCCGTTCATCTTAATGATAACACACAGGCAGAGAAGGAGCTGCTTAAAGATGTTAATGTGCATAGGGCTTATGTTAATCATTATTTTTTCCTAAGTAAAATTAAAGATGCCTGTTCAGCAAATGTTTTGAAAATTCTTTTGCAACAAAGTGCATTCATAACCAAACCTAAAACTCTTGATTATTGCATAGATTTTTATTCTTATGAATTACAAACTTCAATAAATAGACGATTATGAACTAAACCCTTTTAAATTAAAGCATAAATGCCTCAAAAACACAGTGCTATACTATTTTTATGAATTCTTTTGCGCTGTCTGTCACAGGACAGATTGTCCTTTCTCTAAATTTGAAAATGAGCACATGGGATCAGTCCTAGATCAGCTGGGAAGACTCAGATGCTCGGGAGTTTATTTAGCTTTTAATTTTTTTCAAGTGGAAGTTTCTGGTTATTATTTGAGTTTGTTTCTGGCTCCATTACTGGCATAGCTTCAGTGTTCAAAAACTCTGTACTTAATACATTTTATTATTGCTATTGGTTGAAAATGGGATGGGTTGGAAAAGCCATTTGAAGTAGTCTCCAGGAGCACAAGGACCATTTACACACTTGGGTTTTGGCAAAGATTGCTGTGTTCAAGCTCAGTTTGATTCTGAGTTGATGTGTGTGTTGTGGAACTCTAAATAAATTTTTGTCCTTCTGGTATTTGATACTAACCTCTTTACTTAGTATTTAAAATATCATGTCTTCAATAGTGTTGTTTTGGGTTTTTTTTCAGTAAAAGTACAAATTCAGAAAGCAAAAAGCCAACTCAGGCCATGTTTATAAGCATGTTCTGGTGCTGTAGCCTTACTCTGTGCATATTTAAGAACCAAGCACTTTATCCATCTTGCTAGCAGCTGACTTTGAGCTGAAGCTGTTTTTGTGCCCTCAGTTTCACTGTAGGGCTGGGTCATGAGCAGAGTGTTCCTGAGTGGTCCCCTTGGCTTGTGCTGCGTTTGAGTTGTGTGAGTGCAGCACAGCTGGGCACAGCAGCCGGAGCAGCCTCGGCTGTTCCTGCAGTGGTGAGCTATCTCCAGTGCAGTGTGAGCTGCCTCCAGTGCCGTGTGAGCTGCCTCCAGTGCAGTGTGACCTGTCTCCAGTGCAGTGTGAGCTATCTCCAGTGCTGTGTTAGCTGCCTCCAGTGCAGTGTGAGCTGTCTCCAGTGCAGTGTGACCTGTCTCCAGTGCCGTGTGAGCTGCCTCCAGTGCAGTACTTGGTTAGCTGCCTCCAGTGCAGTGTGAGCTGCCTCCAGTGCCGTGTTAGCTGCCTCCAGTGCCGTGTGACCTGCCTCCAGTGCCGTGTTAGCTGCCTCCAGTGCAGTGGTGAGCTGCCTCCAGTGTAGTTCTGAACTGCCTCCAGTGCTTGGAGCAGCTTGAGTCCAGCATTCAGCTGCTCGTTGAATCAATCTGGGGAGATGCTGGAGTGCTTGTTCTGCAGCTTCATTCACCTAGGCTAGTTCAGTTTAAAGAAACAATACTGAAAATAAAGAAGTTATGGCAATTTTTTGCCCATCTCCTTTGTGGCCTCCAAGCCATCTTTGGGTGCAGATGATTTTGGGGTTTTTTGGGTTGGTTTTTTGTTTGTCTGATTTTTTCAGCCTGCAGACTTTGAGGCTAGTTCATTGGTGACAGGGAAGTGTCAATACTGTAAAGTCACAGTATTCACCCTTATCCAGTTCACCTTGTATTTATCTGCCTATCAGTATTTTCATTGAGATGTGACTTTGAAGATACTGTAAATAAATTGTGAACTTAGCAGATCTGCATTAAAAAAAAAAAAGAGTGAAAGTAGAAAAAAGTTCAGGACTTTCAGTTTGGAGAAAAAGCTTTATTTTGTCTTTGCATCTTTAAGGAGATACTATTCTGAAAAAAGATGAAATGAGCAATCTGCAATTTCCAGATGTACGTTGCAAGAACATTTATATGTAAGAGGAGAAGGTGGAGGCCAGTCAAGGACTACTTGAGGAAGCAGGTGTTATGCTGACTTCTGTATTTAAATATTTTCAGGTTGGAAGCATTTGGAATAGCAATAACAGGATAATTGAATGTTAAGGTGTGCCTGCAGTGGCCAGGCTTGGATGTCACAGGAAACAGCCCAAGAACTCTGCATGTCTGCTGTAAGACACAGTAAGGCTGGGTGCAAGGCCTCAAGAGGGAAGGATGGAGGGAGAACTCAAACACTCTGTGCCTTGTGAAGCTTGCTGGGGACAGGTTTTTTGGTGAAAGATTCTGTGCTATTCTGGATTCCTGATCTGAATTGGTGGATGGTTTGAAAATTGGAACTTTGCATTACTGAAGGGGCATGGAAAAGAAACTGCTAGAAGTCCCCCTAACACTCTACAACCTCTGGAAAGGCTCTGCTTGGTAGGATCCTCTCCCACCAAAACCTCCTGTTTCTGCTGTATTAGGATACTTGACAATTGCATTTGGAGATGAACACCAATAAAATAAAATAAAACAAAACCAATCTGCCTTCTGTAGATGTTGAATACCTCTCAGAGCAATCAGTGTTTGTAGGCAGATAAACTGTATTGAATCAGAACAGCAGGAAGTGGAGCTGTGCTGTGTCACGGCTTGATAAAATGGTTCTGCTTTTTCAACCAGTTTTGGAACCTACTTCTGTCTATAGAAATTGAAGTGCTGGTTAGTTTGAGGAAAATGACCTGACTGGAGAACTTGCCTACAGTGTTTGTAGAGGATAGAGCATTGCAAGGAAAATCCATTAGAGCAGCAATGCTGCTACAGAATTGATAAAAGCTAAAACAACCAGATAATGTCTTTTATATTTTTACCAGTAATTTTTGAAGAGGAAAAGTGACTTACAGCTCTGCTCCTGTCTGTCCATCCAAAGCCTTGTGGTGTCACAATCTGTGCCTTTGTTTTTTACTTTTATTTTTTTAATTTCAAAATCAGTCTGGCACCATGAGGCTGTTGGATGTCATGGCTGAACCCTCCTGGAATATCAGCAGGGAGAAAGTCCCTCTGCTGCACATGGCTCTGCTCATGGGGCTTTTCCCGGGGTCCAGCTCTCAGACTGGGAAGTGAGAGCTTTTTCTCCTCTTGTTTGCTTGTGTTTGGTTTTTTAAATTGTAATAACCAATTATTAGATTGAATAAAATGTCTGTTCCATTGTGAATTATTTGCTGTCAATAAAGTGCAATAAAGCTGAAATGTCAAGGGTTTTCTCCTCAGGTTATTGTGGACATGGCTACTGTCCTCAGTTTCATCATTGCAGTGGCAGTGCTTTGTTTTTCCACCTTTTTGAAGATGTACTGAAAGAAGAAATGATAATTTTAACTATCTATCATTTTACTGTTTCACCTTCAACTTGTGAATTTAGAACAGCAGTTCATGTTTCTTTAACCTGTTTAGAAATTTGATTAAGGCAGGAGTTTGAGAGCAAAACAGCCCCCAAATTTCTGGCACATCCTGATTGTGCAGTCAGCTGAGCTGGGTGCAAGGCAAACTTGTCACCGTTTCTTCCTCAGGCTGTTTCTTTTGAAGTCAGGCCAGGCTGGCTTTTGTTTCTGAAAGGCTGATGGAAATAAGGTGAGTTCCAGTTCCTGTGGTTGCGGTCTCAGTCCAAAACATGCATTTGAGCCCATGCAGGGCCAAAAAGTCATCATTTGTCCTTTAAATGACTAACTTAAGAGCAAAGCTTGTCTTCTAACACTAAGTGGTGTCTTCAGACAGCCGTGAGGTTTCAGCGCAGTAGGGTTTGGTTCTGGTTCCTCGGGAGCAGCCCCGAGGCCTCTGCATGGGCTCCGGGCGCTTGGGCCTCCTCCTCCTCCTCCTCCTCCTCCTCCTCCTCAGCAGTCACTGCCCTTTTACCGCAGGGTCTGGCTTTCCTCAGCCACCTGGCAGTGATGGGGCTGCTCCTGACAGCCTGCCCTTATCAGTGGCATGTTTTGCATGAATTTCAGCCTCTTCACAGCGTGCCTGTGACTGTGGGAGACCAGCCTGAGAGCGGCTGTCTCCTTCAGCCACACGTCGGTGCCACCTCAGCGGGATCAGGGAAAGGTAAGCTGAAATTCTCCTTCCTAAATCTGCCAGGAGGCAATTTGCCTGGATTTCTTCCCTGTTAGGATGTGTGAAGTGGCCTGGTAATCTGTTGGCTCATCACCAGTCTCCCAGTCATGTGGGTAACTGTCATCTGAGGTGAAAGATAAGGAGACGGGCCTGAACTTGACACATGGATGTGAAAGATCAAGAGACTTCTGCCTGCTGTGTTATTTTTAAAATTAGAACTAACAATGAGATATGAGTGAGCTGGTCAGTTTTGCCTCTTCCAAAGCATTATATGAATGTGAATAAAAATTTGGTATTATTGCATTAGTTTTGTGTATGCAAAGCAAAACTGATTTTTACCTTCTTCGTCAAGGTGTTAAGAGGATTAAGTAATGGGTAAGAAGTACTTAACTCCTGCGGTGTATGGGTAACAAAGAAATGCTGGTAAGGAAGCTATGTAAACTGTGTCCTTGCAGAACAGTAGCACTGTCCAGCCCTTTTTGTCCCTCCAGATTTCAGTGTCCCTCCAGATTTCAGTGTCCACTTCAGTGCTTCTTCTGTTCTGTTTAATGCCATCTCACTCACTCAGAAAACTCAGTTGCTGCAAAGTTTCCCTCTGTGTTTAGTCCCTTCCACTCCTGAGTTTCATTCTAAGTGTTGCGTAGCCAAGGTGTTCTCACCAGAAGATAAGCAGTTAAAGCCTGACCTGCAGTTCTCAACCCCCCTTCTTTTAATCTCTTAGTGGAAGTCACACTTATCCCTGACTCAGGAGGCTGTTGCTATTCTGGAAGACAAGTTAAAGGTTCATAAAAGTGATCTCTACTAAACAAAGCCTATAAACTAAACACAGAAGCTTAAAGCAAGTGTATCCTTAAATTAAGAATGGCTCTACAGACACATAAATGCTTTGGGGAGCCCATGTTTGTTATTCCAGCAGTCTCATTGTGAGAGCTGGAGCTCTATGAAATGCAGATCTTCAAAGCTTCCTTGAAGATATGATGCCTATGATTCTCCCTGTCAAAACAGAAATCTCTTTTAAGGTCACAGTCAGCAAGTTTTCCTTCTCCTAGTACCTCTTCCCTTGGATGCTTCAAGGAGGGAACTTCTTATTGTTGAGCTCTTCACCTCTTCACCTTACCAGTGAGCTCCTGGTGCCTTTCTGAACTTTTCCTTTGCTTTCCTCTTTTCTGTGAAGCACTTTTAGCACCTGAATGTTGTTTGACTGCCATATACTAACTCTGGGGACAGTGCTGCCTTAGTGAAACAGCAAGCCAGCAGAACTTTTCTGGAGACATCCTGTGAGCAGCATTGGCTTGGACTTAAATGACCCAAGAATAGGGGAAAGTGTGAAATCCTTAACTTGAAATTGCCATAGTAGGCAGTAGGTCCTGAAACCACTGTGAATAAATGGCTTATAGCATAAATAAAGGGGGGGTAAAGGAGGGGGAAATAAGATTATTTTTCCACATAATAGAATTATTTTGATTTTAAAAGCTTTGGTCTTCTCTGGTATCCTCAGCTGGAAATTAAGGCCTGATTGAATACTGGGAGGGTTTAACCTTCTTGTGTAATTTCGTTCCTGACTAGATACGTGGAATGATTTCACTTGAAATAAAAAGTGAGCTCACTGTTTGTTTGGGGTTTTTTTTAAACATCATTAAATAAATACAATTTAGAACGTGGTTACACAGGTAATAACATTACTCAAAAGGCAGAACTTTCCAGTGTGAGCATCCTATTAAACTCAGAGAACATGTGACTTTCTTTTTGATGGGATCCCAAATGGACTTGGTGTGCAGATCAGAGTCTCTTTCTCACAGTATGTGTTACACATCTTGCTGTCTGGCAGTGCAGTGGAAGTGTTTCCTAATGAAACTTCCATCACTGTAAAATAATCACATATCCTTGCTAAGCAAATAATGTTATAACTGTGATGTGGGTTTGTCAGTCCATTTGCTTAACAGCCTTGTTATTTAAGCAGGATGTTTGGCATATATAACAGTAATATAAATTGATGCTGAATAGGTGAGATTTTTTGAGAAGAGCTGTGCTCAAACCTATAAGAATTTAATGGCTTTTTGAGGTGGTTTTTCTTTGTTTTCTTGAGGTTCTTTTGCTGCTTATTAGGTTTGTTTGTGCAGAGTAGAAGTGACTTTAAATAGCTTGTCAGTGAAGAATCAATGACTGATTGCACCGTAACAGACATTTGGATAGGTGCTCTCTGATAAATTTATATTTGATCTTTGTGTAGACATTGCAAGTGTCACTTTCCAGCAAGTAGCAGCTCTTCTAGCTCCCGTGATCACCAAATGTTATTTTGGGCAGTTACAGGAAGTACGTGCTTAGTCTGAAAATAGTTAAGGCCGATTCTTAAAAAGAGGAGTTAAGCCATCTATGACTTACAATTGACATAGATAACTGTCATTATATTATAATTATTCTCTAAAAATATTTCAGGAGCTATAATTAGAAAGAAACAAGAAGTGAAACTCAAAGGAAACAAATTACAAGTCAAATGTGCTTAAATTCTCCCTTTGTCATCTTTGCATATTTTGTTGTTTTCAGTAGTTCCACATATTTATTCAAAGCAAACTTTACCCAGCAAACAAGTCAGATTTCTCATGCCTAACATTTGCATTCCATGGTTTCTTCTCTGTTGTTCTTGAAGGTTGACAAAGATAAATTTAGATTGACTTTGCTTCATTGAATAGCCTTGGTGTTTTAGCCTAATTCCACCTGTGGTGTAGCTGTTTGGTGTCATTGCAGTACTGTGGTCTCTCTAGGTATAATACTGAATGCATTTTCATTTGTTATGAGGGAAAATAATCCAAAACCAAACTTGTGAGAACTCTTTAAGGCAGTGCCTTCAGAAACAGGTTTTACCTCCTGTGCTCCTTTGCAGGAAATGAAAGGTCAGGAGAGTTAAACAGGAGTGCTGATTTTGCTGCAGGAAAATGCAATGCCTCTTTATGATCATGATTTTAAATTACTTCTCCAGCTTTGTCACTGCCAGAATTAATCAGGGTAATGTATTGCAGAGTGAACTGAAATACACAAACACAATAAGGTACCTTGACTTCCTAAGACAAGAAAAAAAAACATTAATTTCTGAGAGACAGTTGAATTAACAAAATAATTCTTTACCATATGAAGCAGTCCATAAGACATTAGTGTATTGTTTTGTGCTGTGTTTTCTTTTAATAGTGGGACTTAAAATGAGGCTGCTTAAAGGAAGTTCACTATCATAAGGATTCTTTGGGGTGAGGGGAAACAATTTGTGATTCCCTGCCAGGTTTTTTGTCTGAAAATGGGGTTGGTGTGAGAGTATGTTTTGCACAGGCTTCCATAGACCAGTATCCTGAGGCACACAGCAAATAAACACATTGGTGGTTGTAATTATTGTTTAGTTGATGTCCTGCTTTAGATCCAGTTTAGAGACCAGAGAATAGATGTTACTCTTCCTCCCACCAGCAGAATTTGAAGGAGGTGAAAGCTGGGTGCTAGGCTCAAGCTTGGACATTTGTTTATGGAGGGATGCAGTGGGGTAAAAACAGACAACAAGGACTGGGGAAAGCCTAACAAAGTCCACAGCTGCAATCTTTGCCCAGGGAAATTGTATGATCCAAGTGGAGCTTGAATGCTGAATTTAACTTCACTCAGTGGTTCTGGCCTTACCTGGTGTCTGCTAAGCAGAAGTGACCTCAGAGGAGGGCTCAGCCAGGGGCCGGTGCTGTCCTGCCCTGCCCATGGCCCTGCCCCTGGAGCAGGAATATTTGCAAGGGCGATGCCACAGCTCTGCCGGGCCCAGGCAGTGGTGGGAAATCTCAGTGCTGATGATCACTCATCCCTGACACACCGAGCTCAGTGCCATCTTCAGATACACGGTGCTTATGGACCTGAACAAAACAAGTGGGAATTAGCCCGGTCACAGAGCAGTCAGAACGTGTCATGATGAAGTAATTTCCTGCAGTCCACACAGTCAAAGTGGTCCTCCTTCAGTTTTATAATTTATGAATATGTTCCTAGGAATCAACACAGTGTGCTTGAGGCAATTGTTTAAAGCTCGATCTTGCTCTTGTTGCACTGCATAACAAAATCCCCATCACAGACAGTAGTCAGGCCAGAGACAAAGCCTCTAATGAACTGATGCTAATTTGTTTTTTTTTTCTAACATGTACCGTTAGATTTTTGTAAACGTTTCTTTGTTTGTACCTTCTTGTGTACAGAGTAGCCCCACCTGCATGGAAAATCTGCCACTGCTACGAGAATGACTTGACCTAGATTTTAAAACAAAAACTGAACCCAGGAGGTTTTCGGCTGTAGGCTTACATTTTCACTGGAACTGAACTTTCCCAAAAGTACATTGGCCTTGATCAAGGTCTGGAACGGGTGAGCTGAGAAGGGAATTCTTGCAACTCAACCCTGACTTTCTGATCCAGCCAGCATAATTATAGTTTAGCTACCGGCCAGTAGCACTGCTCTGGATAGCATCAAAGCATTCCTGTGAAACGTTTTGAACTACTCCCAATGACCACTTTTGTGGTCGCTGTGCAGCAGCTTCTGAGCACACCCTGAGCCGCTCCGTGCCCGGGGAGCTGCAGCCTCTGCACACAGAGCCCAGCTCGGAGCGGTGTGAACGGCTCATCTACCAAAGGCTCCCTTGTAAAGCCCGATCATTTGTCTGCTCGGGCATTGTGGCATCCATTGCATAACTGCACTTCAAACGCTGTCTGGAGTCCGTGGCAGCTTCCCAAGCAGGATCCATCGGATCGGATAATGCATCCAGAATGGGCTCTATCAAAAGCTTTAGCAAATCAATGCCTACAGAAATGTAATTTGTCTTTAATCAATTTTATTGTTAGGGGTAAAGAGGAAATCGTAGATAAAAGCTTTAGGAATACAGAAAGGAAAAAATTAATTTGTAGGAAGCTAATTAATTTGTTTTTAAGATGTGTTTTTCCAATCCTTTGCTGGAGTGCAGCTTGTTGAAGGAAACTGATGTGCTGGAAGGAAAAGACAGTGTCCATAGCAGTGTGTTCGTCTGAGCGGAGAGCAGTGCAAATTATTTGTGTTTGTTTCTTCTTTCTTGAAGGACCTAAAATACAGTATTGGATAGATGTGTTCTGATTCAAGAGAAAAAGAAGGAAAAAGGGAATTAGGTGAAACTGTAGAAGATAAGGAAAGAGGAAATGGGGAAAGCATCAGAGTGACTGTCTGAGAAGGTCTGTGTGTATAAATGTATATGTGTAAAGCCAGTAAATGCTCCAACAGCACCAACTGCAGCTTACCAAAAGTCACTAAGTGCCCTTGAAAACTCAGTCCTATTTTTATCCCACAACAGTGTTAACATCTATATTTCATAGGTATTTATTCATTAGTGCATACATGACATGATGGGTTTTGTGTGGGCTTCAAGTTATGATTTGGTTTTTGTTAAGATGCATGTGTCCTATAGCATGTGTTTAAAGCTGGATATTAATCCATTGGAGGAAATGTTGAACTGTTTGTATTTCAGAGGATGCTGAATATTCACCCAGGACTCAATAGCCCACCCCTGTGAGGTGGGCTACACTTCAACAGTTTCTACTGGACCAAGGTAACTTTGGAGTTGCTTTCCTAGAGCAGCTTTCCTGCTTTTTGTGCTTTGAAAGCTCACTTGGACCTCTGTCCATGTGAGGTCTGTGTATGGTTCTTGCTTCTGTAGCAGGTTGCTCAGGAAATTAGATAATCCTCTTCTTACTGTTTGATTTGAGGGATGTCTTCTGGGAAAGACAAATACATATAAATCTGCCTACCTGTTTAGATGATATCTGAAGAATGTCTGTGAAATTAAGAGGCCATATATTTACATTTAGCTGTAGTCATTGTGTAATACTTCCTGTTCCATGTGCAGTGAAATAAATTAAATAATTAAATTTCCTATATATATATCTAAGATTAGCTGTCAGTCAGTCTATCCTGATAATGCTGTGAAACCAAACATTAATTATCAAATGCTTTCCTCTTCCCAGTTTCCCATCAGCTTGCTGCTGCTATTCTTAACTCCTGAGCAGTCAGCATTGGGATTGGGGAGGATGGAAAATTGGGATTTCGTGTCTGTGTTTCTTGTTGAGGACAGCTTAAAGCTGGAAAGACACTTGTGTGAATAGAAATTGGAACCAAGCACTATGAATTTTTTTCTATTTATTGTTTTAAAAGCAAGTGAGATTTTTATAAAGATGTTGGAAATTAATGGGACAAACACAGGAAGTATCTTTATTTGCAGCTTTTGGACTTGGCCTGATTTCCACAAGTGCAAGGCACTGACAGATGCTGTCTTTTACATTGGGCTCTGAGGTTATGGCACATTTCTGAGAACCATGCCATTTGCTCCTGCTTCTGAAACTAGCTTCTTAAGGTATTCAGGTCTGTAGAAAGTAATCCATATCATTTGCAAATACTGTAAATTATTTGAGAAAAAAGTTTTATTTGAGGGAAAAGCATTGCAATTGTTACAGCATCATTAAAGAGCAGCAAACCTATCAAGAACACCATAAGGAAAGCATGTTTGCATGAACTATCATGCATCATTTCAGGACTTACATATCTTCTTTTTGTTTTATTGCTGTTTGCAGCGTTTTTTTCTGTTTTGTTCTGTTGAAGTGAGATAGTGTTGATAAAGAAACAACTCTCTCCTCCTCCTGCTTGATGTGAACTCTCACCTTTAAGTTAATAACCCACATATTTAAAAGTGTGTGTCTGTACACATACATGTGCATGCACATAAATAACAATTTACAAAGAGAGAGGGGGAATGCTGTGACAACTGCCTCAGTAACTTCATGAACTTAAGTGCTGACTCTTCTTCAGAGTTATGATCCTTCTGTTGTAGGGTAAGCGTTGCTGGAGGGTCATATTACTATTCTTTGTGCTGTATATATTTCCTTCTTGCAGTAAAAAGAACCCCTGCTTTTACTGTAAACATTTCCAATTTGTAACAGATCAGTAATCCAGTATTTCTTTGGCTGTCAAGAAGGGGTAGGCCATCAGGACCTGTCCTTTATAGATCTTTCCAGGTGATTTACTAGCTATGACTTTCCCTTCATACCACACTTGAAGTTTCATCAAAATCATTTGGAATGTACTGGGACTAAATAAATGGCATAGGCTAAAGCATCTGTTTGCCAAGATAACCACACTACAACTTGCCAAACCAAACATTATTGTTAAAAACATGGCTTGACCATAATGCCTATCTCTGAACTGGAGTGGGAATGGTTTCATGGGAAAAAGTTTACTCAACAATATATGGGCTCATAGAGCCTACGTTGGAAAAGAGACAGCATACTTTAGTTAAGTAAGTTGAAACTGCAGCCAGTATTATGGCTTGTGGCTGATCTTTATTATGTGCTGTTTTCAAATTCTACTTTTTTTGCTTTTAAAATGTTATCTCAAAATAATTCCTTTTTTTGACCTTGCTTCCCCCATTGCTGTTTTTGAGGACTCATTAAAGAAAGCAAACTGTATCCTTAAAGATTCTTCTTTCATTTTTCTTTTGAATTTTCTGCCTCAAGGAACATGCAGCTGTTTTTTGACTTTACAGTGTTTGGGTGCTTTAGCTTGAAACATCATTGCAGCATTGGAAGTTAGAAAAACATAAAGGTTTCATTATGAGATTATTGGAAAGGAAGTGGAAGGAGATGCACTGGATGTTGGGCTTACCAGCTTTGCATTCAGTACTGGTGGGAGATTCCCAAATTTAGTAGCATCACCTAAGAATGGCTCATTTCTCTGATGTGGCTTAAGGGCCGAGGCTCTGAAAGGCAGTTTCAACACTTTTTTAGTTATGTCAGTTGTGGGTGGGAACAACAGAGCAGGATAGAGTCCTCAGCACCCAAACCTTGCCAACCCCACAGAGAAAAACCAGCACAAGTTGACAGAGCCAGCTGCAAATTTAGCTGAAAAGTCTTTTCCCTTGATTTTTGTGCATGGATCACTCAGGTGAGGAAGTGCTGTGAGGACAGTGCAGCAGCAAAGCCATGTGAACTGTTCATCATCCGGGGGCTGCACTGAACTAGTGCAGGGGCAGAGCACCAGATTAACAGGATGAAAGAGGATTAAGTAATCAGGGTAAATTCTTTTTCCTGGAAAACCTGGAAACTTGGCAGTTGTTTCTCCTTGCTCTTTAGCAAGGAGACCCACGGCTGAGCAGCAATGCTGAGATTGTTTGCCTTTGCAGAGTTTGTTCCAGTAGCTTCTGAAGAGGGAGAGGGGATGATGGAGCACTTGACTGCCATGCTTTCAGCTGGCCTTTCCCTTTCCCTTTCCCTTTCCCTTTCCCTTTCCCTTTCCCTTAGAAAGCTTTTATATCGAGGATCATCCAGATATGTGCCATCTTGCCTCATGAATGTGTCTAGTGTTTCATTTTGACCTTGGCTCAAATTCTCAAGTAGTTTGACTTTTGCTTTTTTCCAAGCACCAATGCAGCTCATGTTTTGTTCTCCCATATTTTCCTTCACAATTTAACAAATTTTGACTAATCCTTTCACCTGCTTTATTGTCTCTTGTCTCTGTGTTACTATTTCTCAGCTTGTCATTTAATAACTGAAATACTAGGATGTATAAGAACACGGGAAATGCCATATATCACCCAGTTGTCGTGTTTGGAATTGCAGCTCTGTTGCACATGATACAGTTGTAAATTAAAATTTTCCATTGACCTGGAGCTTAGAAGAATATTTTCAGTGCAGTATTTACTTAGTTTTGTGGATCTTGATATATTTATATCTATTTATCTTTTATGTATCTATTTGTATTTCTTCTTCTGTTCCTATTTCTTATTTCATTTTACTATTCCTAGTAAAAATCCATTTCTCTGGCATGCCCTTGTCTCTATTGAGGTGATGTTTGCAACCATTGCTGAGCTGGAGTGAAAGTTTTTGTTTGTAGATGGATTGGCAGAAATACACAAAATCCTGCATGTTCTATCTATGCGGAGAACTAGGGAAAGTTGACTTTTCTTAATATCAAAGGAGAAAGGAGAAAATGATGTCTTTCAAAAACGGCTGTCTCTGAAATAATTCAGGATAGGAAGGTTTTATGAGACCTGTCTTTATAAATTCTGGAATTTATCCATTTGTCTCTTTAAAATTTAACTGCAGTCAAGAGAAAGATTAAAGATTGTGTCGTTTTGATAATGTAGTACAAAGCTATTTTTGTTAACTAGAAGAGCTTGTTGAAAGCAATTGCTTTCCACCAGGACTAGCACATTGAAACCAACATGGGACCTGAATCCAAGCTATTTTTGAATCATGACAGGTTCAAGACATCTTTAAAAATGTTGAGATTGCAAATGGTCGGATTTGGTTCAGACTTTACAGGTAAGTTGTGCCTTGGCACAAGGTCCGAGTTCCCCATATGTTGGTGTCACTCTGCAGGAGCTGGGACTGTGTCACAACCAGCCCTGGGAGGGAAGGGCTCTGCAGGTCCCTGCGGAGAGGCCATTGTCTCCTCAGGATAAAGTGAGAGGTATTTCAGAATGCTTTGAAGCCGTGCCAGCCTCCTCACAGGGCTGTGAAATCTGATACCTCCGCTTTTGAGCTGTCGGGGAAAGTACAAACTGTAGTACTTGTGGAATTCATTCACTGACTTCCAAACTCGAGTCTGGCCTGGGAATGGAAGAAAGAGTTTAGGAAGAAGGCAGAAAAAAAGACTTCAGTAGTATGTGGCAGTTAACTGTCAACTTTGGCATCTTTTCAGATTGCAGCTTCATGCTTTCTAGAGATAAACTGTGACTTTTCCTTAAGGACTGGAGGATTTCATTTTCCTTCCCACTGAAGCTGCTAGTAGGACTGTAGGAGCTATGTGAAGTGCAGAACTACCAGCAAGATGCCTGCCATACTCTTAGGTAGTTAATTTAAGGTTACAGAACATTTCTTGCAGCTTGTTCCTAGTTACATTAGCTTCTCAGTATTTTCCATTTGTAAAGCAGATCAATAGGGTCCTTCTAGCTGTATTACTATGCCTTGTGGTGTTTCATCTGGGTTTCTCTGAAACCTTTTATCTCATTAAGCGGTGTATTGAAGATTTTCTGTGGGCTCAGAGCATTCCTGTTCACCCTGTGTGACAAAGGAGCTTGTGTAAAAGCAGAGAAGAAGCAAGCAAATCTTCAAAGAGTCAAACTTTGTTACCCTTTTAGTTCTCAGTGGAGCTCAAGTGCGAGTGGGCAGCGAGGCCTCTGTTTCTGCTGTGTCGCCTGTTGCTTTTGTTTCCTTTTGGCAGAGCTGAAGGGAAGCATTCACTTATGTCTCTCAGGGTGCTCTCTGGGTTTGCCTTGGCCGTGCAGGCCCTGTGAGGTTCAGGTTCTGTTGGGAAAACAGAAGACTTTCAGGTGGGCATGGTGCTGTTTGCACTGAGCTGAGCGTCTCCCCAGCCAGGCAGGCCTGGCTGGAGGCAGCACGGTTTGCCAGCTGCTAACGCGGTTATTCTGTGCAGGAACCCAACCCCTGTGCCATGCCAGGGGCAGCTGCAGCTGCTCCCTGCTAACAATCCCAGAGATGGCAGGGTGAGACATGAGCGTGGCTTATTGCACTGAGCGGGGCAGAAGAGATGGCAAAGGTGTGCTTCTCCTCAGGGAACTGCTGTGACAGATTTCAGAGACATGTAAGGGAGAGTTGGAAAGCTCAGGCTAAAACTGAACGGCAGCTGCTGAAGAAGGAAGAGTAGCAAGAAAATTCTTAAGTAACCAAAGTGGAAGAAAGTAGAAGTTTATTGCTTAATATGGAAATGAGCAAATAATAGGTCATCTCTTTGATGCCTTTCTCCTTTTGACCACCACAGAAAAGGTGAATTATGACCAGATGCTTAAACCAGTTAATTTTAATAAAAGCAGGACTAAAAAGGAACAGGTCAGGTGTACTTGATAGATAAGAAAGATTATGCAAGTCAGCAGGACTTGATACAATATCCTATAATATGAAAAATTTGCAAATGCTTTCTTATCTGCCATTCTCTGTAAGAAATGTGGAATCTCCTGATGATGTCAAGAAGACAAATGCATTACCTGTGTTTGAAAATGCAAGGGCAGCTGAGAGGGAGGGAGCCATAGAGAATTTAGAGAACCTTAGTGCTTATTTAGAATTAAAAATTATTAATGGCATAAAGCATTAGATGATACTTTAAAAATCTTTCTTGTCCTTCCAAATGTGATAAATAATTATCATGATGCCACTCTGTACTTGTGCATAGTAGATTTGGTAGAACCTGGTTGCAAAGACAAGCTAGGACACCATCCCATATGACATTCTCGAAGTAAAACTCTGCTGAGTTTATGTGGTAAGGTGGGCACACAACTGACTGAGGCAGTTGTGGGTAAATGGGTATTTGGGGATTTAGAAAGGGGTAAATGGGGATTTAGAATTTTTCATGTGGAGATGCCCCAGGGAGGTCACGATAACTTTGTTGCTGGGGTATTTCAAAAAGACTGGAGATATATTGTACCTGATTGTGCCTCAGAGGTGGGATATGGATGAGGTGATTTGCTGTGATTCCTTTCACTTCTCTGTTCCTGGGACTCTGACGTGAGGCTGACTGGGGAGGTATTAACTCAAGTGCAAATAACTCAAGTTAACTGTGCACTGAAGACACAACCCTCAGCTTAATAGATGTCATTTTAAAATCTGGCTGGGGAAACGTGGTTTCAAATGTGGTAATAATGTCCCAAGAGGACATCCTGAGATCATTGGTAGGTTTGACAATGATGTGGGCTGATTGGAGAGATTCCAAAGTGGGAATGATCAAACAAACAGGAAACAAACCTAGAAGGCAGCCTGAAACAATTTGGATTGTTTAGGGAATAAAAGACCAGAAGAAAAATTACAAAAATCTTTAAATACAGAAAAGGCTGCTGTAAAGAAGAGCAGTATGATGCTTAGAGAGAGTCCCTGCAGAAGATGGAACAGGAATCAATGAACTAAATTGCACCAGAAAATATCCAAAGGCATTAATGTAAAGGGAAAAAGCCCCAAAACAACAACTATCCAAATCAGGGATAGCAACCACTGGAAAAGATTGCTTGGGTGATTATGATATCTGTGATGACATTAAAGGGCAGGTGAGCGAAATACCTCTCAGAAAGGACATGGAGTTGGTGGCTCTTACTTTGGGATCTTTCAATGTCCCTATCTGATTTCTTCAAAGATCTTTTTTCTCCTGAAAAGGAATGCATTGCCTTGATAGTTGAGGATTAAATTTATTCATTTACTGCTCAAAATAGAATTGCTACTCTGTTCTTACCAAAACCGTCTGCCTAGCAAGTAGGGAAAGTAGCTAGCCCTGCATTTGAGGTTTTTACCTTTCTGTTCCCTTTTGCCTGTGACAGGGAATCCGTGGGAGCTAACCTTTACCCCATTGCACCTTGTGGAGACAGAGATGCTGTTTCTTTGCAGGATACATAGGGCTCTTCACAGAGAGACCATACTGAATACCCAGACATGCCAGTGAAACTGCTGTGTGCAGTTCTGGATGCAGCTTCCTAATTAGCCTTTGCAATGGTCCTTACACCTGTGTTAATTGCACGTGTTTGAATTTTGTTTCAAGTAAAATCCTCACATAGCTGGCATTTATATCTAAATTGTCTTTGTCTTTTGGGTATTAAGCTGGAGAATGTGCTGTAAATTAAAAACAAACCTGGATGCAAAAGGCAGCTCCTATTTAGGCAGTGTCAGGTTTTCTGAGGCTAGATCTGTTAAAAAACTACAAACGGATCTGTCATTTCTGTTTAGAAGTTCAGAAGGAAGCAGACAGTTTGGATCAGGCAACAGTCTGCAGTGATGTGTCCAAAACAAGAGCTTTTGTTCCAAGCGGGGCTGATGCAGGCCACCAAATATGCCAAGAATGCGGGGCCGTTTGTGGTGCTGCACAGATACCATCACCGGCGAGCTCAGCACCCACATTGCTGCTCAAATAACAGCGCTCTTGGGATGGAGGCACTGAAACAAGGGAAACCCAGAGCAGAAGGTTGCAACTGCCTACATGTACACTAATGTCAAAGATAAAATGGTCTCTGTTTTTCTTTGAAATCCGCCGTTTTCAGACCCCTCCCTCAAAGAGGCAATTAGCTGTTAAACCGCTCAGGGTCAAATGGTCAAGGTTAGTTACAACAAGGGGGTTAAGAATTTTTGAATCGGCTGCTGTGATTTAAGTTAAAAATCTATGAAATCTGAGTCCTTTACATCAGGAAATTATGTTTCTCCAGTTGACATAACTTCCAAAATCAAGCAAATATGTGAAAGCTCTGTGTGTAAACATGTATGAATTGGAGGAGTTGTTGCACTCCCTGGCTTATGAAAAGGCTATACCAATTGCCCTGAGCAATTTTCATACCCATTTCAGTGATATTTTTGTAATGCCATGACAATTAACTGCTAAGACTGTATTCATGTTTTTAAAGTAAAGTGGGGTTTATTTCTTGTTATTAGATATGAAAATACTGGTTGAAATAACAAAAATAAACAGTGTTCTTAGGGAAAAGATTTATTTTTCTGGAAAATTGTATGGAAATGTACTACATCCTTTGGTAATTCAAAGAAGTTGAAATAAGTGGTCTTTGAATTTTACAAGTTCTGTGTAACATTTGAACTGTCAGGACATTGCAGTGATTGAAGCTTTAGGGAGGCATTGACTGCAATCCACTCCAATAGCTTGTCTATCATGAAAATAATTTAAATTAACCATAACACCTTGTTCATAGTGGCTAAAGGAGCTAAAGAATTAAAAAAACCCCGAACCCACAGTGCTCCAAATCTGCCATATGGCACATCTGAACTCTGACATTGATAGTTTTGGAATTAGTTCCTTGGAGCACCTGGTGGAGTTCAACTTTAGTAAGGCCAATATTTTGCAGAAGCAAGTTTACTTCCACCCCAGGATGTGGGGTGCAGCAGGGAGCTGTGCTTTGCAGGAGCAAGACTGAGTGGTTGCTCTGTGTCAGGATCACCATCTCCTGATGTGTGGTGTGCTGCAGGGGAGGTGTTTTCATCATCCATGGGGGTGAGCTGAAGTAAATCTGCTTGCCGTGGGTAGCCCTGAATAAGCCCAGCTAAGCACATCTGGAGAACAGGCGTTCATAGCCATCACCACAGCCTCAGATGGTTAAAAGGTTAAAACTCTCCTCCTGCTGCAGGGAGGCTGGAGGGGCCCTTGGCCTGACCAAAGCTGGTACTTCTGATGCTGGAAATCGGAATGTTAGGGGTGTGCGTACCTGGAGGTTAGCTGGGTGGGTGTAGCAGAAAAAATTGCTTGGAAAATACTGATGAATAAATAAAACCAGGCTGCTACTGCAGCAGTGTGGGCTGACACCAGTGGCAAAATGGGAAGCAAAGCAGATTAAACTCTCTCTGGAAAGATCAGTTGGTGAAGGCAATGATTTGGATCCCAACCTGCCAATTAACCCATCTAGAGGAGTCACTGTGGAGGATTCCCCCAGCCAATGTTTTGATGAAGTAGTTGAGTGGTATAAAATCACAAATCCAACACAACTGGTATTTTACTCTCTTTCATTACAACAATTTTTCAATTATGCTTCTTTTCATTAAGCTCATAATGCAGATTAACAGCTTTCCCTGCCTTTTTAAAGAGAACTGTGTGGTGATACTAAGTAAAAAATTTAGGGAAGAAGGACAATTTATTTTCAGTATCTTTATGATACTGTCAATGACAAGATGGATAATCAAATATTCTCTGTCTTTGCAGAATGGAGTTTATGTTTAAATGGGTTGGTCTAGTCAAAGCTAAAAGGAAATTTCACAATATATTTTTTGTAGAGAAGACTCCAATGCTAATGAACAGCCGAATCTGTTTCGGGAAACAGTTTGTTACTAAAAATAAATTGCAGCCTAACTGTAACTAAAATCAGATTGCAGAAACCAAGCTACTCCAATTCCTAATTTCTGCTACAGAAGGAGATGAATCTATTACAAAAAGGTCTGATTATTATATATTTTTAAATGTGCCAACTGAGCCCTGTTTTGCAATTAATCCACTTGTGAGCTTCTATCAAATATGCTTACAGCATTCTCCAGAGATTTTCTTCAGACTCTGCAAAGCCAGTGAGGAACCAGTTCATAGTTATGAGGCCAAAAGGAAAAACAGTGCACATGAGCTATTTATAGAATATGAAGCAAAACAGTGTGATAAAGGGCAAATGAAAGCTTTCAACGAGAGGCTTTTCGTTCCCAGTCACATGGTCTTTACATGCAATTTCTTTTTTACTATACAATTTAGCAGGGAAATGAAATCACTTGACAGCAGCATTTTTCTGGTTAGAAAAGAACTGTTCAGTGCTCCTTTACCATTTATAATACACTCACTTGCGGCTGTTGCTGTTTGAGAGAGTTTGTTTGCCGAAGTTTCTGCAGGCTGATACTTTCCTGGCAGGTGGAAGCAGAAATGGTGGCCAGAGGTTGCCCTGGGAAGATTCCAGCGTGGAGCATGGAAAACCACCCTGCTGCTGAACACAACATGCAGAGTTCTTAGTCTTGAGCCCTAGATGTTTGGGAAAACAGGACAAGGATCCCTCTCCTCTGAAACTCTGACAGTTATAGGCAACAGTAGAAGCAAGTAAAGGTAAATCCAACCTTTCTAATTGCTTTTGTGTCTCATCACCCACTGTATATAAATGTCCTTGTCTTTCTGCCTTTTTGTTCTTAATGCAAAGAGCAAAGGACATTTCTGTCCTGGGAGTTTATCAACCACCTCATTCATTTTGAATATATTTCTCCCAGAGCAGTTTTGTTCAAGTCAAGTATCTGTGCTCCATCTCCAGGGGCTGCCTTTAAGCAATTCTGACCTTGAAAAAAACCCCAACTTGACCTGGGTGCCAGATTGTGACTTAGCTTAACACTGTATTCGACTCTTTCAGAAATACATGAGTTGCCAATTTTTTGACAATTACTAAAATTAGATATTTTACTGCCTAAGTGTGTGATGACTCCAAGAAGGGGAATGGTGCAGAGAAGAAATTGCATGAGCTATGTCCCAGAGGTCCAGGCTGATAAAAATAAATGGCTTCTCAAGGAGATTTCTTTTTGTTAACTTCCCTTTTTCTTTGTGTCTGTGATAAAGTTAGAGGGAGGCTAAAGAAACTGGATAGTTTATCCCTCAAATGTAGAGGCTGATGCTGTAATTTCAGAATATTTTCACAGACGAGGTGATTTACGGCAGCAGCCTTTTCTCCCTGGACATTAGCAGCATGTTTGCAGGTTTGCAGTGTGTTCGTTATCTGAGCTTCTCACCACTCAGGCCATCACCCAAACTGTCTTGTCTCATCTGTGCCAGATTCCTCCTTAATCCTGGGAGCTCCTGTGTTCGTGTAAAAGTATTAATACTTCCCAGACCCATTCTGCATTGTGACAAGTGAACGAGTGGATAAAATGCCGAGGCTTTAGCAGCAGTGGTGCTGTATGGGAGCTGAGTACATCTGGGGAGCTGTGGTACGTGTATCTGTAGCCCCACATGTCAGTCCCTCAGACAATTTTACAGATTTGCTAATGGCAACAAGGCTTTTTAGTGAAGCTTCTTCAGGCCCTTACAAAGATCTGAATGTACTCCAGAACCCTGATGAATGATAAGCAGAAACACTGAAAGACAAATTTCCACTGCTGCTTCTCAGACACATGAACTCCTTCAGAAGTCAGGAGTTACTCTGAACTTAAAGAAATCAATGCTGGCTTCCTCCCAGGATGTAAACTCTTTTTAAGAGCTCTGTTTTATGTGTCTGTGTGTATGTGTGTATATACATATATAATGTTGTTTTCAAATACTCAGTGGAAATTTAATGGAGTTGCAGGAACAGCAGAATGGAGGAGAACTAAGTCTATATCCAGCACATAACCCAAACAGTGCTGCTGAATTGATCCCCAAGAGAAAGGCAGGGCAGTAATGCAAAACTATAGTTGAGAGGTTTGGGGCTGCTCAGTCCTGTTGAACAGAGAGAAAAATCCCCACGTTCTCTGCTCCTTTAGTGTTCTTGCTGGACACTAAAACTGGCTTAAAAATAAAACCAAACAAAACTGAAATTAAAGAAGAGATGGGAAAGAGTGGAGGAAAAAAAGGTTATTTTCAGCAATGCATACTGTGCAAGCTTTACTTTGCTGGGCAAGAATTAAAATGGCAATTTTGGGCCATGATGGCTCATTGCAGTTGTTCAGAGACGTGGTGCTCCCATTCCCCTCTACACCTGGAGCTTCCCAGTCAGACTGGCAGTGTCTCTGGGGAACACTGCCTTCCCATCCAACAGCTGCACGGGGGTGAGGCAGAGGAGTGAGGAGGTGCTGTCACCCAGCCTGTGAGCTGGAGGGTGTCCCCTCTCTGTCACACCCTGTGCAGGAGCAGCAGGGCCCAGGCAGCACAGCTGCACGGGGAGGGGACAGGAGTGCAGAGCGGGGCTTTGGAGCTACCTGAGCCTGGCATCACTTCCCTCAGGTGTTTCTGGGTGCATTTTGAGGCCTCAGCTCATCTGTTCCTGTCTGCTGTGGCATCGCTGATATTTTTTCACTTGTAGTCACTTGTGTGTGAAGCCAGCACAGGTCTCTCTTCCTAAGCTAGACTCTGACCAGAGCTACAGTGAGTAGATTTTAGACTGGAAACCAAGACAAAGCTCACATGCAAGTTCCTTTCCCAACGACCTGGGGCGAGGGTGAGTTCGAGAGAAGGGCCTTTTAAGCGGTGGTGTTGGAGCACATCTGGACGCAAATCTGCCTCACACTGCCTGTCCCAGCCTGAGGCTCAGCCCCTGCAAGTGAGAAACAGGCTGATCCCATTCATTACTGTCACCTTCAAATATAAACCTGCTGGAACAGAGAGCTCTTCTCAAAGCCATCCCATACTTTATGTGCTAACAAACAAGACTGTGCTTGTAAGAGCACACCATGAAGTGGCAGAGTGTTCTTTTTTTATTTTTAAAAGCTGATCAAGAGGGACAAGAGACACAGGAGAATAGCTTAAGGGTATTCAGATCACAGGACTTTTTGATGAAGAGAACATGCAGCTGGCTGCATATGCTATTCCAGAAAAATAAATACCACTTGTAAATATCTAGCCCTCTTGCCATCTCTGAAGAATTTCTGCCAGCTGATGTAAGCAGCTGAGGAAGAGGTTGGAAAGCTGTCACCCCAAGGCTGCCTTATGTGTTCACCCCTGTGAAATGAGAAGCCTGAAAAATCTGGGGCAGGAAAAGATAAGCAGAAGGGACTGTCCCACTCCTGGTTCTGCTGGATCAGGTGTTGTGAGCCTGGCATTCTGCCGAGTATGCACTGCAATTTACACTAAAGACTTACAGGGTGAACCTTTCTGGGCACAGGCCTGTTTAAAGGAGTTGCTGAAACAATCTCTTCAAGTATGGGACTACATCACATGCTCTTGTGTGCTCTCAGCTGTCTAAAACTTGCTTTTTAGATGGGATCCTCCAGCATTGCTGAGAGGGGCTGAGTACCAGGCAGAGCAGGGGCTTGGCTGGAAGGGCACCCAGCCACAGATACTGAGCTGAGCTTTCAGCTCTAGGAACTCTGCACATGCTATGAAATGAAGCAGCCCTTGCTCAGAGAGACCTTTCTGGCACAAAGGCAGCACTGAAGCAAGATTGCCCATGTTCTGAAGGAAGCATTGATTTGTAAAGTATCATGTAAAGCGATAGGTCTCCTTCCTGAAGAGTGGCTGAGGCTTCAGAACAAAACATTGTGCCTTTTATATATTTCTCCTTTCTTTGCTATTACCGTTTGCCTCTATAGAGTTCTAGAGACTACTGCAAGAAGTTTTAGTTTTGGCATAAGAATTCATCTGCTTCTGCCCCTCTTTCCTCATATGAAGTCAATGAAGTGAAAGTTCAGGTAGTATCTGGGTATGCTCACTCAATTTCAAGAGTAAAAGTTTCCAAAATATACCAGGATTGCTGGCTTTGGACTCCAGCCCACAGACACATGCGACGTTGATGCAACATGTCTGATTCCCTGCATTGTTACCTCCTCTTTCAGGGTTTCACTTACACTGCAATAAGATTAAATTAACATTATTTTAAGTCATACATGAACATACATGCAGGTCTGTAGGTACATAGAAACAGGGACAAGGGAAATACACTAGGATATTTAGAGTGCTTAGTATCTATATATGTTTTTGCATAACAAAATTCAGCCTATTCTGTTTCCATTTTTACACAGACTTGTCTGATTACTTAATCCAAAGCCACATCCTCCACTCGATGGCTGCTAAAACGAGCCACAGGCGAGAGGTGAGCTGAGTTGTGTTTGGTCAGTCCCCATGCAAGTTTTTCTTTCCCTTTTTTCTTCTCCTGCTCTGTGGTTTGCTTGCTCTTCTTTTTTTGCTTGCTTTCCCCCCCCCCCCCCCCCCCCCCCTTTCTTTTTTTTTTTTTTTTTTTTTTTTTTTTTTTTTTTTTTTTTTTTTTTTTTTTTCTGCCTCCCCCCCCCCCCCCCGATTTTTGTTTTGGGGTGTTTTTTTGGTCATAATTTTACATATGATTCTCTTGGCTGGGGCTGCTCTTTACCTACATGTTTACATTGCACCTGATCACATTGGGCTGTGATTCCAAATTTGGGTCTGTGTACTACTGAAATATAAATAACAATGCTTTGTTGCTTTGGTATGCAGTCAGGCTGGAATCTGCAACTCTACTCTGCTTGCGGGCACTACCCATTGCAAGACTGCTTTGCTTAATTTTTGCCTGAAAGTGATACTGTGTCTAGTACAAATACCCCCAGCACTGCAAAATAATGAACAGCACCAGCATAGCAAAAAATACAGCTGTGCCAATGGTGAAAGCATTTCTTACAGGAGTGGAATTGTGCTGTAAGTACTTGTTGGTTTGTTAGAAATCTTGGGATGTGTAAATATAACAGATCCCATCTAGATTATCATTAAGGGAGTTTATTGGTGAGTCTGAGGTTAAAAAGCCCCTAAAGCTCAAAGGATAAGGGAAACAGGTGCTTTCCCAGAGCCTTGGAAGTTATGCTACAATGTTTCTTCCTTCCCTTTGGGCTTAATAATATACTAAAGTTGGTATGTTATAGCTATGGTACCATTTATAATAAGAAAATATGCAAATACAGCAGCAACATAATTTTTCCACACTGCTTAGCAAATAAATGGTTGTGTACAGAATAGCCTTCAATCCTGTGAGCATCCTTCTGTCAGAGGCAGCTCCTGTTATTTATGATAGCAATAAAACTGCTGATTATTATTGGACAAATTTCTCAGTGATGAAATAAAAACTTCAGACATTTTACTTCCAAATCTTTCAGTATGTAACAAAAGGTTTGAGGTTTCAGAAGTTTAGTCCCTGAGGATAAACAAATAAAGTTGTAAAGAGCACACCTTGCTAATATGATTGTTCCTTATTAGCATAATAGTTTTCAAATAAACAACCTGCTAATGTCTCTAATAAGCAATTACTCCATGATGAAAACTGCAAATGGAGCCCACTGGTGGGTAACAGATAACAGTAAAATCTGTCAATAAAACAAATATTGTTCTGCCTGAACAGCTCTCTTCTTCACTAAGAGAAGAACAGCGCTGCCTGGGTATTTTTATAGGCTGATGGTTGACAGCCAGATAAGTTACAACACTGCTCCTCTGATGCTTTGCTGTGATGTTCCATGGTATCTTTACTCTTTACAGTGTTAGTGTTACAACAAAATAAGGCAGAGATCTTTACTTATTTGGAGCCACCTACTCATGAGTCCAATAAAACCAATATAGGGTGAATGTTTGCCCAGGAATAGGGATTGGACAGATTAATAGAGTTTGCTTTCTTTCATAAAAGGGAAATGATAATTAAAAATTTGGAGTCCATCCTATCTCTGAAACATGCAAATGAATGGCAGTAGCATCTCGGCACCCTTTTCTTCTTGCTATTCTAAATCACTTGCAGTGGTGAAAAGGTGTTAAATGCATGCAACAATCTCACTTTCCCTAACATTGAAAAGTGTGAAAAAAAGTCATAGTTTTTCAAGCATGGCTGACAAACTATTTTCAAAACATTTGCAGTGTAATTTACATACTTTCCTAGTTTCTCTACCATTGATTACAAAGCTGTGTTGTGCTTGCTTTGGTCCCTGTACTTCTGCACTCATTTTTCCAAAATAATTTTGCATTTAGTTTTCAAGAAATAAGGATATGGAATATGAGAAAATCACAAATCCCCAAGCCTGCCCCTTTCCAAATTCCATGGTGAGTATGAGCATTTTATTTTATATATAGCTTTGTAGAAATGGGATCATTTGAAGGAAAATCTTGAGCAATTCTTATCTTTGTTCCATTCTGGATTGACATCATGGTACGAAAACGCAAGGAATGTATAGTAAAGCCTGGTGTGGGAAGAAGATCTTGACAGAGAGATGATTAATGGTGTCTGAAAGAGGGAAAACAGTTATGTAAGAAATACAGCCCATGAGGTTGAAACTGAAGAAACCATCACAGGTGCAGACTGTAAACAGGCCCCAGAGGGAAGAATATTGGTCTTTTAAAGGTGGACTCTGTAAACAAACAGACGAAGCATAGGAAATATCCTTCCATATAAATTTTTATAGTACAAATAAGTACATGGAGCACATAAGCACTGTAAATGTTTATAAACTCAAAGAACATCCATATTGCAGTAAAGCTGCACAAATAGTACCATGGTGTAAATTTATATAGCGTGAGGCAGATGTGTGGTCTGATGGCTTAGTTTGTTTTTTTGACTTCAGCAAATGACATGATTTCTGTGTCTCTGGTTTTGTTTTGTTCCATTTAGCTGCTCTCAGCTACATAATTGTTCTTTCAGCTTGTAAATATTATGGTCAACCTCCAGCAAAGTTTAGATGAGGCCAATCAAATGTAAACAAGTGTGTCTGCACCAATGATGTGAGTAAGCAAAGTCATCTCTTGTGATGTTTCCTCCCCCTTTTCTTACTCGCCTGGGACTGCACGAGCTTTGTGGAGCCTGCTGTGGTACTGCACAGCCTGGGGTTCAGTTTAACTGCCTGTCTGAGATTTTTTTCTTTTTTTTCCTGGCTATTTGGTTTGAATTTATCCAGTGCTGCAGTCACCAAACCCTCTGCCTTTGCATTAAAAAGGAGCACATGAAACAATTTTTACCCTTGAATGTGATCTTTAGGATTTCACTCCATGTTGCTCTACTGTCACTGTGCAGCCCCAAACCTGCAGGACATACTGGCAACACACAGTGAATGCAAACTTTCTGCTGCAAACATGAGCAAGCAGGTGGGTTTTCCCTGCATGCAACCTCCTCCCCTTGCTTTGAGCCTCTCACTGTTATGCACTGAACACAGGCCCTGCCTGCTCCCCTGCATCCAATCTTTACCTGTCTCCCACCCCAGTTTTGTATCTCCAAGTGCCCAAATCCTGCTGTAGCTTTTTGCAGCTGTAGCAGTTCAACACTACTGGCAGCCTGACATTCCACACCTCATGCTCCCATAAGCAGTGAATTTTAGGTTAGATATGAATTAACCTTTAAGGAAAAAAACCCCCAAAGTAATGACTGCAATGCTATTGATCTCCTGGGAACGGAGCCTGGGAGGTGTCTGACATTTTACATTGTTATCTATGGGAGAGGAAGGAGCTGGGCTGTTTTTTCCCACAAGAAATGTATCTATTTTTGAGAGCAAAGTACTTTTTTTGCCATGGGACCCAAACAGTTTTCATTCACTGACTCACAGTCTCTGGAGGCTTTTTCCCTAAGCTTAGGAGGCAAATGCTTAGTGATTTGCAGATGGAAAAGTGACAGCCCAATTAGCTAAAATTGTTAATTTAAAGGTAAAGATGTTACCTGTTTACAGCTATCTTGGCTTTGAGAACCAAACAGCCTCCACCAGCCTCATTCCTCTGTTTTTACATACAGAGTTGCTGTAGATTTGGTCATAATAGCTATTGGGTGAGAATCCAAAAAGCAATGAAAGCAATGTATCAACAGCATATGATTTATTCTGTGGTTCTTGTGCAGAAAGCCAGAATATGATTTCATGCTTTCCTGTTTCTCTTTTTGTCTTCTTATAGTATGAAAATCATTATTAGTTATTTGCTATTAAATTTTTTCAATAGCCTGTTTGCTTAATTATGGATGAATGCTTACTGATTAATTTTTCCTTCCCAAGAGACAATCTCACCAAGACCCAGGCAGAAACTACAGGAAATGTATTTGGACAATGTTCACATTGTATTTTTTCTTGTGGTGTATGGCAGAACCATTATGGATCAGCTTGGCAGCTCATGGCCTCAGATTGATCCACAGGATGCTTTCATGTGTGTTACTATTTATTCTTTGAACAATGAGGAATGTCTGTAATAGCATTCATGGTCCACACAGCTGAAAACTCTCTGCTGCATCTCTGCAGGGTCTGAGGGTGGATCCACATCTGCCTTGTCCACGTGGAAGCACAGGTCTTGCTGGCAAATGTACTCTGGGAGCTGTCAGTGTCTACACTGGAAGTTTTGGTAGGTATGGGACACTGGCAGTTGGGACCAGATATCTAAACATGCTTTTCTGTTTCATTCAGAGATTGCATAGGGATTGTTTAACGTTTAGACAAAGCCTTTCCAAACAAAATGCTTTACCAAAGGAAAAAAAAATATCAAGGAAATGGGTATAACAATATTTAGAACTCTTCCACATTGCAAAATCTGTGCAAGGAACTTCAGAAGAGTTACTACCAAATGTGCCCAGTAGCATTTCTTAATATTTGTAGTTGTTCTTAAATCTACATACCTAATCAGCTCCTTAAACTGTGCTCCAGGCATAGTGAAGTGGAAAGAAATATTTTAAAAATTGCCTGAAGGGATGAAGTCTCTTGGTATTTATGGTAAATGCACTGCTTTGGTCTTGTTAGGAGCTTTAATTAGTTTGAGTTGTCTGTCTTAATGCAGTTTGTAAATTACTGCCAGTAAAGGAGATTCCAAAATGGCATGTGTTACCATGGAATACTTTCGCTGTTAATATATAATAAAGAGGTAACCCTCATATATTGTGAAGTCAGAAAGTAACTTCAGATTTCTTATTTAGAAGATGATATCTTAGTTGAGCTCACCTGAGAGATCATCGGGTAAAGTTCATGTGATGTTTTTGCGTAAGGTGTGTCTGTCAGGTGCAGTTGGTTGTTTTGAAAAACATAGTAAAGAACTTCAGTGCAGTGAAACCACTTTGCTGTCTGTACACCACAGGTCATGTTTTCTGTTGGCTTTCTGGAGCTTGGTGTGACTGAGGCTGTGCCACAGTACGGCAGAGGGTCTGTGAGCTTCCGTATCTTGAGGCACAGAGGCAACAGAGCTACAGGACAACACACTGGAGTGGGATCCTGGCTGGGTTATAACCTGCCTTATCAAACAATTGAGAGCTGCTTGCATCACATTTTTGACACTGGTGGGCATGCTGTGGACACACAATATACTGAAAGCATGGACAGGACTGGCAGTCAGTGCCTTGTGTCTTTAGGGAAGGATTCCAGTCTGCTGTAAAGGACCTGCTGCAGCTGATTTTGTGCTTTTTCCTCCTATTCTTTTGAGTCAGCCTCATGTGCAGTATGTCTGCTCAAAATCCTTCTTACTGATGTTTCATGGTCTCTTATTTCCATTATTTGAAAATTACTAAAAGGAGATCTTGTTACTGATGCAGCATTAAGAGCAGATCTTAGAATAATCAGTCGTTTCAGCAGCTCTTTCTATTCTCCCTGCTTTTGTGGCTTATTATAAAAGTGTCAATCTCTCACTGCTATCTAACAAACAAACTTCTGCCCTGGATCCATTTCATCTTGGGCAGTTTGCCAGGAATAACAAATTAAACTCCAGCTCTCAGTTTAAGAAGTTTCACTTCACTGAGTAGAGTTCAAGTACAGTCTATTATCCTGACTAAGTGATAGAGGAGTCCTTTGATGTTTGCTTCTTGAGTGGTTTATACAAGCCAGGGCTTCCTGTAGGAAAAAGAGCTGCAGCTGAAGGAAATACTTGATTGATCAGGTAACCTCTTCCTCTCACTCTTTCTTGAGAGTGTCTGAGTGCCCAATGACAGACTCATGCCGAGATACAAAGAGAGACCTGGTATAGTCTCCACCAGAAGTCACACAGTTTGATGATGTTTCTCAGTTTTTCAGGTGAGAGAGACCAGTCCTGTTCCTTCCACTGTCCTGTTCCCCACTGCTTTCCTCACATCAGCTCTGCTGGTCCACCATGGCTTGTTCCATTTGTAGCAGACCTATTTATTTAATTTAATTTGTAAGACTTCACAACTGAAATTAAGTATTCTGCCATGCCCAGGAGCTGAACTGGATAATTAGTAATGCTGAAGGGGTGGGGCTGCACAGGTGGCACCTGGAGCAGGAGGCACAGGGGAGAGAGGAATAACATTATGTAGGAACAGAAGTCCACCATATGCACCTCTGAGCCAGCAGGTCAGCCTGGCTGTGTCACTGAGCCACGCACTCAGGGCTCCTCCAGAGCTCTCTGACCTTCAGCTGGGTCCCACTCTGAACACTTCTGGAAGATGCTGGTTTTCTCCTTTGATCACCAGTGGCTGTGTTCATTTTATCACATAAAATGGTTCAGTGCTGTGTTTTTACTCTCTATAAGAAGGTAGAGTGATGCTCCCCTCCCAGTAATCCTGGCCTGGAAGTTTGAGGGAAAAGCAGAAGTTGACTAGAATATATAGAGGAAAAACAGGGAGTGTGCAGTGCAACGTGGTCAGAACATAGGGATCAGCTAAGAGCAAAAAGGAAAGGAAAGAGGTACCAGAAAACCTGGCATTTTCTGAGTTGTTTCAAGATGCCCACTGTTCTGTTGTCAGTGGCAGTGAACTCCTGTGCTTGATTTCTGAATCTGAGTATTTAAAAACTCCCTTTGTTAGCTTGTCACTCACAGATAATTGGGGTATTTTTTCTGCACCAATAAATGTTCATGACAACTTTGCTTCTCCCTGATTCTGTAGAGGTGTAGCCACAACATGTGGAGGGTGCAGCATTGATTTCCTGTCCAGACTGGAGCACCTGGGCACAGAAGTGACTTGCAGAACTCTTGCCTCTAACCAAGGGGACAGCCAAACAGCTGGTGAGCAGCACTGCAGTGCCAGAAGCAGCTGTACTAATAGTTCAGTATTACAGGCAGGGGAGGTCTTGGTCCCCTTCTCAGCTCCTGGCCTTGCAATTCTGCTACCTTCCTTGACTTGGGTGTGTTGGGTGTCTGTCAGATGACTACTGAGCTGATTCAGCTCACTAACCCAAAAGAAAATCATCTCCATGTAACATTGTCACTGTTGGCTGGAAGGAGAGCATGAGGAGATTTGGAGGCAAACAGCCTTTATTTTGCAATTAGATGTTGCAATACCTGTGGATATTGCATGCTCCACAGTGTTGCAAGAGTCCCTTGAGCCGAACTCATTGAATCTGGTTTATAAAAGCTTGTTTAAAGTATGGGTATTGGAAGATGTTACAGCTTGTTTAAAGTATGGGTATTGGAATAAGATACCCGTTATTCAGTGCATGCAAAGCAATCCTATACTATTTTACTACAATTTATTTTGGGTTGTGTAGAAGCAACTTTTCCTTCAGCTATAGCTTTCCTTTCAGCTATATCCATACCTGAAACACTTTTAATCCCAAACACCCAGAGTCTCCTGACCTCCTTTGTTATAGAGAAGCACTTTAGTAAGGTCTAATTACCTGTAGAAACGCACATGTTGGAGACCTCAGTGTTTCCTTGCTTTGGAGCCTGATGTAACAGGTGGTTTCAGAGTACCCTCTGGATGACTGAATAAACCTGGGAGTTGTCTTTTTCCCCACAAGTTATTTGCTGTTGCTATCCACCTTTAAAGATCTGGACTCCCATCACAGAGAACTTTGGAAACCTTTTTTTGCACGTAGCCCCAGGAGTTTGTCTCATGTAATGGACACTCATGTTTTCAATCAGCAATGTTATTTTTAAGCTCTGCCATGTCGCGTTATCTTATTGCTTCACAGACCCCGTGACTACTTGTGCCTGCAGACAAATCTAGCACAGGCCAGGGGGAGGGTAATTCTTCCTTTTTGGTCTGCCCCTTCCCCTGTTACATCCCAGAGGTCTATTTCTATCTGGGAGTGAAGGCTGGGAGGCCAGTTGTCTATATGTGACTTTATGTGACAGTGCCTCCGTGAATCCAGGCAGCCTGGCTCCCTTCTCTGAATCTCTCCTATAACCCACAGTGCTTCTTCTTCCCCCAGTGAGACTTCTGTCTCTAAACAGCTGTAAGTTTTCTTGGGAATAATTTCCAAAGCAGTTATAATTTTCCCGTTGTATACCCAAAATGTGTACACCTTTTCAAAGAAACCAAAATGTTTCTTTGAAACCCTCCTCTTCCTGCCTTCCCATAGAAATGCTGCTCATCAGCTAGTTCAACATATGTGCATTCCTTTTCTTGTCCTAGACCTCAATGCTATTCCTTTCTCAGTCTGAGAAAGGATAAAGGATGGCCCCTGACTAAATGGAAGCATATTTTTCCTCTCAAGAGATTTGCTTTTATCCAAATTGATTCTTGAAGAAAGACAAAAATGCCAGAGAGATGTGAGTTGAAGCAATTTGCTTGTCTGCCTGCAGGCTCACCCTTACATCAAAGTCCAGTGGAGTTGTGTGGTCAGATTGTCAGGTGTGTGTCCTGAGTGTGAGGAAATGAAGTTTACAATGAAGTTTACAACTGCAAGGGGATAAGCTTTTAGAAAAGTTGAATTGGCCAAATCTCAGTCATCTTTCTCTTGGTTCCACTCATTAAAAGACATGTTCTTACTTTCTCATGAACTCTCTTCTGGATGGAGCATTAGAATGAGTTCCATTATGCTCATCCCATGCAGATAGTAAATCCTTTGGAAAAAGCAAGTGATAAAATTCTGCTACCTTTACCAAGATTCTCATTTTTTCATTCAATGAAACACATTCCAAGGTGGGTGTAAAACAGAGTTCCTCAGTTTTAGAAAATGTTATTGTTGGTGGTTTTCAATTCAGCTTTTAATTTCAATTTTTAGGATCATCAGCTTTGAAGTGGTAATGTGGGCTGGGTCCAGATTCTGACCTGCAGAAGGTTTGGAACAAGGTGTTTCAAATAAACAGCATTTTCTTTGGATAAATTCTGACAATTTGATATGTCTAATACTTCATACTGCTGGTCAATTGGATTTGTTGTGCAGAAGAACCAGACTCTATCCTAGCTGCCCAAACCCTAGGATTGTATCTGGGTGTGCTCATGAAGACACAAGAGCAGGCACCTCATCATCCCCTCCAGAAAGCCACCTCTGTGCAGGCTGTGCTATCTCCCCTTGCAGCTGCAAGGCTGGAACTGCAGCTTCTGTGACTGACTGCAGCTCTAATGGTAAACATAAACCAGAAATACACTGACTATTTGCACTGAGAGACAAAGCAGCCCTATGGCAATCAGACTCCTAACTGCCAGCATCTCTTGCCTGCCAATTTACTTCTGTAATAACTGGGATAAGGCCTTAGGGGGAAGAAAACCATGACAACGAACATGGCAAAATATGAAGCCCCTTTTCTTTAGTGGCAACTGCTCTCTTCCCAAAGCTGGCACTGAGGGAGAAGACATGAAGAGAGCCTGAAGCTCCTTTTTACCCAGTGTGTATCTTCATGAATGATTTCTTCCGCTAGCAAAGGACATGTAAGAAATTCCTGCTCCAACAGATTGTTTCTGTCGCAGGGTTTTGAGCTGGCATGTCACAGAGCCAGGACACACTGCCTCACAAGCAGCTGCACCTGTGTCCCTGGCATGGTGAGCTGCTGGTGAAGTAGCCACGAGCATAAAGCCACACTCACAGCACACCTTGGGCAGCCAACACAGCCCAAGGGAAGGGATCCTTCCCACCTGTTGGCCAAGCAGCACCACTTGTGCTGTGTTGCTCTTATTCATTGTTTTTGCAGGTGATTGAAGTTGGAATGCTGAAGGGTTGGATGTTTCTCTTTATTGAGGGGAAAGAAGACTGTGGCATAATCATTTGATTGAAAAATATGCAAGGAAGGACGGAGGGAAGAGATAAAAAGCCTTGACATCTCTCCAGCAAGAATGAAAGAGGAAGGTGATGATAGGTCCTTTTTAGGAAAGCTTTGCTGCTTCCTTATGAGTCACTCCCATTCAGCTGGAGGTCCTTGTGTTGTCTTTTGCCCAGCACTGGATTAGCCAAAGGATCTCCCACAAAAATTGTTGGAGTCACAAGCCCATGTCCTTTGAATTCAGCTTTGGGAACTTCATGTTCGTTGTGCCAGAAGCTCAGTGTGCCTCTCTCTGTATGTGCTACTGGTAAAGGCATTTTGTGTAAAGGTTTTGTGGCTTTTTGGTTTTCACGTTTGTGGTAAAACACCCCCGCTAAAACTTTGGGGAAAGGATGGGAGAAAAGGAAAACTGCATGCAACTGCAATTTTTGTATCATTATTGAACTATTCTGATGAGAGAGAATCCTGAAAGTTTTTTAGTGATTTGAAACATTTCCATTTCTTTGCAAAAGTCTTTGCAGAAGTGGATTCTGGGTTTTTGGCTGGCATTTCCCAGCAGCTGTTGCCAGCTTTCCTACAGGTCTGCTACAAAGTGCATAGACTCTGGTGTGCTGCGAGACTGTGTGTTCCTGGATGTTTTGTCTCTGTGACAGTCCTAAGTCCTCATTTCAAATTTTAGAAGTCTGCACAATGGTAAAGGCTTGAGCATCACACTGCGCAAGTGCAAATGGAAACTGCCTTTGCTTGACCCCCTAAGGCCCACCGTCTTTGCTAATAAAGATTCACTGTGTAACTCCCCATTAAAAGTGGCAGTTGGAGGCCAGGAAAAAATCAGTTATCCAGTGTTTGAAATATCCGTTTAGCTGCTGGGAGCCACCATTTGATCTTAAGCAGGATACTTAGATGTGTTCATTTTTAAGTGTCAGGTAGTTCAATGACTTCACTCAGCATTTGCATTTTATGGAGGTACATGTAACCTGAAGAACGAAAGGAAAGTTTGAGATTTCCTGTAAACATTTTTATATAAAAGTGTCACATGAAAGGCTGTTGGATGAAAAAATTACTGTATTGTGGAGTGCCTGGAAAAAATCACTTAGGCATTATTTTAATCCTTGGCAGTAACTATTCCAATGTATATTGTTTGTTTAAGAAACCTAGAACATTATTCCTGAAATGACTTTCTTACGACTTTGGGTACAGAGCTAAGTGTAGGGAATCTGTTTGGGCGAGCAGATAGAGGCTGTCCCCTTTGGGACAGTCAGACCATGTAAGGATGCAGAAAGATTCTGACTGTTTTACCTGGAATTTAATTCAGACCACATTGGCTTAGCAGTGGCATAAACCTGTAACCAAAGCAAATAAGCCTAAAGGTCGACAGTCATTATGTGATTTTCCTGATACACCAACAAAAAGCATTGATAATGAGTTCTCTCTCTTCATCTTCGCATATTCTTTTGATTGGTTGAAAGGTGTTAAACATGCTACTCTTTTAGGGCTTTCATCTTTATGGCAACAGTGTTAAGTTGCTCTCCTTGTGTAATTATAGGATAAAAAAGAACATGGAAAGAAAGAACCTGGAAAAGCCTGAAGATACCCAAATGAGACAAGTGGAAAACACATTTTGTGACCATGAGGTGTAAATCAAAAATCTTATATATTCAATAGGAAATTTTGTCCTTTCAAGTGGGAAAAGTATTTTGGTGGTTAATTTTATATTTAATCTTGTATCCCACCACAGAAATAGAAGTTTAAAGAGTGATCTAGTGACTAACAACAGAAATTGATTGAGTATTTCAAGCCTTGATATATCTCCAATGGAAAACAAGTGCCAGTAAGAAACAAACCCACCCCTTTAATAGAGAAATTGGTGGCACAGGTCACCACCTACTTTGACAAGTCCTTTTCTCTTGTGTCATCTGTTGTTTTTGCTGTTATCTGTCAGAATGATCAAGGAGGCTGATTCGTCATTGGAGAGCAGAAGAGAGGTCACACACAAAACTTGTCTCCTATGCTGTCTTTAATTGAACTTCCCCTGCTGTTTCTCCAGGCTGGTGGCTTTTCTGCACAGATTTAGAAGCCAGGTTAATGTGACAGCTTGGCCAGAGCAAAAGTCTTCAAAGATTTCAGGAGAAGTGCAAACATTGATGGAGGAAGAATTTTGGTAATGGTAAATGGCAAACAGATGCATACAAATAGAGGAAGGCAACTGTAAAAGGTCAGGAAAATGCAAATGGGGGACAGGACACAGCCTTTCAATGTTTAAAGGACCTTCTTTATACATGTGGCAGTTCTGCACACATGAGCTGGTCTCATGCAGTCAGATACTTTCCCCAGGAAACCTTTAAGCAATTTGAATGATTCATGTTTATTTTTTGGTGCTTAGGCAGCCTGTGAGCGATGGTATTGAGGAAATATGAAGTGGCTGACAAAACTGCTAAACAGCAAACTGTATTGTGTTTATCAGGACCTAACCTGTCCAGCTCTGGTTTTAATTCAAGAATATCTAGTTACCAGTTGCTATAGTGAAGACACACACGTCTGAGGAGGAATCAGCCACTTTTCTACTTGCTGATGTCATTGTCTCTGAGGGAGGAGGGAGAGAATACAGAGGCCCTTTAAATATCTGTCTTCTGGGGCAGTCTTCTCCAAGAATTTTAAAGTCCCAATCATTCTGTGCTCTTTGCTCTACCTGAATAGAGGTTTCTCTAGGAAGCCTTTAGAGGCTGTTTGTTGTACCAGAGGAGTTGGGGAAAAAACCCTCTCACCCCTTCTCTCCTGCTCATCAAAAGTAGCCACCTGATATTTTGCAAATTGTGGTCTCTTTGGAGGCAGGTCAGGTACATGTTGTCCTCAGAAATTTGCAGATAAAAGTGATGCTGAAAAAGGTGAACATGTTTAAGAGGTGAACTGGCCCCCAGAAGATACCTCTTCTATTGTACTTTCCTTAAATGCTGTAAACAAAACGCTATGGGACACTTATTTAATGTATGGGAAAAGTTGTATGACTTGAAGTTTTATGCTGTTAAATTGAATTTAAAGACTTTTCTCTTTGCTCTCTGTATTTCCAGCATGTTTGGTGGTTTTGGTTTTTTGTTGGTGTTTTTTTTCCTGGAGGGGGTCTTCTATTTTTTTCCAGTTTTGCTTGCTTTCCTGGTGTGTCCCTGAGCCTTCAGGAGGGATAAGAAGCAGTACTTCTTTGGACCTTTACTGATAGCCAAAAGTAGCAAACCAGAAGTGGCCTTAACTATGCAGAGCAAAATCATTCCTGTGTTTGAAATTAAATTTTATGTAACCAGGACAAGAAAAACTTGTCCAGGTAGAACTCATGTATAAGATAAATATAAAATAGTACTGAAATCAGATGGCTGGATTGTCAGAAGCTAGAAAGTTTTAAACAAGTTTAAAACTTGCTCAGTGGAAGCTTAAGCCCTGTTCTGGCCCCCATGCCCTGCTGCAGTGTAACTTGCAGTACTTCCCTCTGAATTGCAGAACTGCCCTTGTCACTCCCTTATCTGAGAAGGGAAATGAGGAACCCTTAATGCCAGCCATAGGAAAAGCCAGAGATGTTTCAGGCCAGGTTATTTATTCTCCTGGTGTTGTATTTTGTGCTGTACCATTCAGGACAGAGCCAAAGTCATGGAGGCAGGTGGGTGAAAAGCAGTTCTAGGCTTTTCCCTGTCACAGCAACTTGTCAGGGAATCTCTAATAGCTGTTTTCACTCTCGCATTGGTTGAGTCAGAGCCATTTGATTCAAAACTGCTGCCCTGACATTTGAACCTTTCAGGGAGACTGCTCTGGCAGCACCTTATTTTTCTGTTGGAAAAGGAGGGGGAATAAACCATTGGCATGTAATTAATGGAGCCAGATAGAATCTGAAATCTGAACATCACCTATTATTGAATAATGAGATATAAATTCTTTGTCATAAATCACTTTAACATCACAATGGCATGAGAGGATTCAGAGGAGATGGTGACTTGTTTTGTTTAAGCCATGATCTTGTACACATACAAGTGATCATGTGAGTTATTCTGTTAAAGACAAATCTTTACAGGGCGAACAGAATCATGGACCAAAATGGCAAAATGGTGCAGGTAGGAAAGGTGAAAGGAAAGGCAGAAGGAGATCAAGATCTTACTTGGCCTTTTTCAACCTGCTGAGTCCCTGTCTAATTTTGTTTTAGAATCAGGGCTGTATAGTTCTAGACAGGTGAACTCTGTCTTACATCTACTTTTCTGAGGTATCCATCCACAAATGCGTCTCTGTCTGTGTAACGAAATATTACTAATGCATAGCTTCTAATTGATTACTAAGCTTTAATTAATTGTTCTTTTTAACTAAGAGGGAGCTTCAATGCTTTAAGATCTCCTAATTTTGAAAGTAATTAATTGCAGATTAAATTAGAAGCCACTTGTTAGGTTTAACAAAACCAAATTCAAATTTGAAAAAATGGCTTTATGCTGCAAGGAGTAAGTGTTACATGGAGCAAATTGTTATAACTGTAATTTGAATTATCTTTTTATCAGTCCCAAAGTATAAAGTATCTCTATTACATAAAACCTAGATAAGTTTTGGAGGCATATTATATAGTACTGTGGGATTCTGCAGAGACAGGTAGAGGTGTCAGACTGACACTGGATGGAAGCAAATGTAGGTTAGCTGAAATTCTAGGGCACCTCAGAGATGCTTTAAGAAAGTGTGATTCTACAGTGTTTTTAAGAAGACGAGAGAGAAAAAACCAAACAAATGTTTACCTGTTTTAATAATATAGTCTGCAAAGATTTTGACATCTGCTTTTAGTGGTAACTGAAAGCTGAGGGATTTGGGGAAATTGAGCTGTCTGTGTGGGTAGAATCAGAGGAATGTTCTTTAATGCCACATCCCAGGATGTAAGCTGACAAAGCTGCTTCCTATGTAAAATGCATAAGACACAAGCTTTTTTCTGCCGTATGTAAAAAATAACTGAGCTACTGGCAAATGTTCCAAATGTTCCAAAAGTTCAAAAATTTGCTCAATTTAGGCTCCCTGCAATTCAGAAAACTATTGAAATTTTTCTTTTTTATCTCTGGACAAATTCCCTTGCCTGACTGCAAGCCTGCCCCATGCTCTCTTGCTTTGGCTCATTGCTGATCCCAATCAGCTCCCCTCAAGCTCTCCTGTAGTGCTTGGAGGATCTCTGTCTGTCTGGCCTGCAGGCTCCTGCCATGGATCAGGCACACTCAGGGACTTTGCTCAAGATTAGAAAGGTAGAAAATCTGTTCAGTGCCTCTCCCTGTGAGGGAGCCCATCAGCAAGCAAGATTTGGAGACAACCCAGGTAAGCTAACTGAATCTGCTGAGACACAACTGCGTGTTCCACAAAACATCAGCAAAGGGATCCCCCCATACCTTTTGGAAAAGAAATGGCTGGGTGATTTTATGCTGATATATATCCAGGTGGACCTGGCTCTGGAAAATGTGATTTAGTTTATGCTGTTGAGAAAAGTCAGGCTCCAAGACAGTTTTATCAGCATATTCATAATTCTATGAGTATCACTCCTGGCATAATCTACCTACTCTCCTTCTTAGATCTTGTTTTTATGGGTACATTGGAGACCAAGATATTGGAGCCTAACTCAACAAAGTAGGACACAGCACAATGCAGTTAGCTAGTGCCACAGAATATCTGAGTATCCCACATGTCCTGGGGACAGATCAAGACCAAGCTGGTTGGAGAAGCCCTTGTGTGCCTCAGCTGGTGCAGTAGGTGTCAACTCATGGAAGAGGCAAAGGAAAGCAGTTGCAATGTGAAAGTTAACCTGTAGGAACCATTTCTGGAAAAGTCAAACAGTAAGAACTTTTAATACAGTCTTGCTTTAATACCTGATAAATTAAAAGTGCTCCTTCTTTTAAATATGCTTCTTATATAAGCGTGTAGTTTGCAACTGAAATGTTTTTATATCTGATGCAACCTCTTCATGGGAATAGGCTTCCTTCTAAAACAAGATGAATGAAGACAAGAAGAAAAAATGTCTAAAATAGTGCCTTATTAGTGCTTTGTCACTTAATTAGTGCTTAAAACATTGATCAGTAGCTCCATATACTTCTTGCAATTGCAAATGGTGTGCCCATGCTAATACTGCAAATGTTTTGGGTAGTACAGATTAAGAAGCGTGTTACCAATGAAATGTACATTAGACAGTTGTCTTGTGTTGTGTTGTGTTAGGCTATTGCAGTTTAATTCTGTTATCTGGTCAGTTGTAGTATTCTGATGGGACTGGGGAAGATAAGGTTACAGGAGAGGCAGATATGAGAAAACCTCATGTGCTGTATTAGATTGAGTGGGTCAAATGCATGGCTTTGTATATAGATAAAGAAGTCTGTTTGTTGGTTAGCAGCTTCTATTATGGAGCAGAGGAAAAGATTGTGCTGCTTCATCCCTGTTTCAATCCAGTAGGAGTCCATTCCTCATCTAAGCTTTAGTGATTGTGACATGATGTCTTTGGGAAGAGTGACATAAAAGAGAGGAAATGACGTTTGGAGAGGAAAATGCCACTTGACCTCAGAGGCTTGTCCACCCTTAAGTTTTTCTTAACCCCCACTTTTCTGTTTTGTCACTAGATCCTTTAATCCCTTCTCTCTTCATAAAAGTGCCAAGATGTCTCCAAACCACTTAGACTGCAGTGTTTCCATGTTCTTAGTTGGCAACTAATTCCATGAGTTCATTATTCTGACCCTGAGTGAAATAGTTTGAATTTCCGGTATACACAATTATTTTGGGTTATGACTTCTGACTTTTGAACCCCTCACCAGAATGCACCATTTAAATCTCTTCATCAGCTCTGAGTGCTGTCACTGGGTCAACACAGTGTCAATATTCCTTTAACAGCATTATGCTACTCAGAATTTCCTCCTATGTATTTTCTTGAACAACTGCAGCAAAATCTGCAATCTTTTGTTCAGAAGGCATGATTCTTTCACTATTATTCATGTTCTCCAGGAGCCATGGGATTGTTTACAGCATATGGGACAGTTAGATGCTTTCTGAAAAGTAAACTGGAGTCAGTAATTAATGGTCCTTGCTGTGTATTTCATGCTCCCTGCAGCTGTGCTGGGCTGCATTCTGGTCTCATCTGCAGCAATGCAAGCAGCAAGCAGCACAAGCAATTTTAGTACATGATCTGAGTGCAAAAAGAGCTATAACGTCAGAAAGCTGATCTGCTGACACTCCTCTGTGTAGTAAATATATTCTATATGCATTTTGTTTTCAGTTTAAATCATCTTCATTTTCAAAAATATAGTTAAAAATTATCAGAAATTAAATACCCAGTGACTGCACATGGAAAAAGACAATCTGATTTATCTTAGTGTTTCTTTCACATATTTTGCTCTGTAGCTGTAGGAAGTAATATGATATTAAAGAGTAATTTTTCATCCAGTGGCTTCATCCATTTATTGTATTGATATTGTCAAGTGCTCCTGTAAAATAAACTAGCAGCCCAGACTCACTTATTTCAGCCAAATACTAATCTACCAGTACACATCTATAGGGAAACCTGATTTGGTGGAAGGGAGTTAAATTGAGGGTGCAAAATGGACATAGAGCTGGATTCCCAGATGGAACTGTTTTGAAGTTTGTGTAAAAGCAGATAATAATCTCCTGAAATGCACTCTCGGCCAAAAAAGAGCAGAAAAGGACTTACACCACTGAAGTGGTATTTACTATTCTTTATTTCCTTCCTTAGCTTGCTATCAGCCATGGGAATTTACAAGCTTTCCAACAAGACTGAAGAAATCCAGGAAACCACAATGACAGATCCGCTTCAAACAACCATTTCATGTGAGTTGAAAAAATACAACATATTTTTTATCAGTGGCTGAAGATGTCTGTTGGAAACATCACTAATACTACAAAGTTCAGTGTAATTAAGAGTGTTTCTCATGCACAGCTGGCAGGCATTTGTTGGCATCAGTATTTTTTTTAAGTGAAGGCCACTATAAGCAATACACTTCTCTCAGAAATAAGAGTAAGATTAAAAGTTTTGGGCACTTTAAAAAAGTGATTTTTCACTTTAAATACTAATTTATAAACAAGAGATCTGCTAAGAAAATAAGACCTTGTTTCCACTGGGCATACACCTTCCTATTTCAATAATCCAGTATCCCATTTGTATTGCAAATTTGCTGAAACTCAAGATGGTTTTCTACTACTTATTAATTCTATAAGAAGTGTTCAGAGCCTGGCTTTGAGAAACAGTGTGGTATTAACTTCTTCTCCATTTGATTCCAATACAAAATTCTGGGGCAGAGAACCTGTTAGTGCCTTTATTTGTCCCACAAAGTATGGGTTTAGTATGGGTTGAGATGGAGAAAGCCGTTTGTCAGAGTGCATCTCAGACCCCAAGGTGAGCTTCCAAAGCAAGCAAAATAAAATAAATTGAGCACAATTTATATGTAAATCAGTAAGATACAAGCAGTGTGGAATCTCAAATGTAATACTGGTGGGAATAGGCAAACTACTGTACTTAGTGAGGTACTACTGTGTGTCTGAGCATGTGGGTTTGAAATTGCTTTTGGAAAATACTCTTTGTCAGCTGTGCTATGCTTCTCTTTTTTTCTTCATGCTTTTCTGAGTCTTCTGCTTAATATACTTTAGGTCTCATGAGTGCAAGTTTCCTTGACTGCTGTCTGCAGGTAATAGTTATCACACAAAGCCCAGTTATGCCCGTTGCAGGTATGGGGTTTTTTTGGGGTAGAGCTTCATTTAGAACAAGTTTTTGGTGCGAACGAAGGCATATGGGTCCACAACTGGCTTTTTCAAGAGGCTTTTTTGCTGGTTTCCACGCCATGGTTTGTACATGCTTACCACCAAGAGCTATTAATTCAATAGGATTGAGATTGTTTCCCGTAACACAGTACCCCATTGCTTCCTTTTTAAAAATAATCATGTGGGTTTTTTGTAGGTTACAAGCAGTCCTCAAAATTTTGTAATTTCATTGGAGGACGCCTACAATTACCATTTAAAGTCAGGCTTAATTGGTTTATTACCTTGCCTTGTAACTCTGCCTGCCCTTTACATTTTCAGCTTTTTCCCAGATGTTGCTCAGCAGAGGGTCATTTTGTACTTATTTCAATTTTGTGGATGCTTGGTGATAAATTCTTCTTGGTTTTGAATCGTTTAAATAACTATGCCTATATAGAACCTAGTTTGCCCTGTATAAAATTTTGTACTGGCACCAATATAAACAGAGCTGAAATGGCTAGCAGGCCACAGCATAATAAATCAGAATGATTAGTCAGCCTCCTGGGACACAGATGAGTCAGCTTAGGTCAAGACACTTCTGGGAAAACTAGATAGCTGGTAAATGTATTACCGGCTGACTATCAAAGTCCCTGTGCCATACCAGGAAATATCCCTGCCTTGGGCAATTCTTCCTCTCCTGCAGTGACAAAAGCAAACAGTTGTTGAGAATGCTCTCCTTCTTTCTATTCCTTGCTACCTACCCTGGCAAGTCAAACAAATTGCTTCTCCATGCTGTCCTCTGTATTTATGGGCTAACAACACAGCTTTTTATTAGATGCAGTACTATTTGCAGTGTAACATGCAGCCTTTTTATCTTCTAGTAGACAAGCGGTAGAGTTACCTCACAATCCTTTTAAATTTGTTTATTTATTAATCTTTTCCACTTTTATCAAATGGGGTCCAGACTGTGATTTCAGAATAATCCAGGAATGTCCTCTTTTGCTGCACCACATTCTACTGTGATGTACAGAATTAAAGCCTGTGCTCCCACTTGAGTAAGGATTATATAGTTTTTTCTGTAATGGGATGTGAAATCAACCCCCCATCTGTTCTCATCATTATCATACTGGCGATTAAGGAGCACTTGAAATGCCCTGTTGGGGCTAAACACTGATGCCTCAAGGTAAAGATGTTTCTTAAACTCATCTGGAAATACCCACAGCTCCTTTTTAATTTGACAGGCAGAGCTGATCAGCAGATACACAAGGCCCTTTCCCTGTTTATTCTGTTTTCATAAGTAACTACTCTCCAAATAAAATATAAACTCTTTCTATCTTAGCCTTTTGAATATCATCTCATTTTAGATGTCTCTAAATATGCCACAAACAGGGTGAGCCTTGGTGATTTGTCCATGACCTCACCAACGATGAATTTACTAAGGAGTCTGTTAGTTTCTTCTTCTCCTCCCCTTCCCTTTGCTTTTGCCTATTATCATTTCCCAGCAGAACCTGTCAGCCAGGACCTGTTGAACATCATAGGTGGATCCAAGTCTGATCTAATCATTTGCATCCATTTTTCATGCCCCTGAAGCTTTGGATAGTAATCTCATTCCAACGTGTGCTCTTTGTCTTGTGTGTATCTGTCTGTCAGAGGTGTAGCACCATCCAGAGATTCAGGACAAATGGAGCTGATGGGAGTGGAACTGTCTGGAAATGTTCCAGTGATGCCAAGGTCTGCAAACATAGATCTGTTGAGGCTGAAATATTTGGAATTACATGCATTTTTGCTGAATTGCTGCAGCCTTGCTAGAGAATATAATCTTGCATCTGGCATATGGCTGCCTCGGGAACATGATCCCAATGCCTCTTGGAGTCTCAGATCTCAGGCTGCTGATAGTGGCCTGCCCTGCATTAGGACACTTTGAGAACTCCACAGAGCCCACCCAGGCAATGTGCTCTGGAAGGGGTTCCTTGTGTTAGGTGCCCTTTCCAGCTTTGGAGACAGGTATCCCAGAATCCAGATACTCAGCCTCATGTGTGAGTATATTCTTTGTCAGAGTCCTAAACAAGGAAATGCGCACATTTCTATTCCTACAGGGTGTTACCTTCTTTGTGTTTGCTTTTTCAGATTCCAGCAGGACAGACATTTATATATAGAGTAATTGTGACCTGGAATTTTACCAGTGAATACATATATTTCAGAATTTGTGTTCTGTGAGCCATATTAGTTGTAATGTTTGCTTTTGAATGAAAGGCTTGTTTAACTTACCAACCAAATGTGAGTGCACCCACTGTCTCTTACAGTGAAGAAGTTGCAGCTGAAGACACATATCTGATAATAATTTTGACTTTTTGCTGTTTGAGATATAGGCCTGTAAGGTCTTTCATGATACATCTGAGAATTTTGCAATGTGTGGACAACAGCAAACAGGAAAAAAGGGGTCAAATGATTTGGTTAGAGCCAATTTGTACATGCCAGTGATGTTCAGCTAATAAATAACTTCGTGCAAATAGATAAAATTATCTACAAAGCAATATATTTGTATATTTAGCCCCTCATTGCTGTTTTGGTCACTTATCTGCCTTGGCCAGAACACTTTCTAAACCTATGAAAAAGCTGAATTTGTTTCAGAAGAGAAAAAAAGGTTTTATTACAAAAGAGTTTATTTATTTCACTCTGGTAGACATCATGAAGGATTTGATATTGCTGGATCAGATAAGTGTGATTCTTAGGCTTTTCTGACTAATCTTTATGAAGCTCAATATTCAGAAAGCTTGGCAGTGGGTATTTAACAAACCCTAAGGTAAGATAAATGTCTGGTGGCCTGTCCAAGGTTCTGTTTCCTAGGTTGGACGGGATTCTAAGCGTTCAGACAGATAAATCATGTATATGGCTCCTGGGAGATTCAGATATTAAACTGATCCTCTCTTGATGATAAAGCCCAGTTAAGTATCCCTTAAAGATTTTAAAATGTAGGCCTCAGTCCTACAGGATAAGGCACATTGATTAAGTGGCTTCTGCTAAGGATTTACTTGAAAAAAGGTGTCCTCTAGTGTGTAAACAGGGCAGGATTAAAACATATTCCACCTTATTTGGTTTCTGGGATGCTTTTATCAGAGAGTATAGAAAACTGGTCTTACAGCCATACGGATACTGTTCTCCATGGCATAAAATCCCAGTGGTCTACAGAAACCGAATCTGACTGGTACTTTTGTCTGACTGAACAGATCTAGTTATCGCCTACCATTATTGGGTTTTTTCTATTTTTTTCTGTTGCTGCAGCTGTGAATGGGGATGTAAAAAATACAGGCAATAATGTCATTACCACAGAGTATATACCTGAAATCGAAATGCTCTCTTGGTCCTGTGCACTTTAATTTGTAACCTGGATCTTAACTCTATTAAAAATCCAGGTAGAAGTATCCTTCTGGCTTCACACATCTCTTTTTGGACTCATTTCTTGCAAACAGAACTGCTCTGTTAGAAGCCCCTTCCACAGAGAACTCTTTGTAGGATTAGGACTGTAAGCAAACTGTGACAGAAATGCCAGCTGTGACATAGGATTGTGTGTCAGTGCTGTGGGAAGATGGCAGAAGAGCCTAGATCCTGTTCAGCCCTTCTCTTTCATAGATTCTTTGAGTGTCGTTTTACAGTAATATCCCAAGGTTACTCAGCAGCTAAGTGACACAGCTGGAAATGAAGTGCAGGTGTTTTGAGCCCTAGACCACTGTTCCATCCATCCCGCCTCCAAAGCAGCAATGTTTGCAAAGAGCTGTAGGAAATGCCCGATTTGCCTTGTGTTTCACCCCAGCAAAGGAATGTTAGGTCAGCAGTATTTATTTTCTTATCTTAATCTCACTAATTGTTACGTTTTAAAGAGCTCTCTGTAATGGAGCTTCTTGCAAACTCAAAACATGTTGTTGGTAGAGCTTGGAAAATTCCTTGCTAGTTATTGATGCTTGTAAAATGGTGATTCCCAAATTTCAGCTGTGGAGCCTGGAAAATGGTAGTGGGAGGAAGTGATCTCCTGGCAGCATGTCAGCTGAGGTCAGACGTGCTGTTCTGATCCCACAGATGACTGGATCTGAGAGTAAAGCATGGCTGGTCCTGTCTCTACCCTGTGTTGGATTTCACCCCTCTGCCCTTGCTCTGAAGGGGAATGGGTTTAAAGGTACGAACTAGCTGTCTGTTTCTTGGTCTAGAGCTGAACAGATTGCTGGACTTAAAAACTCCACCACCCATTGCTACAAATCTATTAAACATCTCCAGTTAACCATAGAGCCTTCTGCTTCAGCAGCTGAGCATGTAAATTCCTGTGACCAAATAACTGCACAGTTAACTGCTTTCACACGTGCTCCCAACGTGCCCATCTCAAAAGGTGAAATCCTAGACTGGCTTTGCCCGATGGGCAGCTGGACGGTGACCAGGACACGGCTTTTTGGGAGGCTGGCTGGGGCACCCTGCAGCCTTACAAGTGCCTGTGCATGGGCACCGGGTGTGTGCGCGAAGGCAGCCTGGTGACAGCGGCACCTCTGGCTTTCCCTCATCCTCCTCTCCCCACCCTCTAAGAGCCAGTGGGTGCCGTGGGAGGCTTTCCCAGGATCGGATCCTCATGGAGCTGGGCAATAGGGCTCATGGTGGCCCCCTGGCGTGGCCCGGTGTGTTCTGGGGTGCTCCCACCACACCTGTGCGAAAGGAAACTGCTTTTATTTTTCTGCTCCGAGGCTGCGGGCAGGTTTTGTTCCAAGCGGAACAGTGCTGTGAGGGGTGAGCAGTTTCCGTCGGCTGTCCCTGGGCTGGCACGCAGGGGCCGTGAGGAGCCGGCCGCGCTCCCGCAGCAGGGCCGCGTCCCGCCGGGCCGGGACCCGCGGCTGAGGCGGCGCAGGCGGAGCGTGCTTGGCTCGGCCGCCGCCGCGAGCGGGCCGCTGGCCGCCGGCCAGGCCTGATGTTTCCTCTCGCCCTTGTTCGCAGAGGCATTCAGGAAAACAATCGGGAGCGATGAGGGCTTTCCCGTTCCGGCGGCGCCGGCCAGCGCAGCCTGGGGACCTGCCACCAGCCACCTCCGCGCTGGGGCTGGGGCACGGGCGGTGTTCAGGGGTTTACTTGGAGATGAAAAAGCCCTCACCGCGGTGCTGCAGTGGGTATAAAGTCTGTGCATGAAGCAGGCCGCAGACTGCCCAAGATGTCAGTTCTGCCGAGGAAATCGTATGGAACACAAACTAATAAGGACAGAAATGCTCAAATGATCTGCCGTTTGCATTACCCGGGGCACGGCAGCAATAAACGTGAACCCAAGGAAACTTGGCAAGTCCCTCCTTGTACCAATTGTAATAGAGCCAGCCAGGTGCTGGGGATGCCCCTTCACGGCTCCGGGACAGCCTGAGACCTTGCAGGATCCTGATTTCCCTTGCAGATCCGAGCCTGTGGGACGGACCGGGCACAAACAGGCAGTGACATGTTCCTGGTGCCGGGGTAATTCCGTGTGACCAGGACAGACTCCGGAGCAGCTCACCAGACCTCACTAATGGCACTGAGGGAGAAGTGCCCGCCTTGAGTCACTACAGCCCAGAGAAGCTGGGCAGCTGAGAAAGAAGCAGCTGCCAGAGCTGGTATATAATAGTAAAAACGGAGTCAGAACCTTGGCTGCAGAACGTTTGCTGGCCTCTTGCTACTTCCCCACACCACAGCTTGTACCTGCTCTCCTGCTCTCAGGAAAGAGCTGCTTGCTGGGTGAAGCCTTGCACGTGCAGATGAGGCACTTTCAATACTGCAGCTTGAGTTCTTAAGTTTCTTAAATGTAAAGGTGTTTCCTTGTTCAGGAGGCAGGAATGCTAAAACTAACGTTAATCTTTAAGTGGTGTCTCTCATCAGAAGTCTATACACAAACGACCATTGTTACTAGAACAAGCTTTTTCTTTTCAAGTAATGATCCCATGACATCTAACTACAGGAACTTGTTTTGGAAGAATTATAGCCTTAAGGGCAGGTGCACTGGTTATACAGGAGCACATGAATTTTTCCGCTGTAGATGTGAAAGCCTTTGACATATTGCAGCCTAAACAAATTATTTATTTTAATGGTATTTGAAAAGCACCTGAATTGTTTTTAAATGGGTTTCTTTCTAAAATAGTCTCAAGAGCACAAGCTGCACTTTTCAGCTGCACTCTTCTTCCACATCAGAAGGAAGTTGCAGGTAGAAGCTTTTTTACCTTGTGGTAAAGAATTGCACAGTTCTTGCTGCTGTTCAGCTGGAGAGGGATGCACTGCATGTTTCTTTTTAGGGCTGAACAGTTGTATCTCACATCCAGCAATACCAACAGGGAGTTTTATAAAGCAGTCTACCCTGAGTGTCATGCCTTTTCATGCTTGAAGAAACACTAGGAACTCTGTCTCAGTTCCAGTGAGTTTGTAATGTTCCTTTATCTCTGTGAAGTCTTGTGTTTTTCTAGAAATTGTAGCAGCCCATGAAATGGACTTCATTTTGGAATTATAAACTCTGAATTCAAATTTTATCACTTCTTAGAGCTTAAGAGAGCACTAGGTTTGTGATTTTATTCACAATGCTATGGATCATTGCAAATTGCTTCCTACTATTTGACAGCTTCCTTTTTAGAAATTTCAACACTCCAGCTATCTGCCTTCAGCAGTGTATGATTCTAATCACTGATATGATTTCATAATCCTTTAATTCAGCAAACATTCCAGATTATCAACATATGTGATTTGTATTTTGGGAGAGCACAGTGCAGCAAAATTTTCCTGTTGTTAGGCTTTGGGCTTTGTTGCTGAAATGTACACATTGTTATCCAGGGGTAATTTCTTAGATGGAGTTTATAAATATGTGTAACTATTTTGGGTTGTAGAGATGACATTCCCTTCTATGAATGTAAGACATAAAGCTGCAGAGTTTAAAGCCAAATTCAGCAGGAAGAAAGAAAATTACTTCCATATATCTTCTGTATGTCATTAAATGGAAAATGAGATAATTCTCCCATACATCTGAAAACTAAATAAAAAGGTCTATTCTCCATTTCTGCAGATAACTTCAGCTAATTTTTGTGGCAGTTATGCACATTGATGGGAGAAAAGATGCCTCAAGTAGGATGATACGGTACACATATATTACTAAATAAAATACTCATTTTACTTAGGATAATCCCTCTTTGTTCCAGATATATGTAGGCATTCTTCTTAAAGCAAGTGTTTCAGTTGTCAGGATGACTTGATACATTTGTTCTTTGATGTCAAATTCAGTTGCATCACTGTGGAATGGTTGCTACAGAAACCCCAGCCCAATTTTTAAACGTGTTGAGTTTACTCAGTATTACTGAGAAAAGCTGGATTTGATTTCTTTCCTGTAAAAAAGTTCATAATAAAATGGGTGAAACCTCTAAAACTGCAGCAATAAGCGTGGAAAAAGTACCCAGATAGTGAGATCAGAGACAATAAGGAAAAAAAGCAATTTAGAGTCCAACAAACAAAATCTATCTCTTGATAAAATGCTCCCCATTGTAATTGAAACCAGAGCTAAATTAGATCAATACCAAAATATTAAAGTGTGCCAAACCTGTTTTCTGTCGGCTTTGCTATAATTGGATTCTGATGCAAGAGATATCTTAAGTAGGCAAAGTCTGTTGACTCAAGACCATGATTATCCATAGAAAAAGAGCTTCCTGCTAAGGTATACAGTACATTTACCCAGTGTTTCTTGAAGAATTAATACATTTCTATCCTGCCCTTCCATGCTGATGCATTTGAAGTCTGTATCTTGCCTACAGTAAATCTCCGTCTTGCTTAACAAGAAACTATTTCACTGTATAAGCGAGGCATATTGACAACAGATTTAACCCAGACAACTCAGCTTTATTCAATCAGAAGAATGCTGGCCTGGTTTCAGGTTTCTGGGATATAGGCACAAATGGACATGCCCCAAGTAGAATCCATTTGTTTTCCCATGAATGCACCTAGTAGGAGGTCAAATAAAAATAAATATTTTGGCTCTTCAGAGCAAGATAGATTTCTGGAGTGTTTGTGATTCAGACTGGAAATGTGATTACAACAAGCAGAGGTAGCATCTGAAATATGTTCTGTTGAGGGTGAAAAAAAGCATTGTTTTCTCTCTCTCTCTGTTTTAAACTGTGGTTATGGCTTGTCTTCACTAATCAGGTTTATGAGAATAACAACATATATCTTTATGTTGCTCAGCTCTTTGTAGAAGCTCAGGAGTTAAGGAAAAATAGCCATTTTTGTAGTCTTTTTTTTAATGTTGGTATAACTTACGCAAAGGAGTAGTTTATTGACTTCCCCTGTGATAGTAAGAATAAATCAATTTAGATCCAGTATACTAGGGGCCTCAGATTCTCTGCAGAGTTCCACCAAACAATGGGATAAATTGTGCAAGGGCAATTTGTCCCTAATGTTTTTGGCTATTTGATTTTTTTAGGTTTTGCCGGTATTATTTAGATACTCACTAGTAATTTATACTGCCGTGTAAAAAACCTCTGCATATTTGCCTGCAGGGGAGTGAGTGCTCTCTGAAACAGTCCTTTGAACATAATAAAAGTGAAATCCCCAGGTAATAAAAAAAATCCCTGGCTTTTATGAATAATGCATTTGTGGAACAGGGAGGAGAGGAAGTGCTTTTTAGATTTATTCCCCCCCTCTGCTCTGCACTCAACCTGTTGGCAAAAATAAAGTCTAGGTTGGGAGTGGGTTCCTACATTGTCAATGTGCTCTCAGGCACTTCTTTAAAGTCCTGGCCTAAATGCTGCAACACAAACAGACACTAAATACTGGTAATTCTGATTTATTTGTTTGTTTGTTTTTAAAGTCTGTGGGTGTCTTCCCCTGTGTATTGACCATCTGGTTGTGGGTTAGGCTGTTTGGGATATGCCTGGCATGCTGAAAAGCAACATGAAATTGCAAAGTGATTGGAGGCCCATTGAGGATGGTTTGTTTGGGGTCCTTAGTGAGCTTTGACAGAGAGCAGGTGTTGTGATGATAAATTCAGAATGGGGTTGAGGATTTTTCTCTTCAGCTGGTAAGTGTGTGGGAAATGCTGGAGGCACGCTGTAAAAATAAATGATTCTTATTCAGGAGATGCTGAAATGGAAACGCTTTTATGTCACAATCTCAATGGGAAAGCTGTTGGAGGATATTAATGGATTTCACCCCATAGCAGTGGTTTGGGTTCAGCACAGGAGAGTCCAAACTCAGAGCTGAATTATGGCTGTTGAGCCTAAGTGAGACTTAAAAACAGAGTTTTAGTAGGGTTCTCATGAACAAGTGTCCCAGCCATGAACATTGTCACAATACCTATTGCTGCATCTCTGGTTTTTGAAATAAAGTTGGCAGTTTCCTAAGAGAGGATATTGGAGGAAATTTTCATAGGGTGTGAGGGGTGTACACGAGGCAGTAGAGAATCAGTTCTCTCTGGTTTCTGAGTGTTTCAGTGGATGTGATGCTCTTACAGCCCGTTAAACTTTGAATAATCCTTTTAGGAATAAAATATATTTTCTGTGACTGTGAGTGTGCCAAATAATTTTTACTTGCCAAAAAGCTGCTTTGGAAGGACTTGAGGAAACCACAGCTGGGAATTGTGTCACAGATATAAAATGAGATTTATTTACTCTTCTACATCCAACACTGAAATAATAAGGAAGTCAGGAACAGATGAAAGAAACACTTGCTTTTTAGAGTTTTTTTTTTTTTTAATTTGATTTACTTTTTATAGAGTTTCTGTAGCAAATCTGCATTTTCAACAGGGACTTAATGCTCTTCTCACTGAGGTCACTGGCCAAATGAATACTAGGAATGAGTCTGTTTTGGGGATAGGGAGTAGAGTGCATGTGCTTCATGCCTCAGCAACATCTTGAGGATTTCAAAGCACCGTGCTCAGTGTGCACAGCCTGTTCCCAGGCCCATGTTCACTCTTCTCTGCACGCTTGTTTTGCCTGTGGATGCTGCTTATCTTACTGCTCAACATCAGAATTCAAGTGGTGCCCAGGGACTGATTTATACTTGCACAACTAAAGCATTTTATCACTATGATTTTTAAATGCTGTAAAATGCTTCTGCATTTTGTGGGTTGCAAGGACCTTTGCTTGTTCTAGGAACACTTGTGGACTGCTTCTGTTTCAACATTTTCTCTTGGACTGTGTGTGGGAACTGTATCCATTTAGAAAACTTGTAGGTTTTGCCTGGACATTTATATACAAGTATAGACTGACCCCTGCAAATCTGTCTGCATGAATCCTAATTTTTTCAGCGTAAATTAAAAAGAAAGAGACCTGTTGATGATAATTCTTCTGAAGTCTTTACTTTTTGGTGTTTCTTGTATTTGCATAACTGACCAAGTTACAGAGCGAGGGGTAAATGTTATGGTCACTTCTGCTTTTTCTTACTAGTTTACTGAGAGATGTATTAGCAAGAAATCAGTCTTCTACCTTGGTGCAGACAGGAACTTTCATGTATCAGAGATGATGAGGACTATTGTAATAATGGGAATCTGAAAATACAATACAGCTGAGTACGTGTGTGTATGTACATCTTATCTCGTATTCGTGCTACTGTAAGTATTAGGCCAGTAAATTTTGTGTTCTGTTGATATGAATTATTTATTAAAATGCTTTTGCTTTGCATCAAATGAAACACATTAGAATGCCGTGATTTTTTCCCCTCAAATGAATGCCCATTAAAAAATAGCACTTAATTATTTTTGAGTAACTGTTTTAATAATTGGACAGGTATCTACTTTATAAGCAGCAACTAGCAGGGGAATAAAGAACAAGGCAGAGCAGAGGCAAGCAGAAACTGCTAATTGTTGCAGGTTCCACACCACTGGCAGAGGAGTAGAGAGAGCTGTTTTCTACTGGAATGTAGAGAGAGCACTAGCATGATAAAACAGCTGGGATTTGAGGAAAGGTATTTTAAACAATGAAAACATTTTTAAGGACTCCTTAAGAAGCAGTAGAATTCTTGAAGCATATAGCATGGAGTCTTTTGTAGGGTCAAGCCCTACAACACTGAGATTGGGATTTGAAGAACATACTTCTTACCTAAAAGGGCTGTTTGTATTCTACAGGTATTAAAAAATGCCTAAACTTGACAAATTTGAGAAAGGAGCCAAAATTAAGCAGAGGAAGATTGGCATTATTGAAATGAAATTATCTAGTTCACCTTGTATCTTTAAAATCCATTCAAATGTTTATGGTAGGATTTGTATGAGCAAATGTATAAACCCTGAGGCAAAACGTGCTGTAAGTGCTGTGTCAGATGCACTTGCCACCATTTCAGTTACGTTCCATCTGCTTCTGCTTGGGGTGATTTTGTACTGTTTTACGGACAGCTATTCCAACAGTTCTGAATGAGCTTTTTGGGGATGTAGGTGGTGTTATCAACACTTTTATTGAACTTTTTAAGAAAAAAAAAAATTCACTGACAGGAGAGCACTTTTTTCAGGTTACTGTGCTGTAGGCTCACATGTTTTCAAGGCTCAACTGTCCAGTCCATCTTCCTGGAATGGATGTGTGTTTACTCCAGCTGATCCTCTCACATGGCAAAGGTGTGTATGCAACCTCAACTTTAGAAAAGCAAATAAATGTGGTTTTAATTCATACTGCATATACAGCACTGTGGGAAGATAATTTGTAAGGATAGTGCAGAAGGCAATTTTCCTCAATGAATTACATCTGTACTGATAGCTGAGGAGTGGAAACAGCCTTGCCTGCCCAGTGAGTGTTATATGGGTGTTATGAAGGAGTGGGCTAGCTCTAGTGGAGAGTAAGTTGGAGCTGGAGACCCAGAGTCTGCTGCTGTGGGTCTCTAGCTCCAACTGGATGTTTAGGATGGAGTTGCTGGCTGTGCTGTGAGGATGTAAGGGACAGATAAGGTAAGGAGATGCTGTGTGAGGGACAGACAGGGTTAGGTGGCTGGGTAAGGGACAGGCTGGGTTAGCCAGTCATGAAGAAGGGAACTTGCAGAGAGGAGGGAGGGAGTCAGTGCTGTGTGGTGCTGCCTGTAAGAAAAGGAGTCAGAGTTGCCTGAGAGAAGGCATGAAAAGTTTTTAATAAAGGACTGATGATGGTGTCAGTCTAGTCCATCTTTACATAATTACTATACAGTATCTTTAGGTGCTGCAGGATTTGGGACTCTCACTGAGCCTTTCCACTGAGTGCAGTTAGTTCAACTTTTCCCTGGTTTTGCACAACTTTGAGTGTGACTGAGTGCTTCAGTATTATTGGGAGGTGGATGAAATACTTTCTATCAAAGTTGTTTCTTCAGCCAAATATCAGTTCTTAGAATATTTGCTGTTTTTTTAAGCACCTGATCCTCCTGGAGGGTCTTGCTTTAGCTTTGGAAAACAGAACTTTAGGAAACTAGAGACTAAACTATGATGATCATGCTGGGAAAATGGGCCAGTGTTTCCTGAGAAGGTTTACTACAAGGCCAGGTTTGTTGTTTGCAATCCTGGCCTTATGCCCACTGAAATTGTTAAGAAATGCCTTGTATTTTCTTTGAGAGAAATGAAGGTTAAAAGAGTCTTTTGAACTATTTTATTGCTGCTTTGGCAATCTCAGCAGACCCCGTTCAACACCTTGCTGTTTAGCACATGCTTGCAGCAGAGGTGTTTAGCTCTTTTTTTAAACCACATGGTAGATTTTCTTATTGTGATTTTATAAATTGGTTTTTCAATACAGTCCTGAACTTTATTATATTCACTACTTTATGATATGCTAAACAGTACAGTCCTCCAAACTGAGGCTTTAGATATAAAATACTAACAAATTTCTTCACCTAACACATCTCCTGACAGAGTAATACTCCATGTTCCTATTCCTTGTGGTACTGAGTTAAAAGATCTCAGGTAAATAACTTGTCTGCTGTTGTCATATTTTAAATTAACTCCTTCATAGTATAATCAGCTGCATCTCCTCCTGTAGTTTTGGAGCCTTGTATCATTGGCTTCTGTGATTTAAAATTCCCTTGGAAAATACACGTTCCTGTGATGTTGTTTTCTTTCCTCCCACTGAGCAGACCTGTGAATAGTCCAATGAATTGGCCTTTTTCTTGGGTTGGTGATAAGAATCAGTTGCTTTCACTTGCTCTTCATTTGTGTTTCTCTTCTCTGAATCCTTCAACCAAGTGCAATTAAAGCATGTTAGTCTTTTATACTGGAATATCTCCTGAAAAAGAGACTTCTAGTTCTGTAGTCCCAGCTGTTGCTGTCCTAGGAAATGTTGGAAGGGCTACTGAGATTCAGGTACTGAAGTAGTGTTTCTACTAGGTTTGTATAACTTCTGTGAATAAATTCAGAGGCAAAGTTGACTTTCTTGTGCAGTGCTATTGATATTTGTGGAAAAAACATTCTTGTTTTGGAATACTATGTAAAAAATCTTTCATACATGCAAAAAGTGTGAAAAATAAAAACAAATCCCATTTTATCTAAGACTAAATACTTGTCAGTTTCTAGGTTTTGGAATAAAACAAATTTTGTTGCTAAGAAAGCATGCCAAAAACATTGAAACTACTAACTTCCACTCTTTATTTGATGTATCTGCATTATGAATCAGTGTTACTTGGCAATTTTTAGAATAAAACATTTGCATCTACACTAGCAATTTGACGATGCTTCAGCTGAGTATGTCTTAAATGGTGAACTAATAATGTGGTTTTAAATGGAAATTGAAATTATGTCTTTAAATGAAATTATCGTGATTATCTCTAATACTTTAGTCAGTTAAGTAAATATTTGCGTAGGGAAATATGTACAGGATGGAAGAAAATTCTAAACCATTTTAGAAATACCTGTCTGTATTGCAACATATTCGGAAGGGATTTGGATAGTTTCTTATCCCATAGAAGATTCAGCCTTACTCAGAGGCCCAAAACAGGTCAGTGTCCCAAAAGATAACATTGTCCAGGAATGAGCAACAGTCCTTGTGATGATGTGAAGAGAAACTGTCTTGGAGAGTGAAAAAACTGGCAGAAAAATTGTGATTTCTAAGCTCTGGAAGCCTGATTATTGTAGAGTTACTTGCAAAGGAAATTCTGTCATTTAAAAACAAAGAAATCCCAATGGAGATGAATTTGACATTTTGTAAATCAACTGTATGACTATATTTGTTATGTATTTATTCAAGTGTAGATACTATGGAATGCTCTGATATGTTGGTATTTTGTTAGGTTGAGAGACCATGGCTAGCAGTTTTCAGGGGTTTTCCTGTATGACCATAGAGTCTGTTTGTTTAAAGGGTGGGAATGTGTGCAGAAAACACTGCAAGCATCTTCAAAAACACCTAATTAATCAAACTTGTTCGTAAGGGTCTTTTTCAACCTAAATGGTTCTGTGATTCTGTGATTCATTATTGAAACAGAAACTGCACACTGCTCTCCCTGAGGCCCTTCTGTGCTATTGCCTGTGGAGATGCCATCCTCACTTTGCTGTAGCAGCTTGTGCCAAGGTGTGTGTTGGTGTGCAGTCTGTGTGGAATAGCAGTTCTCAGTGGCCAGAGGTACTTTCCACCCCACTTGCTGGCACATAGCTGGTGTGAGACTGCAGTGAGGTAGCCAGCAAAACAGTGAAGGGTCACAAAGGGTGGGATGTGTCAGTTCTGAAAGTGCAGCTTACAGCACATTTTCATGGAGGAAGTATGCCAGAGGTGTGGAGGCCTTTGTCCTGGGGGGGATGCTGTTCCCCACCTCTGTAGTGCTGACATCAGGAGCTTTTCTCACTATTCTCAAGCCGCAACAACATTTTCACTGAAACTGTGCAGAAGTGTTGGTGATTTTTTTTGCCTTTTTTTACAAAACTTAAGTGATTTGCATAATTTTAACTGAAGTAAAATCCTGGCTATAAATAGCCACCATGACCTGATGAGGCCTCTTGACTGAGAGGACCATTAGGGCAGAATCACAGCTAGCAAAGGCTCACTCTCTCTAGTGTCCTAAATCTGACCTGATCTGCCTCTTTGGCTTTCGGGGAAAGTGAGTTTGAAACCTTGTCTGTGATATGACTGCCCAGTGAGAGGTTAGGCAGTGTCCCAAGTGAACAAAGTTGTGCCCAGATTAACACAGGGCTGTTTTATATAGAAATGCTGTGGATGGAGAAATGTTTTTCTTCATATGGTAGCAAAAGTCAAGAGGTACATAGTCTGAAAGGGGAATTCCTCTGTCTGGTGTACTTAGAGGGACAGGGAAAACCAGAGCTTGGGTACTCTGGAATACAACAGGAGCAATGCAATGTTCCAGGGAGGAGGGAGACTTCTGGATGGAGGGGCAGGGAGAGACAGAAGCTGGGGTGGGGTTTAAGGGAGGTACAGGTTGGTAAGTGAGGGATTCTGGAAGTATCCAGTGTGGGAGGACTTAGGAGAGGCATATAAATGGATGGAGAAGGAAATCACAATATAATGAGGAAGAGGTGCATATTAATTACAGCTTCAGCACATATTTTCGGTGTTTCAGCTTTGTTTCTCTGAATTAAAAACTGTTTGTGGCCTGATTGCTGGTCTGTTCTGCAATTTTTTTCTTGCAAGCAAGGGGGAAATTACAGGTGTGACTGCAGAATGCTATGGAGGTATTTGAGCTTCCTAAGTGCTAGCTTACTCAAGTCCTGGAAGCAATCTTTCCACAGGAGTTTGAAGATCAATCCAGTTCGATTTATTTAGCAGGCAGGTCGTTAGTGTTTTGCAGCCTTTGTGTAAGGCTTTGTGCTGCTGTGGGCTGGGTGGCTGCATTTGACTGCCTACCAGTCATGGCTGTGCAGAAGTGTCTGGAGTGGAGTATCTTGTCCAGAGCCAGATTCTGTGCAATGCAATGAGGACCTGCTTTGTTGGTAAGACTGAAGAAACTGAGGAGCAGAGAAGTAAGATTTCCAAAAGTATCTATGGAGTTGAACAGATTGCAGAGAATCTTCTGGGCCAACATTAACATATTGTGGCAACCCTGACTCCTAAGCAGGGACACCCTCATTCTGGGTTTTCATACATCTAGCATCAAGAGCTTTGTATTTCATTGAGCCTTTGGCATCAGTTTAAGAAAATAACGATGATTTGTAGCTTAATATTCAGGCATGACTTTCAAGACTACCAGCTGCTGCTTATTGAATAACTGTGGTAGGTGTGCTGGTTGATACATGCTCCGTTTGGGCAGCAGGAGAAGGTGAAATACTCTCTTCCCCTGCCACCTCTGAGAAGGCTCAAATATAGAAATAATCTTTGGGAAACTCTGCAGTGGTAGTAGGGGATTATGAACCTGGAGAAAATGAAGTCATGCTGGGGAATACTTGTGCTGCCATCATTGTAGTCCCCTGGGATGCCTGGTGCAGGTCAGCACCCTGGCCAGCCCTACTCCCACCTGCCAGGCCTCTGTTGGCCATGCTGGGGAGGAGGCCCTGGCCCCAGCAAGGGACTGGGATGCCCTGTGCTGTCTGGCACAGGTGTGTGTGTGTGGAATGTGGTGGGGATGGAAGGTGGTCATCTCAGTATTGTCTCTCCCTTGTGTAGGGGGGTGTAGATCCTGTTAATTCTAACACCTGATAAAACTCTGCAGGGATAAGATCAGCTGATTGTAGTTGCAAACATGTGGAATTTACAGTAAGTAGTGAGCTTATTTAACCAAGCAGGAAACAACTGGCTCATCAGAGTGCACAGTACACTGGTTAGAGAACTGGAAAATCCTGGTTGTGGAAAACCTACATAATTCTAAATGAGTGGTGAGACTGGTGAATTGCTGTGCTCCTGCAGAACTTAGGCTCTACAGAAAATTTGTAGCTGAGGTTTCTCATTTACTTCTGCATCTAATTGACCTGTCTGGTCTTGCTTACTCTCCTCCCATTGTGCAGCTGTTAATGTGGCTCCCAGTTCCCAAAAGAGTGCACAAAGGGCACTTCTCTTTTTGTACACTCAGCTTTCTGGACACATGCTTTACAATATGAACACCTGTGTATACCAGGGTGCTGTCTTCCCTCTCCTGCAAGCACAGATGTCATGTTCAGAAAGTGCACTTGCTGACTTTGTGCTGCAGAACAGCATGGAACCAAATGAAGGCAGCTTTTGAGAAGCTTTTTGCAAGAGTATCTCCCTGTAGGTCTGATGTGCCTTGGAAAGTGCATGGAGGTGTTCACTGTATTGCTGAGGGCCCATTGATGAAATCATTAGCAGTTTTTTTGCTGGCCTTACCAGACTGGATGTCTTTCTTGCTTCTATCCCTCACTTTGGTCTCCCTGTAACTGAGGGGAGGTAGCCAAGGTCCTGTGTGTGATGTCATGTGAGTGCCTGTTGCAGCTACTGTTTGTGCCAACATTGTGTCCACCCATCAGAATTATGTGAAACAGATAACACAAAACTGCTCTCACATTTCCAGAACATGTGGAAGTGCAAAGTAAGACCCCACTCTTCAGAGGATGTCTCTTGTGTCTGTGTTGGAAATAGATGTTTATTTCTTAGACCTCTGCTTTTCTGGCAAAGTTGGTTAAAATTGGCCAATGCCTTCAGAAGTTACTGGAGGAGAGGGAATTTATAATCAGACACAGACAAGCTGGCTTTATGTGACTGTGTGAGCCTCATTTTTTAGGAAACCATGGTAAAATATGTGGATAAAGCTGCAGTAATATTAAGGTTAGAGTTCATGCTGGCCTGTATTTCTCTCAATTTTTCTAGCATGACGGTGTTAGTCAGCCTGAGCTTTTGGAAACTTTTTATTCCATATGCTGAAATTTTTTGAACTTCGATTCTCTAGCTTCCCTCATTTTTCCTTGCTGAGTTTAATCATTAGGTGGGAAAAGTGAGCGCTTTAAAAATAGAGGAGCCAGCGTAGAAATGTTGCTGGCTAGATTTATTTATTTTCTTTTGTAAAAAACTCAATGTTGGCAGAACATTTTGATTCATTATGGTCCTAAACCAGCATTAAAGCCTTCTGGCTAGATAGATTCCCTTGTGGCCTGCCAGGAGTCCCAATCACCACGATGATCTTACTTGAGTAAGAAAACGTGCTCTACATCTGGGAGCAGGGCTGTGTCCTGTTAAGCATGGTCAGGGAGAGTATTAACTGTGTTCTCTCAATCTTATTTTTTCACTTGAACCCAGTCTGTTGAATTATAAGGTGGCTGTAAGATCTATAAAGACTTAAGTATGAGAGAAAGGCATGGAAGTATTTCAAGGTGGAGCATTGTCTGAGATTGGCAGATTTTGTTTGCAAGGCTGGAAAAGGCAGAACTGCCCATGTAGGAATCCATTCCTAGCTTTTTGCTTGCCACAGCATGTCAGATAGGTACGATTCCATTCATCCCTTCTGTACTTATCTGGTCATGATTTTCTCATCAGGTTCAGTGTGTGTGGGAAAAGGCAATCCTGTTGCGTGAAGTGTAACTTTTAGCAGCCTATTGAATAAGGGGATGATAGCAGATGTGGCAGGAGACATTCAGGCTTATTTGCTCCTACAAATGAAACAGTTCTAGCAGGGGGAAAAAAACACCCCTTAAGAGAATTAGCTAAAACAAATGTGTCAGACAAAATTGTGCTTTGAATGCATTATAAGTGCTTACTCTCTTGCAGTGAGAAAAGACAGTCAGGTGTTGATAGCATGTAGGAGGCAAGAGCTGTTATTAGTGAGTGGGAAGAAACACATGGAGTGTGGTGTGGGAGTAGGGCAGATGGGAATGAATCTAGAGTCTCTTTTGGAATCACTCATTCTGAATCATCTTACTCTTAAAGCCTCCAGTGCAGAACACTGTCATCCTCCAAGGTCCCATGGTACTGCCTTGCTGAGCGTGGCATTGGGAGTGATGTTGAGTCAGCTCTGTGTGCAGTTGTAGTAGGTGATGTTCAGTGAGGAGTTTAGGTAGCTACTTCAGCCAAGTAAGTTGTGATTACAATACAGAGGTGGGATGCATATTCATTTATTCAAGCCCTCTGTGAGATGAAAAGCTGGTAGTGTATTGTTGTTGAGGTAGTTTGCTGTGTCTGTGCAGAGCCATTAATGAAACAATTTCCATGCTCATTCATTTGTGAAGGCAAGGGCTTTGTTGCCGTGAGCCTGGCTCTGCAGGATACTTGGTGGGAACCATAAGAGCATGTCCAAATGGCCTAAGAGGAGCCTGAAAATGTCTAACGAGAGAGCTCTTCCTTCGACTTGACATCCATGCTATCTGTTCTGACAGAAGGCATATGGTGATGGTGTTAGAAATCTGGTCCTGGCCCTGCAGATCATGGTGTTGCCTACACAGTGTTTTGAGAGGCACTGCAAGCTGTTTGTCCAGGCTCCCAACAGCCACAGAACGAAGGAGGCAACAACAGATGGACTCAGACCAGCAAGTTTGGTACTGGAGGTGTGGGCATCCCCACAGCGGCACAAATGGGGGCTTGCTACAGTCTGGAAGTGAGTGTCATGTGACAAGTGGCAGAGCTGTGACACAAAGGCTTGTGCCTCTGACCATTTGGTGACAATTTCATGGCTCAGCAGCTTGGAAAAAGCAGGAGCAGTAGGACTTCCCCAGGACTCTCTAGCCTCCAGTCCTGGGCTGGGTGTTTGTACACTGAAGGTATCTGGCAGTTTATCACTGAGGGACAGGGTTGTGTGATGTGAGGACCTCTTGGATTCTGCTCTGGCAGTACCTTTTACCAGCTGCCACCTTAATATGCCATCCCACAATGGGAAAGTTACAGAAAGAAACTTATTTAGACACAGGTCTGTAGAGTAAGTTTATGACTTTGACCAATTACACTGTATTTGTATACTCAGCTGTGTCTTAAGACAGGCCTTGCATTGTGGAGAAAACAGTAAAAGCTGTGAGAGTGTGTTTTGCTTTTCCTGGCCTCTTAAGGGAAGAGCACTAAGAGTTGCTGGGTCAATGCCTGACTTCTGTCACTACACTGGGGCTGCACTGGGCCAGAGCTAGAGTCTCCCTTTGGATATTGAAGGTAGGCACATTCTTGTAGAATAGAAAATGCTGGCAGAAGCAGATTGATAGAGAGCTTAACGCAATGAAGCCTGTTCTCTGGGATTGTCACAAATCCATTAACTTATTTAAGAATAGATTTTAATTCTGAACTTTTTGCTTATATTTGTAAAAAAGAAAAACAACAATAATTTTACCATACTGTTGCTTGCAGTATGCACCTTCCTGTTTGTTGCCCTTATTTGTTGCTGAATGTGTTTGTAGCTGTATTTTTGCTTCTCCTGCTTTTGTCTGCTAATCTAGTTTACCCCCAAAGGACAAAAGATTTATTTTACAAATTTACACTTGAACTTCCTAGCACTAAATGGTGGTTCTGCTCTCAGGTTTCAGGAGTGGTGATGAGAGGTATTTCCCACAACACTCGTGAAATTTAAATGAAAATGAGTCCCTACATTAAATTTTTGTTATACTTCAAATGTATTATTACAATAATTGGATACTCTTTATGAGGCTTATTACGATGGGATTATGTGGTATTTCTTGACCTTTGTCATTAATTTTGCCTCAGATTCACAAATTTATTTAATGCTTATCTGTATACATGGATGGGTAGCTAGCTAAATATTAATATATTTATAGCTTGTTTCTGGACAGTTGTCCTATCTGAATAGTCATGGAAAAGAAATAGATAACAGGAAAATATATTTTCAATTCCAAACTATCATGTGGGTGAAAAGTGGGGACAGGAGGCAGAAAGAAAGTAAGGAAAGAATCAGTGAATAGTCATAACAGAGAGGTGAAAACACTAATCTTAAAAAAAAACAAAACAGTAAAAGCTGTAGATTCCTTCTGTGGTTTTCTGAAGCCTTGAAACTATTTAAAATATGAAAAACTTAGACTAATTGAGAACATTATATTGACTGGCCTCGATTTTTCTTTCTTTCTTTGTTTTCAATTCAGCCTCTCTCATTATAGCCTCCTAAAATAAATAAATAAAAACTTTCTATAAATATCTGAAAGAGTCATTCTTATATAATAGCTCTTTCTTGCAGCAAAATTTATCATTCTTACAATACTGTAGTAGTTTTGCTGGCAGAATCACAGCCAATCAAAGCTATTACAATAATGGAACATTTCATGGTTTGGAAAATTAAATGTGTAACCATGGAACTGAAATGTCTCTTAAATCATATTTGGAGATGTATTTTTCACCAAGTGATTTGCACATTATCTCATTCCATCTGAATTTTATTTTCATCAATATTTCACCATTGATTTTTTCCTTTTTTGTTTCTGCAGTAATTTTGCAATAGAACTTCCCATCTGCTTTCACTTTTTGCAAGCTTGATCATATTTGTTCAGGAAGCAGATCTAAACCTTCTTTTATCACAAGGCATAATTTAACAGCTGACTAATGGTCAAGCTGTAAATAACTAGCATGCTCAGTTTCAGGAGTGAGTAATGCTGTTCTCAAAACTAGTAGCTCTGTTCGTTTCCATACATAAGAAAGTGGCTGATGCAGTCATTGTTCCAAGACCTGAAATCAGCTCAGGGCACATGAATCCTCAGAAATTTTACCTGTTGGAGAATCATGGGAGCCAGGCACTTTTGAGAAGCTAAGGTAGAAATATGCAGGTGTTTGTTTTCTATACGTACCCCAAGAGTTTCCTGAGGTGCACTTGGAGCTATTTTTGGAACTGAACTAACATGCAATCTCCTCTTTCCTAGGAACAGTGTCTGTCTCCTGTTCACAGGAGCTTTATAAGGTTTGTTAGTAGAACTCCCTGGACAACTGGAAAGAAAGATAAAATAGATATTGAGAAACACAGAGAAAATAAAAATATTCAGAGAAGATAAAAACATATCTGTGGCATGGCCATGGACTACATTTTAACTTGTACAGCTCTGATGGGACATCTTTCCACTAGAGAACAGAGAATTAGTATAATCAGTGCCTGGAAAGCATTCACATGAATATATGGGTTTGAACAAAATGTTGAATGAGGAAATGAAGTAAAACCTCATTGGTTTTCTTTTTCAGTCACGAGAAAATGTTTTCTTCAGCTTTGTATTTTTGTTTATATGGATTTGAATGAATTTTTTTGTGGATAAGTGAATATATGAATATAATTTGCATTTAGTTACATCTCAAAATGAAGTGACAAAATTTAAACAAATCTATTAGTGATATTAAGATGTGTGGGTTTTTCTGGACCTATAGATAACCCGTGACAATGGCAGTGGCTTGGGGTGTGATTTGGGTACAGACGCAGTCAAGGTAGTTCCTCCTGGAAGGTGCAGAGACACTAGACAGGGTTGGTGTGAGTCTTTTTTTGTGAAAGTGATCCAACTACATCAAAAGAGCAGGTGGGCTTATTACTTTGGGTGCAGAATGAAGCTCTCTGGGCTGGTGCATGCCCAGACTGCTGTGTGAGGTCAGGTAGATTCACTGTCCAGGGTCACTGGTGGCCTGGGATTCCCTTACCTTTGGTGCAGGGATTGCAGTGCTATTGCAGGGCACTGGCCAAGTGACAGGGTTGTTGGCTGCTCTTGGGATCTCTGATCAGAAATACCATCTTGTATCCAAGAAAATGTTCCAGACAAACTTAATGTGTATCTTCCTGCCAAAAGCTTGGTTTCAACTAATTGACAGTTTGAAAAACAACTTAGAAAATGACCAACAAGTTCTCGTTTCACACCCTCTGATCTGATCTGCTTAATGAAATCAGGGTTCTAGTAGTTCTTGCTGCTTGGCTTTTAAAAACCTTTTAAGCTGCCTTCTGTTTTTGTCTACGTTTCTCTCTTACTCGACTCATCTACAGCTATTTTCCTCTCCTTAGGGAGAACCCTGATCCTGTTTCAGTCTCTTTCACCAAGGCTGTCTGCAGGTTTGCTGGCTTTTCCCTCTGCTCTTCTTTTCCCCACAAGTCCCACTAAAGTGTAATGGGACAAGGATCACCTCAATGTATTTGCAAACTCAAATCAGGATTATGCTGATATTTGGCAAGGGTTCAGATTGTTTTCATATGAGATCTGGATATGAGTCCTAAATCCTGCATCCTCTGTCTGGTTCTTGCAGTACCGTACTCGCAAGCAGTTCTAGCAAGCAAGCCATTCTTTAATCTGACTCATCATAGGCTAAGATTTTGCACCTTGTGATTCCTACTACTTTTTTTTTGGGGGGGGGATAATTTATCTTGGTATTAAACTTCATAAAAAATTTGTAACTTTTACCCTAGTTGTCACAGCATCTTATTCCCACAAATAACCAGAATGTATTCTAGACTTTGGTGTCTGTAACTGCCAAAGGTGATTTCTTTATATGGTATTTCATGTTGAAAAGGAGTAACAGCACATGATGGGGAAGGGAAATACAGGGGTAGTTCTGAATGTGTTGTGCACCACTGAACAAAAGCATTTGCAAATCTCCTTGCTGTGATATGGTAGATTGCAAGAATGTTACACATATCTTTCTCAATGTGCCCATAAGATACACAGGGTAAAAAAACCTCCTCTAACTAAAACTGGCAAGTGTTCAGAAACCACAACTATTCAGTGTATTGCCTGGCCATTTTTAAAATGTATTTTGCACTTTTGGTAGATGTTGTAATGCATTCGGCACAGTGTGAAGTCTTGGCATAGATGCTGGTTTCTAAAATAAGATGAGCTCTGCCTTTTAAAAAAGAAATGTTTGCCTGTGAAATACCTTTGCTATTAAGGGTTTTGGGCAAAGGGGATAGGAAATGATTATGATGCTGTTACCACTGAGAAAATGGATTTATTTTGAATTTTGATAAATAATCAAAGCAATGGACAAAGTGCTTCTGAATGAGCACTGGATGGGCAGAATCTTACTGTCTTTATATGTTAGTCTTCTTCCCCAAAAACCTCTTAACAGCCAAATGTGCTCTTGCATTGTGCATGCAAGGGTGGCATGTGATTTGTTAGAGTGGGAAGAGGTCTGTTCCACAACACACTGTTTCTGAGATTGTTTCTTCCTCTGCAAATTGCACATCAGCAGCTCTGTTCATGGGGACTGGTTTAGCCACTGGCTGGGGGCAGCTTTCAGAAATGCTGATGGGTTGGCTGACTGTCAGACTCCTCTCAGTGAGCACAGACCTAGATCAAGGTACAGAGTATGAGAAGCTGTGGCTGACAGCAGTGGGATTTGCTCACCTTCAGCAGGGCTGCAGCCTTGGAGTGATGTAGGAATGCAGGCAGTGTGGTTGTTGTGACACACCTGAGAGGTGCAGTGCAGTGTGCTCGGCTCCTGTCCTTAGTGTCTGCATAGCCTTTATATTCTGGCTATGCAGATTTTTTTTCCTTCTATATTTCAGAATATAAAGGCTATGCACATGCTAAACGTGGGAAGTTTTTAGGAGTAGAAAGGAAAGAGGGGGATTAAGTATGCCCATGAAAAACCTGCAATGAGTTCCATATAGGTGAAATTTCTGCTGTGGCAGTGTGAAGAAAATATTTGAATACAATTGAAGAGGACTGAGCAATTTGCCATATAGATGGAAATCCAACTCATGTCAAGCTGGAGATCCATTGCTCCCTCCCAGCTTCTCCTGTGATGCGTTTTGTACTTTAGGTTTAGTTGTCTTTGAAAGTGCCTATGGACCATCCCCATCCTCCCCAGAGCAATGAACAGTGGAACAGGGTCTTCATGAAAGCCCTGGGGTGGCCACCCTCCAGGCTCTGCCAATGCTGCAGTGCAGGAGGAACAGGAGGGCCTTTCATAGCTGTGGTGTGAGGTGCTGGTTCTTGCTGGTGCACACTGCGGTGACCGTTATTTTTTCTCCCAAGGAAAAGTGTATGCTGGCTCTGCTCTGCTTTAGATGTAAAATATAGTGTTCCTCAAGTACTCCCATGAGAAAGAATCTGGAGAGTAGCTGTAGCCTCTCCTGCAACAGAGACTAGTTGCACCAAGTAACTTTTTTTCAGCCACTTTATGGTGCTGAGAATAATGTGGTTAGTGAAATCAGTGTTAAAATGAGGGCAGAGGTACAGGGTGCCTTTATTCTCTTACTGTCAGCCCTGACTCCGAGATTCTCTTCTAGGTTTAAAGTAGTATCTCTGTTACATGTTATGAAGACAAAACAAAATGAGAAAATACAATCAATGACGTAAAATATTGTGGTCCTTTCTACCTTTTCCTTTATTCTTCTCCATTTTTTGGTTTCTTTCCGAGTCAGGTTGGAGCTGATTGGTGTAAGAAATCTTCCTCCTCTTGACAGCTGATCACATTTGTACTTTGACCAGAGTGCTTCTGGTGGTCCTGAAGGGCCTCAGGAGTCTCAGGAGTCACCAGGGCTCGCCACAGGAGGCACTGGGTCTGGCTGGCTGTGCCTGGGGAGCAGGTGTGTCGCCTTGAAGCGCCGCGTGATGTGGCGCTGTTCTACCCGCTCCGGGCAGTGCCCTGTTCTGTGCGCACCTGCCAAGGGCAGGCTTGGCACTGTGCTCCGGGGTGGTCGCCTCTTTAACAGGGGTTTGACCCTGTTAGCCGTGTTGTTCGCTTCCATATACGATCCCTCACGTGTGCTCCATCATGATCAGGAGCGCAGGGATGGCTCTGGGAGCACCTTTGTCGCTGCAGCCAAGCTGTGGAGGGAGGGGGCTGTCCCCCTGCGCCGAGCCCCCTTTGCTCTTGTCAGCCCTGCAGTGTGCTGCCGCTTCTGCAGCTGCGCCGTGCAGCAGAATAAACCTAAATGGGTTTGTTTATTAGGGCTTCAGGGTGCTGTTCTGCAGCCCTGGAAGCTCGTCTCGTGTGTTTCCCTTGCAAGTGCCGTCCCTGTCTCACAGGGTATGCCTCTGAAGTGCTTCTAAGCTGCTGGCTGCTCCTCTGAAGTGTCCTGCCCGGAACCTGCAGCCCGTCCCTGGGCAGCACGGCAGGCAGCAGCGCTGCTGCTTCGGCAGCTCAGGTTCTTGTCCTGCCTTGGCACAGCCCCTCTGGCTCTGCTCTGTTGCGGCTCGCTGTTTGTGCCTGCAGGCAGGACTGCCTCTGGAGATGGGGCCGGGCAGCAGCTGCCTGCAGCATGCAGGGATGTCAGCGCTTCGAGGGGATGGATTGTGGCCCTTGGGTGTGCTAAGCGCTGCACTGCGGGCGGAGGTGCCCAACCGCAGGGCTGTGCCACAGAGGGGACATTTGTCCCCGCTGCCATCCCCGCCCGTGGGCGAGGGAGAGCTAATGGGAGCTGCTGCCAGAGCTCCAGGCACTCCCCTGGGCACTGCGCTGGGGCTGGCCCCTGCCCAGGTGTGCTGGGGAGGGGAACAGGGCTCCATCTGGTCTCTTCTTTGTCTTGTGCACCCCTGGGAAAGGAAAGCATGATTTAGCTCCAAAGCATTAAAAAAAAAAAACACTGAAAGACTATCCTTCCAGAACTGTCTAACCCTTTATGGCTTAATATAAGCATGCCTGAGGATTGATGAGGAAAGGATGTTGCTCGTGTTGGTAATTACAAGTTTGCTCCTTTCAGTGTTTTTTATTCTGATTGTTCCATTTCAGCATTTAGCCTTTGTCGTAGGTGTGTGCAAATGTATTCTGCTGTGTCAGGAGCTTTACTTAGCTATTCATGTGCTCATACCCTTGGTAAGATACTTATCCTTTCAGGCAGATCAAAGACATATGTTTGGTCCTTTGGAATAGGTAAGCAGGAAGAAAGAAATATCTTAAGAGTGATGACATGGTATAACTACTAAGTAACAAATACAGTTGCATACATATATGTGCATATCCCTTTAATTATTACTGTTGCCCATGACACAGAAATACATTGCAGTTGAAATCTTGTAGTTAATTGCAATGGCTGTCAGTCAACCTGTCTTACCAATGATGTTTTTTTCTATTTCAGTGATCTTCTTTCTCCTGATCAACAGATGAGCTTCTGCCAACAGAGAGAAAATAAAAGTTTTGGTTTAAGAAGCAGTGTTTAGACCTGGGTGATGAAACTAAAATGCAGAATTCTTCCCTCTTCACACAAAACTGAAGGCAAAAGAGCTAACAGATGATTACTGGGATTCATTTAAAACTCTGTATTTCAGTCACAATATAAGCACGTGATGTAGTCAGTGTTGAATAGAAAATGTGGCAAGATGCAGGTGCTCTGTTTATTTGTAGATTGCAATGTATGGATAGATAAATAAGTTCCAGTTTAGGAACAGACACTTTTGCATACTGGAGTATTTAGAATTCAGGCAGCCTTGGCACTCAGACGGCAGTGGGTCTGCAGGAGCAGGCCTGTGATGTGTGGAACAGATAACATTCAGCAGTGCAGAGACAAGTGAGCTCTGTGCAGTGAGGGGCTACGGGAGCTGCAGAGGAGCTCGTTCTGGATCAAAGCAATATAATGCAGAGCTAGCCTGAGCTCATTAGCCTGGGCATAATGCCATGCTAATATATCTATACTGCTCCCAGGACCCAGGCTAATGGCTCAGCATGGTGCTATGCTGGGTACTCACACCAGCTGGTGCAGGGATTTCTGCATTCTGTAGTGTAACATGCCATAAGGTTTTCACACCAGCTCTGTAAGCAAAGAGAAATGGATTAAGGGAAAGGTATAGGCCAAGACTTTAAACAACAGAGATGTTTAAATTTGGGGTCCTGGATCCCTGTTCATGAGCAATCCACTGCAAATGTTATGGAAGTCAAGGACAGTCTTTCGATCAAACTCAAGAACTTCAGAGTCCAAAGTACCTAGTAATTCCTACTGATGTGGTTTTTCAACACCATTTAATTGTATCCCTGGAAAACAGGCTTGTTGAGCTAGTCAGTCAGATGCTGTGCTTCCTTTTGAATTTATCAGGAATGAAAAGTGACTGAAAGCTTCCACCCTTGTTCAGGGAAGGTTTAAATGAAATGTAAGTATAATACCCTGTTGTCTCTCCCTCAAAAAAATGAACAAGTAGTACATGAACAAGAAGTGGTTGGAGTAGCTGATATTAGCTAATAATGATCTAACTGCCCATCTCTGACTGAATATTATTTTTTTTTACAGAAAATAAAAAAAAAGTGCTAATGTTTGAGTTATATTTTTATGGGTATTTTCACTGATTTGATTATCTGTACCAACCTGTACTTACTAAGGCTGTAACTCCAGGTGTAAAAAACAAAAAAAACAAAACAAACAAAAAAACCCCCAAAAAACAAAAAAACAAAACTAGAAAAGAGAGAGCTCATTATATAACTGTGGCCCAGATGCACTTAGGAAGTATAGGAAATTGCAGAACTGAACCTGCTGTCATACCCAGAAGAGCCTTAGATTGCTCAGTGAAGAGTTTAGGCCCAGCAGACTCAGTGCACTATTAATTCCCAACATGGGAGCTGGTATCAACCAACTGATGTACATAGGAAATGCAAAATCTTCCAGTGGGTGTTCTGCCCAGGAACTACAAGTTCTGGCCTCAAAAAGCAGGAGGTAGACAGTTTACATCTGAAAAGCAGTTATATATTTCAGAAAATGCCATACAGACGCTAGAACTCCAGCAAGAGAGATTGTTGTCACTGGGTGACAATAATAAAATGTTTATCATGTCCAGTTGAAATATAAACGATTCTAAAATGTAATCTGGTGGGATTTCAGTGAATGAGTAAAGAGACAGAAGTGTGAGGGTCAGAACTGGGTAGAGCTATCTGTCAGGGAGAGAGGAATTAAATAGTTTTTCTTTGCTAAGACTCATGACATTTTCATTTATTTAGCATTACTGAACACATTCTGGAGATACATAAGAAATTAAATACCTATTTTGCCAACTTCACAGCTGAGGAAACTGAGGGAGAGAGATTAAATGTTGGATTTTCCATGTAAGTAACTTGTGTCCCACAGAAAGTCTAACCTGAGATTGTTGTGTCTGTAGTAATGCCCCAGAACTGCTCTTCTGTCATCAAGGTCACTGGTACTGCAGTGATAAAAACCCCACAAAAATCAAGGCTGATGTGTTCCTGATTCCCACTCCTCTTGCTCCAGCAGTAATATACTTGACTTTAATACCTGCTTTTTTGATTTCTTGGATGCTTTTCTATTCCTTGAAAATTACTGCATATGCTTGTGCTTTGAACTAAATGAAAACGTATAGTGCTATAATAACTATAACATCTTAAATACACTGATTTAAAAATAAGTTATATCTTCCAGTAGCATTTCTATGTTTTTAGAAATATTGCAAAGTAAATTTCTCTTAGAAAAGTCAGTTCTGTGACACTGTTCACAACTGAAGCACGATGTATGGAAATAGTACCTGCTGCAGAATGTCAGGAGGTCCTAAGGTCAAATCCCTCCTGGGAAATGGTAATAAATGGTAGCTCAGCTGCTATGTTCTGAAAATATTTATCAGATAAAACTGTTACTTATCCAAGAAAGATTAAAATCTTCTGTGGCACAGATGGGAGCATGCAACTGTCTGATCTAACATGTGATTAAGTATGTGCCAGTACCCAGAAAGCTGTGGCCTTAAAATGCAGCTCATGCAGCATCAACAAAATTGTATTTACAGTCTAAACAGGGAACTGTAAAGTGGTGTTGTAGCAGTGGTAAATGCTAGTGCTCTAGTGTGCCCTAAAGGTTGTCAGGACGTGTGCTAGGGGGCTGTAAAAAGGATTAGAGAACATGGAAAGATGTTTTTGTCAAAACAGGATTCACAATAAATATTAATCTTCCATGTGATTCTAAACTGTGTTTCTGGTGGAATCTTGATGATGGCTCTCTGGTGCTTTGGAGCTCACAAGAAGTACTTATTCAGAATGATATTTTTTAAAAGTCCCTGGCTGCTTGGACAGTTTCTTTTTATTCCTACCAGGCCACCTGTCCTTGTTTCTACCCTCTGTAGGTTTCCTTTTTGTGTTTGAGTTTGTCCAGCAGCTCCTTGTTCATTGACACAGACCTGGCATTTTTACCTGACTTCCTCTTTGTAGGGATGCCTCCCTCCTGAGTTTGGAAAAGGTGATTCTTGGATATTAACCAACTTTCTTGGGCCTCTCTTCCCTTCAGGGCTTTTTTTTTTTTTTCTGTGGTACTCTTACTAGGCAGATCCCTGAAGAAATTTGCTCTTCTCAAGTCCAGGACAGGGAGCTTGTTGTGTGCCCTCCTCATTTCCCCAGGGATTTGAAGTCCACCATTTAATGGTTGCTTCAAAAATTTTTTTTTTTAATTTAAACTTTTCAATAAAATTTCATTTCCTTAATGCTTTGTTTAGTTTTGCACTTGCAGGAATTTGTGGTGGGACTTGTGGGGGGAGGTGACTCCTGCATCAATTTTCTTTCATAGGTTTGAAAGCCATTTAGTGTTATTTTTCATGGGGCAACAAAGCTCTGGAGTCATGTGATTAAAAGCAGCCTCTTTTTGCCAATGAGCAAAAAGGCCTGTTAGTAGGTGCGTTGAGGGTAGAGCAAAGCTTTTTGTTGGCTTTTATGTAAAAAACAGTTTAAGGACTGAATTTACAACTTTTCCAGTTTCAGCACGCAGTCTTGTCCTTTTCCTCAAATTTCCTGTACTTTTTGTGTGTGTTAACTGATGACCCTGTGCTTTCTAACAGCAAGGATGGGTCCTAGAGCTCACCATGTGCCCATGCAGTTCACCCCACTCTAAGGCCCTTTTATAACACAAAATTATACTTTGTGAAGCCAAGAAAATGAGAGGGTGTTGCTGCTGCCCTTCTGAGAGGCAGCATTGCCTCATTGCTCCCAGAGTCTGAGGGGCTGTGGCGTGCTGGATGAGATGGCCAAAGGGGTGTGTCGTTCAAGTGCTTCAGCAAAGCTGAGTCCTATAAGTCAGTCCTGGCACTGTGGACAGACTCCTTTGGTACAGAGCAGTCCTTCAGTGTGCTGGAAAGTCACATGCAGTGACCTCCTTTCAACTGCCATACAGCAGAGACCTGTGGGCTTGGCTAGCAAAGGGCAGAAAGAGCAGGATCTCTTTCTGGGAAAGGGGGAATGGCATCTTTTTGCCTCCTGGTTCTACCTCTTTGCTGAGAGGTATGTAAAGAGTTACTATTTTGCTCTTCAGTAACTTTGCTTAATATTAAGCGCATTGTTTACTGCTAACAGAAGGTGTCCTTTGGAAAGGACATGTGCCGCCTTCTCCTTTGTTTGCTTCTAAACAACATGGAGAAGAAAGAGGTTTTATACCACATTTTGCTGACTCAGTGTGTTCGTGCTCACAGAATTAGTGTCACTGCTGTTTCTGCTTGCGAAAAATTTGCTGAGGTTTTGGAGAAGGTAAGCAAGGGAATGGTGAGAACAGGAGATGCAAATATTTATCCTCCTTTCAATCATGGTTTTTCATTTAAAAATTACTAAGCAGCAAGTGGTTTGGTACTTCCTTTATTTTGCTTATTGGCACGTGAGTCTCAACGGTCATGGACCAATCCTGTGAGAAGATCTCTTATAAGGATCTGAGATGAGCTATACTGCATGACATACTCCAAAGAACAATGGATCTTAGAGGCAATGGCTTTTGTCTGCTGTTTAAGTAACCAGCTTAGAAATAATAATAAAAAAAGACTGTATCTGAATCATTTTGCCTTCAGAATTTCAGAGTGGCTTTAGAAGCATAATGAGAGTGGTAAAGAAGGGATCCCCTAGATGGCCCATCTGAAAAGCAGCAGTAAAGGAATGAGATGTAGAAGAAAACAAAACAAAGCTGTTGGTGTTGTGAGGGGTTCCAGTAAATAAGCCTGTGGCAGATGTGTGTGGGATCTTCACAGAGTGAGAGCAGTGGTGTCTTCCCCTAAGTATTAGACAATTTCTGAACTGCATCTTTCCTCTGCTGGCAGTACATCACGTAAGCCATGATCAAGCCTTGGTAATTCCTGTGCTCTTAGCTGGTGTACCTTGTCCCCCTGGCAACCAAAAGAATGAACTTAATGAGCAACACTGGAAAAACACGCCGCTTAAAAAAATTAATATTTCATTTTTTGTCTATAAGACAAGAAATTCCTTAAACAACATAAAACTTGATACTGATATCAGTGCAGTGATTGTCCTGGCACTGAAAAAAGAGATTTTGGGGTCATATCACCAGAAACAATGCTCACTATTTGGAGATGATGGCACTAGTTCATGTTTTTCCCATGCCAGGGGGAACTGTTACTGTAGGGGAAGCTGGCAACTATATTTTGTTTCCTATCCATTCTGCTGGATCAAATCTATTAAACCTCAGCTGTATTTGTGTGAATATGTATATATACATTTGCATACATTTGAATCTCTTTATCCCCTATGCTGTTCTTAGATGTCTGAATGAGTTAAAGAGAAAGAACTAATACAGAATTACGGAGTTTAAAGATTGTTTTCTATGTGTGTATTTAAACCATGGAGAATTGCTTACTTGAACATAACCAGTTCTAAGATGTGCAGGGATTATTGTAAGCTATGCATGTGTCTCTGTTGTTATAATAATATAAATGAGGTAACACATGTGATGAGGGGCATTAAAAGAATTTATAGCACAAGTAGCATTATAAGATATTCTTTGAAGATCTTAAATGAGGAAAAAAGGATCTGCTTTTCATACTCCAGACTTCTTAACTTCCTTACTGATATTTTTAATGTCTGTTTTTTTTTTCTTTTTTTAAGTTTAATATATTTAGAGACTTTATGAATGTGATCCCTCTTCTTCCCTAGTGTCATGTGTTCAGAATGTTTTTTTTATGACCAAAACTAATTAGTAGCAGAATCTGGAGACTTAGGCCTCTGTTTCAAAGTTCTCAGTGAAAAGAATGGGTGATGATAATTAAAAAAAAAATAAAAAAAACACGTATTTTTAGTTTGAGTGCTTGGAAAACCATTAGCATTGTGGAGGTACTGAAGGATTTTGTATTGGCTGAGCTTTCACTGAAATTTCCTTTATTTGTCCAAAATACTGACAAAGAATGTGTCTGCCTATGAGAGTTGACTCCAAAATGTTTCTATTTTGGCATTTTTGCACATGGAGTTTGGGGATTTCCAAATGTTTTTCCTCCTTACAAGGGTATTTCAGCTGTATTTCCTTGAACTGCAAAGACTTTATTTCTGTGCACCTCAGATAAAGGCGTCCTTCATCTTAACAGTTTTCTTCTCACTTCCTTAAACACGATAATGAGAAAATTCTATATCTACCTGTAGATCTGCTAAGTTACTGTATGAGTATAAGAAATCAAATCCTCAACGGCAGAGGCTTTCACAAATTCTGGACCCTCACTTTTGTCTCAGCAGGGCCATGCTGCTACAGCAGAAGAAAAGACAATTGGATCTGGTTTGTGCTCAGCTCACTAATGGAAGGATCTAGAGCTGGAAATAAAATATGACTTTTATTCTTTTTCTGAGCTCAAAGTTTCGGGTTATTTGGATTCAGAGGGCTTGGCTTGGCTGCTCCCAGGCTTTATAAACAATATTAGCATCTCTGTTTGGTTGCTTCCCCGGAGGCTACTGATACCCTCAAAAGGAGAATTAGGAGAGGCAGCAATTGCTATTTTGGCAGTAGTTAGTGGTCAGCAAGCAACTTTACCTGTGCTTAAAATGCAAAGTTTGTTGGGGCTTTTGGAGGGGTCTAAATGAGTTAGGCAATAAATGAAATTTGATGAGAGCTTTGTGCCAATGCTCTTTATGCTTCCTTGAAAGTTCCAGATTAGTTTACATCATTCTGGCCTCCTGGGCCAGCATGGTGATGAATCACTGCGAGAAAACAGACAGAGTTGCTGATAGGATTTACACAGAACCCATGTTGAGGAAATATATGCATAGTTTCATTGACCAGCCCTCTCTGTGGCTATGTTGCCCACTTTTTAGGAAGAAAAAAATCTGGGGCACATTTCCCTTTGATAGTGAACATGTGCTGGCATGGTTGGAGATGTTTTTATATCTATGATGCTAAATAAAGATGCTCACTTGAGCATTTTGTTTTGGCTGAGTCTGCCCTTTCAGGATGCATGTGTAACCTCTTTGTGAATTACTGAAATGAAGGAATTGCCTAATGCAAAAGAGAAATTCCACGAATATGAAACCCTTGGAATGTTTTCTATATCAGCCATTTCCTTTTTCACTTGTGCAATGTGTATGGATTGTCAGCATGATGTGGTGTGTGGTAACCAATGTGTGCAGGAGGCTATTAATCTTACAGTCCTGTGTTCATGTAAGATTTGGGAGAGAGGTGGAATTCTGTTTGGACATTCTCAGCTTGTACTTATCTGCCCATATGGATCGTTTGCATGCCCTCGCAAATGTGAATCTACTTTCTGTATGTGTCAGCATGTTCATCCTTCCCTTACACTCTGGGTAATCAGTCAACTCATGGGTCTTGATAGGCTTTATTGATCTATTTCCTTTATAGGGAAGGGGATTCATATTGTCCTGAGTGTGCTCAGGGTAAAGAGTATGGTAGAAACAATTAGGTCTGACTTACCACTTATGGGATTTAAATGCCTGAAGCCATGTGCTGTACTTTTAGATATGTAGATTTTGAGTTAATTTATAGATCGAGATTTCATTCTCCAACAACTTGCCAGACAGAGAAGCTTGCAGATTTATAATACTGCAGTTGAAGCTTAAATAAGGGCTTAGCTGAAAAGAAGAGAACTCTTAAAGGCAAAAACATTGGAGGAAAAGTGATTTATTAAACTTTTTTATTTCCACTGTCTTTGCAATTATAAACTCTCACATTGTGTAGAGTTTTTCCCTACAATGCTAATACTCACTCTGGTATATGTAAGGTATTTTTTTTCTATGGTGTTTAAAGTCTGAGGCTTTTAGCAGTTTAATCCAAACCAAAGCATCTATATCATGGACTTGCCTTTAATTCTCTCTTAGATGCTTTTTTCCCTGTATGCAAAATTAGATATAATTCTGAAGGCATTCTTAATTAACATTTTTTTAATCAATGGCTAGATTCTCTGGAGGATTTTTTTTAATGCATCATTATTTTTCTCTTTCCACAGCAACTTCACAAGCAAATTAAGTAAACAGAAAGAAACACTTTGTGGATTTTTCTTGTGACAGCCTGCAAACCTGTGAACTTTTTTTTTTTAGTTTTAAAGTTGAAGCTGCTAATTGTAGAACTGTATAATTAATGCATCATCCATGACAACAAGGTTACATGGTTTGTGTTTAGCAAACATGCTTTTTCTGCAGGGTGGAAAAATACATAGTGAAAACTTATGGAAACACTAGGCTGTTTTTTACCACTTTGCATGACAGCCAGTCTCTCAGCCATCATTAGAGCTGTGTGCCTATTCAGACTCTGAAAAGATACCCTGAAAATTGGCTGGAGCCCTGGTATCACTGTCTGAGTCCATGGCTCAAACCTGGTGTTTTCACTGTGCAAGATAGGCCATTGCAGGCAGATATTCTCAGAACTGGAATGTTCGCTCTGCTAATTGGCACATTCCTACTTAGATTTTGTAGGACATGCTGATTTGTAACATGACTCAAGAATTTACTTCTTAGTGGGTAATTGCCTCAACTTTCCTAAATCTTTGTTTACCAGCCTCCTTTCTTTATTGTGCCTGTCTACTGCTCTTTCAGCATTTGTAATCTTCTTTTATTAGCTAGACATCTTTCTGATTATTTCACATGTTTTTCACTGGTTTGAGAATTTCTTTGCTCCCTGGCCTTTTCATAAATCACCTATGTGTTGGTGTGTGCTGGAAGTGGTGGAATGATTTCCTTAAAGCTGGTGGCAAATGATGTTGTATCAATGCTGACTTTGTTACTGCAGTTGTAGAAACATTTTTAACAAATTGGATGATGTGTTCTGTATTCAGAATGCAAATGCAGTATGTCGAGGGACTTCTCTGGATGCTCAAGAGCCCAGAAACAGTGTGACCTCTTCTACTATGAAAATTGGAGGCTTACTCGTGACTTAAACAAGTCTTAATGCATTTCCCAGTTCAAAAAATTATTGTGAATATCATAGATTTAATTGATTTGGTCTCTTTGGTAACTTCTGTTCATGCAATTTTCCCCCCTTTACTCCTGATAATTTAATTATCTTGATTTTAAAATTGTAGTGAAAGGAAAACCATATTGTAGTTCTTGGATGAGTTTCACAGTTATTGCCATTGTTCTTACATGGTTATTGATGTCTTAAGGGTTTCTTGGTGAAACACTATTCCAGATTGAAAAACCTGCAGGAAAACACTTCTGCTCTCAGGCAAAGCTTACACTGGGTTTGCTCTTTCCATGCCTCTGTGAAAGTGCTGAAAGTTCTACAGGTGGCTTTGAGAGCAGAGATATTTTTTTCTTGTTGTGACAATTTTCTAATACTTAATTTAATTGGCTTTTTCCAGAAAGACTTACCTGGTGTGTCTGTGTTCATCAGCACTTAGAGTGTGTTCAGGGAGCCACTGAGCAGTACTGTGGGAGAAGTGAAAGCTTGCTCTGCTCTCTGCATAAGATTGTATGTCTATAATTCATTGCCTTTGAAAACTTTTATCACAGCATCGACTCCTTAGCGCTTTAATACAGGATAAGCTTATTAGAGATAATCTGTTTACTGAATGTCCTTAGCACAAAGCAATCCAGTTAACAGCATCTTTTGAAGCTTTGTCTTCTGGATATATCTTTTAAATTCATCCCCGATTATTTATCTGTATCTTTAGATCCTTTTCTTTAGACTTGTATCTGCTTTGGCATGAAATTACACTGTGGTGAAGACACTGATAAAGTTAATACTCTTGTTGGGAAATAAGGCAAACTAACACCAAAATGAGCTAGTCAGGGCAAATAATTCAATCCGTTCATGTTTCTTTAGGCTTCAAAATAATTTTTCTTCTCTAAAGATCTACACTTCTACCAGTCATTGCCACATCTCCACTGTGCTCCTCACACAGCAGCTTGTATGTCTGGATGTTTCCCATCCAATGTGCTATCCTCCTTAAAGTCTCGATCACTGCTTAAGATGTACAGAGGAGGAAAGGAAACCTGGCAATTCACCTTCAAATGGCTAGGTATTTTTGGAAAATGCTTAGAAGTCATTGTGTTAAAAAATACAAGATGAGGAAAGAGCATTACAAAAGAAGTGCTGAAGAATGAAAAGTGGCATCTGTGAGAAATGTAATATAGTGAGCCCCTTTTACCTTTGTATCGTCCTGACCGTTGGAAACTGATCGATAAAATTCTGCCATGATAGTTCAAAATACTTTACATGTCTCTCCTGACACAAGAGCAACTTCACCAGTTACTGATGAAGGCAATGGTAATGTGAATAGTGCATGTCTCTTTGTGCTCCCTCTTTTCTTATGGAATTTAGATGTATTAAACAGAATTACCAATTATCAAGCAGGCTTTTCACTTCATAGGAAAGAGAAACTCAACAATAAAAACAGTGTCTGAGCATTTTAAGAAATAATTTTCTCCAAAAGGCCCGAGCTTGGGACATAAAGATAACTGATGGCAGTTTTCCTGTGATGTATTTTTAAAGTGAAGTGACTGTTTTAAAACCTGTATTATGCACCCTGCACGTCTTACTTAATGGATCCTTTAATTGCTGAGGAGGCCTGGATGCCAAGGATGTAACCAACTTGTCTGAAACCTCCTGAGGTAATCACAGATTTTTATGCTGCACTCAATTTTGCTTTGGTGATTATTGTATCTGGTCAGGTTTTAGCATGTGATAAGCAATGAAAGTGCTGCAGTTGGAAGGAATTGCGTCTCAAGTGAAGGGCATACTAGATAAGGCAAACTTGAATAGTGTCTTGTAGGCAAAAGTCTTACAGTGTCTTTTATTTTGGATCTTTCTTAATCTTCTTCCCCTTTTCTTGGCATTCTTAGATACATGCACAAAAGTGGGTGCAAGAGAGATTAGGCTGGAGTTGATACTTGTGCACCAATGTGGTATTATTTCAGATAGTGTTCAAAAGCTGAGCAGTAAAGGCTTTCAGTAGGAGTGACTTGCTTGGTAACATCATAGGCAAATTCCACAAAGTTCGTTCTTTGTAGTGGAAAATATAATCATTGCAAGGATGCAAAAACTTGTGTATATCAAGAAGGAAAAAAACCCAAAAAACAACACTTCCTTGCCAATGTTTTCAGGAATGTAATACCCATTCTTGCTGGTGTGGACTGAACATTGCTACCACAATTAGAATACAGTTGCTACGTGCTGCAGGAAAGTGGAGAAGTGTTTCCTTGCAAGCACTTTTAAAGCTACTATTCAATTTCTGTAAGTCCAGAGAAATCTAGTACCTCCAGCCTGTAAAACAAGCTTCTCTATTTGGCCTCATTAATGTTTAGTCTGTTTTTTCTTGGCAAAATTTCTTCGGTGACAGTCTCCACCAGATTGACACTAAAGTGTTTTCTTTACTTGCCATCTGTCTGGACTGATTGGAAAAAGTAAAGTGGGGCTTGTTTAGAAAAATATATAAGCAGTTCATTTGGCACAAAGTTTGTTATAGATGTATGAAAAGCAGCTGGGTCCAGCTCAGGAGGTTAAAAAAAATATTTTATTGCAGAAGGATGAATTTTCATGTACAAGTTCATGAACTAGATGTGTTCTTTCATTTAGCTTGCAAGAAGTGGCTACATAAATTAGGTATGTCATTTAATTAGTTTTATTTTTGTTTTACCAGGTGACTTATAATATTATATGTGTGAATAGGGATCTGATGTTTCAAGCACCAGTCTGTTGCAAGTATGACATTTAAAAGTAGCAGAATAGAGCTGAAAGCTTCATAAGCACTTTCTTCCACCTTAATTCGGCAAAGCACTTGAATACATCAAAGTTAGCTGTTTTACTGGATTGTTTCTGTTTCTTTACAGGTTTCTTTTACAGATTTGCAGCTTCTTGGCTTTTTTTGTTTTTTAACATTGCGAAAATTTGGCTAAAGATGGCTTAGAACAGTAATGAAATCCTGTTCATATGAATGCTTTCTGTAAAGATGTTGATATGTGTGCCTATGTGTATGTGGAGAGAGCATAAGCATGGTTACATGATGCTGTTTTCTCCAGCTGTGTGCGTTGCTTAGCTTCATCCTTATTAGTATTCAAAATCCATTATGGTTAGGGGAATCCGTCTTGAAACCAGCTATGTTTGGTGCAGCCTTTTCCCCCTTCCTCCTTTGAGCCATCCATAGTTCTTTTGCTCTGTTCTTGTTCTGACACTTACTCTCAGCTTTTATTGGCTGTGCCTCTGCCATGCTGAATGTAAAGCTGAGCAAAAGCCATTTTTCTATGGTTTCTGAACAAGAGAGGAAGGCTGGATTCTAATAGCAGAAAAAATAGGAAAGAAACAATTCTTTCTACTTTCTGAGGAACATTAATTTCTGGTGGGAATTGTCTACTGTGTATATTCTCCTTCTGCTTGATCATAACTCTCATTGTTTCTTGTAAAAATTAATACATTTTAGGAAGAAAATTATTTTTCAAGCTCTCAGATAGGAGGGGTCAGACCTCAGTCTTCTGTATTTCTGTCTGTGGGAACTTTGTTATTTGTAGTTTAGAGTACATAATCATTACAGCAGAATTATCAAAATGAGAATTTATTTTTCTCGGGTTAAAATTCTAGTCTTGCATCAGTGTTAAAGGCTAGTCCAATTTCTGGTTCCAAAAACAAAAGAAACTGAGTTAGCCCTGATGAGCTACAATTTTGCTTTCTCCATGTTTCATAATCATAGACAACTATAGGTTATAGATAACTAAAATCATCTGAATGTGTTTTTAAATTTCAGACCCTCTGAAATTTCATATTTATATATACACTTGTTAACATCTTTAACTGAACTGGGAATATTTTGCACTGTTCTAATGCTTTTCTCTTCTGAGATTCCATTTTTGGAGGTATTACTCATGTTGAGTGGTAATTCCTGGCTTAAATATGTACTACTCAGGCCTCATGGATTAAGTCTCATCTATTACTGGACAAGAATTTTCCCTTGGTTGTGCATGTTTAACATTGCTAACCTCTTTTAACATGAAGATTGAAGACTGATTGTGGTCTAGGCAGATAACTTTGGTTTTCTTTATTAGGAACTATAGAATGGTAAGGTGAGGTTTATCAGTCCCCTTCTGATACAAAGGTTGGCAGAAATGATGTACCTGGAAATTATTTATGAATAGGTGAATGTTTTCATTCGTGAATTCAAATACTCAACTGTATTAGACACTATCAGTCAGCAAGATAGAAATATCTGTATAGGAATTATTGGCATAGTTTGTACCTACATCTCATCCATGGCTGGATTTGCAGGTGGGGTTTTTACAAATTCTGTTGTTCAAAACCAGATGCAGCTGTTTTGATGCTTGCCAATATATTGATTTTTTTTTTTCCCCCTTGAGACTTTGATTAACATATAATTATTTTTGCCATTGTGCTTGTTTTGCAGCATCTGTTCTACATGACATGTTTACTTTATTTCATCTTGGTCTCTGTGGCATGTTCCCACTCAGTATTTTTCAAATATTTTCTGTTGGGTTGGATGATTCATGTTTTGGTCTTTATTGGCTCAATTTACTGCTTTCACTATTGTTTGTTTTCAGTTCTAATGTAAAGGCTTATTCCTCCTTTCTTCATTAAAATTATTACTTTCAGGACATAATGTCTTTACAGATTAATCAGTTATCTTGTCTAGATGGAGAGGCTAATTTTCTTTGAAGTCTCATATGTCCATATGGCACTTGATTTGTCTTTGTTATGCTTGTTTTCTGCTGTCATAGTTCTACTAATGACAGTAGAAATATATTTATATGAAATTTATAGAATAGTCCTTTATTACTGATGGCACATATTACAGCATCTTTTATGTATATAGTAGGACTGGGAGGTGTATATAGAAAACTTATGGCCTGTTCTGTGTGCCAAGAACCCCCATACTATGAACTGGAATAATTTCAGCAAACTCTGACTTATCAGTTCACAAGATCTTACCACTGTAGTTTCATATTTGTAAATCTATATAGTTTCATGGAGGAATTTGTAGGGATCTGCACCTTGTTCACTCTGTTACTGGTCACTGAGCAGCAATAATATTGCTGCCTCTTTACACAAGCTATTGATTGTTTTGTGTGTTGATGAGTTGGTTTTGACTACACATTTGCCTGAATTCTTTATAACAAAAAGAATATCATGCAAACACAAACCACACCAAACTAGATAAATAAGAGGCATGATTGATTAGACTGGTAATCATGTGTGCTTTCATTTCAGAGCAGAGACAAATGAGTTTCTTCCTACATGTAGCTTTGAAGAGCAAACTAAGTTTCCCATTGTAAATCTACCAAAAAGGGAAGGACACTCTTTGTGGTTTTCCTCCTTTTTTGTGTAAATAATTGGTTATAAACATAAACTTATGGGATAATTTTTTGGCAGATGTAGTGTGGGAAGGGGTGTTACAATTGTTCTTTGTAGTGAGCTGCTATTGAGCTTCGGGCTGGTCAGGCAATGTTGAATTAAACTTGAAAGTCCTTGTGGTAGAGAAGGAAATTTTTGATAAGTTTTCACATCATAGTTTATGAACTGAACAAAGATTGGAGATTTTTGTCCAGTTTACTCTTATAATTATGTACTTCTGCAAAATTTAGCCTAGTCTTTCACAGGATGCAGTATAAAAGTAGTAAAATAACACAGGAAATGGAGTCCCTGTGTGTTTCAGGAGACTCTATTGAGCACGTGTCTCCAACTTAGCTCTCATTGTATGGCATTAGATGGTTCAGTAGTGATAGGAAATACCCTGCAGAGGAACTCAGATTATGTGCGCTATACTGTTTTAGCTCACACAAAGACTGTCAGTAAGGACATCAGGTATGGATTTGCCAAGTTTCTTCATACTGCTCTAATCAAAGAAGTGTGGGCTTGGAAAAGATTGGCTGAACCAAAACTATTTGGGAGCTGAGGCAGTCAAGGAAAAATTCTCTTTTCTGAAATGCTTTCTCAAGCAAGGACCATCTCCTTTGGGCAGTAAATTTGCCTTACTCAGTTCTGGCACTGAGTTATTGGTTCCTGAAAAACATTTTGATGCCTATGTTCAGCTGTGAATGACCAGGAGCAGGAACTCAAGAAGCAGACTGGAGGCAGTGGATGTTATGGCCCTGTGCCTTTATCTCATAAGTTTTCACCTTGGTCAAAACCATTTTCTACTCTGGTTTTTTAGCCCTGGAAAATAGAGAGCAGAGAAATCGCCCTTTGGCTTACAGAAAGTTGTTCTGGTTTTCTTCCCATGCAGCTTTGAAAAGCCAGCTGCATTTTCTTGCAGTTTATCCAGATCTCACTGTGTAATTTGTGTCATGATAAAAAACTGCAGCTGGTTTTGGGTACTGATGCTGACTGAGGTGGTTGGTAGGCACCCTGTCTGTAGTGAGTGAGCAATGAGCAGGGAAGGGTGCTGCAAACTCCCTGGATTTCGTTTCTGGTGATGGTTGTGGTTGCTGAGATGTTTAGTCATTAGGGAAACTAAATGCTGGTTCTCATTTCCTCTAAACCAGTCTGTTAGTGTCATACCAACCTAGCACAGTGGTGCTGAAATTTGCACCAGGAGTGGTTCCAAATGAGGTACTCCACTCACAGCCTAGATACCACTTATATCAGTGCTCATGTGCTGGATGGAAAGAAAGATAATACTCCGTTACATCATTTGCCAGGTTTTCATTCTCCTGTTTACTTCCCATTCAACACTGGAATATTAGCAACTCGCTACAGACTTTTGACAGACGTACTTCCATGCGTTTGGGATTGTTTTTCTTCTTCCTCATGAAGTGAGAATGATGACATGTTTAATTCCTTATTCCCATTTTTAATTCCAGTATTTGAATTGTATATGTGATGTATGAGCTGATGCTTTTAGGCCTCAAGGCATTTTGGATTTTCTGGTATCCTTTTCCCCCCAAAATTTTGCTTGCCCCATAGTTGAAATTTGAGACTCATAAGGAAGACTAAGAGGGGAAAAAAAGAAGCCAAATTCCCATAAATACATTTGATAGATAGGGAAACAAAGGCACAGGAGACCACACAGTAGTTTCATTTCCAAGCCAGGAGAAGCCTCAGATGATCCAACTCATGCTTTAGTTGTGAGAAAACACCATCTTCCTCCTCAATTCCTTAGCTGGTTAAAGCTCCTTCTCTGTCCTGGAGTGAGATTTCCACGTACAGAGCTTCTGAGAATCACCACTCTGGGGATTGCTGTTAACTCCAAAATGTGTTATTTGCACATTGAAGTACTTAACTAGGGAGCTTTTCTTTTTCCAGTTGCAGTCACTGGAGGCTTGATGGTAATAGAGCTGTCTTCTGCTCTCTGCCAAGTTTATTTTCCAAGAGAAATATCTGAATGGGGAAACAATGACTAAAGAGGATATGTGAACTGTCTAGCATACTGCAAAGGTCCACATATTAAGAAGAGAGAGGACTTTTGGATGGCTGAAGGGTGAATTATTATGACTAAATTCATCCTTTGTGAAATTCTGGAAAAAAAATGAAATCAGCTATCAGGGAACATTTTGAGAAAGGAATTGGTGAAAGTCTCATGACCTGAATGGTTCGAAAGGACAGAAAATCTTGGGAGCAACTCTCCATTGATGTGGGATACATTTTATAACTGAAGAGGTATTTCCTATTTCCCCACTTTACTTTTTAACTGATTCTGTGTTCAGCATCACATTAATGTGTTTTTGTCAGGCTTAAATCAATGCCCATAAAATTGGGTGTAATTTCAAGGCTGTTGGATAAAAGAGGCAAAAAGTGTTTTAAAACTGGGGGTGGTGGGAAGTGCTGATGGGAGGGCTGCACGTGGGGCTCAGCCCATGGCTCACACCTGCTTTCTCAAGCCTTGCAAAGGGCAGGGCTGAGAGCCCAGATTGCTCTGATGAGCCCCACCTGGGCTCAGGGGCCCTGTTTAAACCCAACTCAGAAACCCCTCTCTTCCTACACAGTGCCTTGCCTGCTCCATCCCTGTGCTGCTTCCTCTTGCTGGGGTAGGAAACAACTCTTTTGTGAGGAGAACATTAGTGGTGAGTCACCTTTAGTCCTGTTTTCATATGATGCTTTTAGTTTGAAACTTTTTGTTTTTGTAATTTATCTTGTCAAATCGGTTCATGCCCATACAGTAGAAGTGATCTTTAGGCCAAATTGTTTGAATGCTCAGGAAGAAAATGGGATACCTCACAGAGGGAGAAAAGAAACTTGTGTTACATGCCAAGCTTCTGGCTCAGATGGAGAGTTAAAATGTTAGCCAACTGGGCCAAACCACAACCTGTGATAAACTCTGGCCCTCCATGGAGATTGCTCTGTTTTCCTTTGTGTGGTATGAAATCACCTCACAGTAGCTTGGAGTTAAGCTCTCATATCTTCTCCTTTTCCTCTGTGTAATGCTTAATACATCTTGATATTTGTAAGTTTTTGTTTTGATTGAGCAGAATGCAGAATGAAAAATAGCCTTCTAAAGTGAATGTCCTTCCTTGTTCCTTCAAGAGCCTTTTCCCAGTCCTTAGTACTTTTAACAGCCATTTCTGGGACCAGAGGCAGTGTTTGAAACCCACGCAGGTTGCAGAGTTTGAAATAGCTTTGCTGTAGTGCCTCAAGCTCCACCTGTGTTCTGATTTGGGGGCTGAAAGCAGCTGTGAGAGCTGGTCAGGTGTGCTGCAACCGGGGGGCTGGAGGAGATAAACTCTGAGAGCTGCTGTGAAAAAGAGATGCTTTAAAACTGTGCTGTAACCTGGACATTGCTTTACAAGGTAGCAGTTTTTCCTGTGTCAAATGATACAAATGCACATTGTACTGTAAGTGACTGTACTGTACATAAATACATACTTTTTCTAACAGCACTGGCAAAGGTGTTGAACCATTTGTTGGGATTTTGGTTTGTTACTCACAGATATCATTGGTTAATTTTATAGCCTGTACAACTTGTCAAAGTCAGTTTGAAGATTCTCAGATTTCTGCGAGATTTTTCTGTCAATAGAAGTACCAGAACCTGGTCCTTGGCCAATATTTTACGAGGATTAGTGCAGTAAAAATTGAAGGAATCCTGTTAATCTGCCTAAGCAGTTACGGCATATATTTGAGTTGTGGGGAATAGAGGCGGATTTATTTGTTAGTTGTTTTAGAGAGAGAAATATTTGAGAAAAGGCACTTCTGTATTCTATACAGCTTGTAGAAAATCTTGATTATATAATAATTCTACTGTACACCAATAACAAAATATTGATCGAATATACTGACCATTTCCAGTGGAGAGTTTCACTGGCCACAGGGAGGTAAGAATGACTATTATAACACATAAGAGGAAGATGGAGAAATGGAATAAATTAGTGAAAAGATGGCCTGGTTATGTTTTCGGGAGAGGCAGTGGGTTAAGTGCATCATGCGAAGGGAACCACATGCAACTGCAAGCCCCAGGAAATTAATGGAGTCTTACCAGGTCAAGACCCACCTAGTACAAATGCATTTGAAGTCTTTGAGCACACAAGGTTTTTTTCTGCCATCTTAACTATTTCTTCTGTTAGTATCAGCATAACTGGAATTCCTCATAGTATTTGTTCAGTGCTCATTTCATCCTTTAATAAAAGAATCTGTCTTTTTAAAGATAAGCTTATTTTTCCACCCCAAAGAGAAAAGCAAGAATGCTTGACAGCTCCTTTCTTTCTTTCCTCTACTCACTATGCAGCAAATAATCAATCTTGGCTAAATGACATTTTAGAGAAATTACAGTCATAAATGTGTCAGTACTTAAGAGAAGTGTAAAATGCCCCTTGCGTTTGCATGGGTGGGAAATCAGAATTTAGCTAAATATACATGTGGCTGAAGAAAGCATAGAAATAAAAAGGATCTTGTAACAAGAAAATTACAAGGCAACTTTTTGAAGAAAATTGCATGAATGGTCACCACTGTGAAAATTTACATGGGTGGTGCCCAAATAAATCCTTGAGAAGAGTGAGGGTGCCTAGTCCTGGGTGGTGCTGAGTGCCCTTGGCATCAGACTCCTTCTTAGAAAAGGTGCTTCTTGTGCTCTCTTTGCTGCTACAAGATCAGACATCACGTACCAAATGTAATTACTCTTTTTCTGGCTGGTCTACAACTGTTTTTCTCTTCCTTTCTCCTAATTTTTGGTACAATGTATTTACCATTATTTCAGTAATAATGCAATAACATGCATCGATCCTTTAAACACATAAGGTTTAAAGCTTTTTCCCAGTGGCACCTCGGCAGGCTTTGCAAACAGTGATCAATCAATAACCTTCACAAAGCCCTCTGCATCCCTCTCTTAGTTACAGTTAGGGAACTGAAGGATAAGGGTGTTAAAAGACTTGGCCAAGGTCGCACAAGCAGTTGGAAGCTGACTTTTTAAATCTCAGATTCCTGTTTCAGACTTCAGACCACACGTCCTCCACATAAGCATGTTTATATTTCGTGCAGAGTATGGGGAACAGTCTTGCCACAGTGACTCTCCAGGTCAGTGACTAATCCTTTATAAATTCTAAGCTTTCCAAAGCCAAATGTCTGAAAAGGAAAAATATGAGGGATGCTTCCAGAGCGAGAAAGCTGATGTTGGAAGGATGTAGATTTCTCACCAAGGGAAACCACTGAAGTATTCCAACATAATTTGGTTTGCCACCAACCAGCAGGCTGGTGATGGTGACACTGTCTTGCAGTCAGCCTGTGTGAGGTGTTGGTTAATGTTGCTACAACAGATACTCATTATAACCTACCGTTACTCACAGATTACTCTGTTTATGCAGCCATTTAGTGATTATTCATTAAAAATAAAATTTATGTATTGCTATTGGATGTGTATTTTGTCAGGGAAGTGACCTTGGCAGAAACATGTCTGGATCAACACACAGCTAGCAGTCACTCTTTATGTTGTCATATAAAACCTTGTTAAATAATATTTTGTTTCTATCTTCGATTGTTGTTATATAAGACCAGTAATGAAAGTTTCCGAAGGATTGGTAAATGGAGTGAGTATTTTCTATATGTTTTATCTATAAAATAAAGAGCTAAGCTAATGAGTGTCAACATTATTCCCTAGCTGAAGTGCTTGCTATAAACTCTGATAGTAAATTGTTTACTTTTAGATTTTTGCAGGTTTAAAAGTTCTCTACATTTAAATACAATTTGAATGGCTCTTGGAGAACTAAGGATAATTCACATTCAGAAAGCATTTAACTTTCATTTCAGTGAGACTACTCACATGCTTAGAGTTAAGTGGTTGGTTGAATTGTTTAATGCTCAGAAAAGACACTAAAAATAAAGCCAGGGAGAAACTGTGGCTTCAGACACAGAACGAGTGCCAAAACTGTCTGTAGCAGTGATATTTTAAAAAGACACCTTAATGTCAGTGTACAATGTCATTGTGTTTTACTAATTTTCATTTACTTAATGTCATTTCAATATAGCTTCAATTTCACAAGTTTTTACCTGGTATTTGTGATTTATTTTTGACCCTTTAAAACAGAACCTTTGGGTGAAAATCAGTGGATGGAAAGCTGCTATAGAGCTAAGAAGGAATGCTGATTCCTGCATGGATTATACTTAAATATACTGGTATAAGTTATTGGCAGCTTGAAGGTAGAGGAAAGCGAATTGTGAAGTCAGTTCATCTTCATCAGCATTATCAATAAGGTCTGCATATTCATCAGCATTATCAATAAGGGATGCATTTGTGCTTCTAGAGGCAGAGACATGTTACATGGGCAGAAAGAAATGACTCATCAGCTTATGGACTACTGAAAGTAGGGGTGATGCAGAGACCTCCTGTTCTCTGTTGGCTGTGGTCACAGCACAGGGACAGGAGAGCTGCAGCCATGTAGCTGTACTGGCTGACTGCTAGGGCTCTCTGGGGAGCACCTAGAAGGCTTCCTCATGTATCTAAGGGTTTGGACAGTTTAAGGTGAAGAACAGACAAGAAGGGGTCCCTACCACTGCTAGCTACTCTGACAAATGAGGGTAAATTCAATCCTCAAACATTTTGCAAAACCAGGGGGTATCTCCCTCTGGGGCATACTTGATTCTGTCTCTCTTCATTGAAATAAGTAGTTTGTTTCATGAGTCATGAAAACCTGCCATAGAGCTTTGGTTGTCAGGGGAATGCAAAACAAACCTCCCCTTGACTTCAAGAACGAAAGGGGTGCAGTCCTTAGTTGTCGGGGAAAACAAATCAAGAAAAACTTCAGGTTCTTGCTTTGGGGTAAAAACAAACCAAGAAGTGGCTTTGCTCTGGACTGGCTGTGGTAGTCAGCATTTGGAAAAGTTAGGCTTCATCCACAGTTACCACATGGCAAGAATTATTTTCCCTATGTTCATAGGGATATCTCTTTCTGTCAGGTGGGAAATGGCTACATGGTGACTTCTGAATTGTGACCAACACTGCTGTGTGTGCTTCAGCCCAGCACAGGCTCTGATTGTTTGGTGTTAGGAGGCCAGGGCAGATTTGGTTTCTCCCTCCTGGGGAGGGGGGAATGACAAAAATAGAAAAGGAGGAATGTAAGACTGTTAGTTTTAATCATGTTTCTTTTGAGAGAGACTATGACTGGCCTTTGCAGGATTCTGTGTGTTTTTTAGACTATAGACCTCGCCTGAGCGGGCTAGTAACACCAGTTTGTATGATTAACTTGCTCGATCTCCTGTCTTTTAGCTGAGATCTTTGTCACTGGTGAATTGTGCTCGTTTGGGGAACAGAACAGTTTATGTAGTCCTAACAGAAAGTCACAAATTACTTCTGCCTCCTGGCCCCTTAGCACTCTCCAATATGTGCTACCCCCAAGTCCTTGTTTAGGGCTCTCCCCTGACACTGCTGATATGGGCACTGTGGAAGGAGGGTCTGGCTGCCTGGCCTCAAGCTCTTGTAGCACCTGGCTCTGTGTGTGTGCTGAAAGCCAACACTGAGTGTGGCATTTCATTTTCCCACAGTGGCAGCACATCTATCCCACCCCATCTTTTCTCTTTGCAAGGGAGAAGCATCTTTGTCCCTCAGAGCAACTGTGTTGGGAGTTTTAGTGTGTGAGAAGGACTCCAGATCACTTCTGTTGCTTGCCCTATCACAGCATTTGTGTGAGAATCCATCATATTTCCAGTCACTCTAAGAATTTCTTGGGAAAATCTTGCAGCATTGTAATGCAAAGGAATCAATACAGGTAAAGGATACAATGCAGTGAAGATAAGACTTTTACTTTGATAACTTTGAGAGCTGGAATTTGAAGCCTTTCTGAAGGCACTTACAAAATTGCAATTAATTTTGTGTTTATAAGTTTTTACGTGCTTTCTCTGTACCTCATATACTGTTGTACAGGATGTTCCTTATATTTAAGGAGAGAACTATATGCCATGCTGTGAATAGAGTGGTGAAATGGCCTTTATCCACAGACCATCAGGAACCATCAAGTGTGCACTGCTCTTCACAGACAAACAAGGCATGCAGTTAGGAGTTAGAGTCCAGAGCCACACTTCTCATTTGTTCAGCTTCAAGGGATCCTAAAGATGCCTTCAATATGAGAAGAGAATATATCAAACTAAATACTAGAGGGGGGGAAATACATAACAATAAAGGGGTCATTTCATACGACTAGATACATTGTTTCTACTACACAAGCATGCCTCTATTTTTGGTGTCTGGGTGTTTATCTACCAGAGCGTAAACATGCACTTCTCCCACCCTTCCATAGTATTTTTTTCTTTCTCTACTGTAGAACAACTTAGGAGCTGAGTAAGCTGTATCCTGGAAGAACACATTGCAGGAAATGGTATTTACCCTTTGATCTTTAGATCCTTCCTCTGCTGTGATATACAGTAACTTGTTTTGTCTTTGCTCAGTGAACAGGCTTTCTCAATTTAGATTTATGGCAACAGCTCATTGCTGTTAGAGGAGGCTTTACTGCCTTTCATAAAATAAAGGAAGAAAGGCCATGTTTTCCACTTATCTTAAAACTTTCCATACTGTCTGGAGACTAAGGAATTTTGAGTTATGTATTTGTTTGATTGCAAGGTATTCATTGCACTGGATTGGCTGCTACTGTCCTGTCTTTGAAGTGTCACTCCATGCACAGCCCCATTAAATTCTAAAGAAGCTTTTGTAGGTTAAGTTGGCTAAAACAAAGTAAAAGTTTGCGGCGCTTATCCCGGAATACTTACATATTCAGTTAAATGCTTGGAGAGCAATGTAGTATCCACTGAGGCTCCATATTCACCTCCAGGTGTATTACACTAAATTCTTTTTATTGACATAACCAGGGATGCTATTCAGTATCAGCAAGGGGATCAGAATGTGGACTGCATATATTATTGCATGATGATAAAAGGGAAAAGCTGAACCCAGTGTGGGGAGTTGATACATGCCTCTAGCACATGCTTGAAGCCTTTCTATTTAACTGTAAGAAAGAGAGGACCACTTTCCATTTCTCTATGTACATTTCACTAGATCTGCCTTGGATGCTGCTGGGATAGGATTTGCTTTCTCTGCCTTTGCTCTGTGCTTCTTTAATTCCACCAGCCTTTTGTTATGTTGGAGGCATGGACTGATTGAGTTACAGCCTCAGTCTCCTGGCAGGATCCAAGTTCTATCTCAAACTGCTTTTGTTGCATTGGAAATGCCAGGTCAGTGTGCTGAGGTACTTGATCGTTGGCAGTGGCCTTATGGACACCAAAGCTGTCTCACTGTAATGTCTATCTTATGGGTTAGTGTTTGAAGCATGTGTGTGTGAGCACCTCCCAGGCAGTCAAGGGACAAAGACCTTCTACAGTAAAGTGGGAATGGGTAGGGCAAGCATAATTTGCTTTCAGCTCTTTTTCAGCCCTTGCTAACAACCTGAAATTAACAGAAAAGTGAAATTCCAGAGTATAATATTGCAGAAGGAGAAATCAAAAAAATTTGAGTGAAGTTTGTGGAAAACTTCTATAACTTTCATCTATATACAGTTATAAGCCTTTGTATTTGCTATATTTAAGGACTTTTAGACACTTTTACCATGGTAGTGTTTTTGGAATATAAAGGATATAGTAATGAAGGGAATACTGACAACATGTAGAGGTAGATTTTTTTTGCCCAAACTGTTATAAAAGCTGTAGGCGAGTATGTGTTTGAGAATTTCCTACTGAATTACTATTTTATAATGCCACTTAAAAATTCAATGGATAAAATTTTATTCTGATCCAGAATTATATTCATATGTAAATACAACTTTTGTACGGAAAGGAACAAGCAACAAATCAGTACAAATGTCTGTTTCCATAAATATTCCATGTTTTGATTGCTTTATGTGCTAGCCCTGATGATCCTTAATCTCCAAGATCTACAGTCATGCAACTGCTTTCTTTTTTAATAACTTACACTTGAATTTTTCTAAGGAAAAAAGGCTCTTTATACAGCTGTATGCTTTCATGAGGAATTAATGACTTGATAAACATTAGATTGTTATTGTTTATGCAAATGCAGTCAGTTCCCTGAAAAGAACGCCAGGTCGCATAGTGTGTGCATGATTTAGTGCAAGAAAGGGAAAATATTTTTTTTGTAGGAAAACAAAGAGTAAGATCCACAGCATAAACACCAGTAATTTCATACATGGAAAAATTCTCCTCTTAGAGAACTCCCTGCTCCTCAATCACCGTTCTCTTTTCTCTTGACAAAGAATGACAAAGAACCAAGTCCAAGTAGTTGAGTGAAGCTTTCTGTAGCTGTTCATGGGTCTCTAATCAATAAACAAATTATGTCTATTAAAAAATACTGAAATAACAGTAAAGAATAATAGAAATGTTCATACCTTGGCTACTACTTTTGTTTTCAAAGACTATGCCTAATAGTCACTGTTTATTTTGTCTAGGGATCTTGAGAAGGCAAGGAAGAAGAGTTTTAGCCAAGAGGTAGAAAAGCAGTTAATGTGCAACAATTTTGTTGATTGCCTGTGGAAGGACAGGTAATAGAGCTTTTTTTCCCTAAGAGTTCAGGAGATGATTCTGAAATTCACATTTTCAGGAACGTCTTTATGAGGAGTCATGATAGAAACAAAATGACAGCCAAGGATTGCAAATATATTCCTTAAGGTTGTTTGTGAAAACCTCCACCAGGGCCCCAGTTTTTGGTATAGGTTTTATTTATGTGGGCTGCTGTTTGGGGACATGGTGTGCAGTGTTCTGTGCCCTACAAATTACTACTTCTTGCCAGGTTTCAAATGTTGCTGTTTTAGCTCTAAATGCCTAAGCCTTTGGGTAACACAGGTGTAGATCTAAACATTTTGCACCCCTTAGTTAACGTACACCTGGGAAAGGGCTGACTCCAGGCTGCTGGAGGTTGCATAGGGTGTATTGCCCCAACAATGCAGTTTTGTCTAAGGGTCAAAACCTGTCAGTTCTGTCTGACCTGGTGGATCTAGGGAAGAGCTGCTGTCTGGGGGACAGGTGAAGCCATGGGAATATAGGGGTAGGTGTCTCTGGGATCCCTCAGCCTGGTCTACTGCTGCAAAATCTCCCAGGACAGCAGTAGGAAGGTCAAGATGGAAGCAGGCAGAGAGCAGTAACATCAGCAGCATCTTTGCTTCTTATGACACAGGGATGTTTTCTGTTGTTATTGCAACTTTGTCAGCTCCAGGAAGCCATTGTCTGCTTTGTGGTTACAGCTGGCCATAGCTGGTGTCAGGAGATGCTGTCATCTCAATCTGGGATTTACAGTTTTTGTAGAGCCACAGCTGGGGTTATCCCAGAATGGGTTGGGTTGGAAGGGACCATAGCAAGTCACCTGATCCAACCTCCCTGTTCAAGCAGGGTTGTCCTTGAGCCCATGGCACAGGATTTCATCCAGACAGTTCTGGAATATCTCCTGTAAGGGAGACTCTACACCCTGTTCCAGTCCTTGGTCCTCTGCTTCTCTTTACGTAAACCTTGCAATAGTAATTATCCTATAGTGAGCTGAGTGACTAAATGAGTCTAGCATCAGTTATTGTTGTAATTAATGGGCCTAACTTGAGTGGATAATTCTGTTGTATATTATAGAAATGGAATAGGTTGTTCTGCAGTTTTGTAACAGCAAAAGTATTTTAACTTTGACCTAGAACAGATTGTCAGGAGTTGACTTTAAAATGTAACACAAAGCTCACACCAACTGAAAGCTTGTTGATGACTATAGTGGTCAGTGGGTCTTGCCAAAGAGATCCATATCTTCTTCTTTCACTGGTTCCAATGACAGAGCTTCCATTGTGTGGGAGAAGGCCAGACTGGTCCTCTAGCATGAATAATGCTTAAGCAATAGGGACATAAGTTTAGTCACGCTTTTTTTTTTTTGGCTGTGTGAGAGTAAAACTTATTTTCAGACAACTCCAGTTATTGTTGTCATCATCTTCTGCTTTGAAAATATGCAACATATGAAACAGCTTGAAATATCAAATATACATAGAAATGATATTTTCCTGAGAAAGCAGCCTGAAGTTTTCATTATGGACGTGACCGAGGAGCAGTATGGTTGAAAAGTCAAACTTAAAATTTTGAGAGGGGAGGGGTCCTAGGGCATGTGATTTAATTATTTATTTATTTTGGTCATAGTCATGGTTGGCAATGTTGATACCTGGCATACATCTGTGTTCTTTTACAGAAGCTTTTATGTTGGAATGTATTATCAAGCACCATACAATGATGCAGAATGTTAAACTTTTGACTAATCTGAATACTAATAAATGTGTTAATGGGTAGGAATTGATGTGAAGGAATATACAGTTTTATATGTGGCTAAGGCCATTTTGATTTAAAAGACCACAGAGCAGAGCAGCTTGCACTAGACAGTTACAGGGCAATTGTTGAGTGTTTTCTGCTTGTCATATTGAATTACATATAGTGTTTTATAGAGTAGTCCATGTTTAGGCCTCCTAAACCAGAATAATGTTTTACTGAAATTAAATATTCTGTAGTAGATCTATGCCTAACAATAAATAATCACCAACAGCCTGAAGCATTTACTGAGGTATAGCTGTGAAATGTCAACAAGATGTTGTAAGTGCACTTGCCAGAAATTATGCTTGAGAAGTGTCTTAAATCCTGGCTTTGAAGATGGGATCTAAATTAAAAAAAAAAAAAGCACAGGCAAAAAAGCCATACTTCTCATGTCTTTTGTTTTCTATGGGCTTTTTACATTTTCTTGCATATGCTCCATCAATAATATAAGGTTTGAGATTGTGTTTCCATTGTATCAAAGCCGGACACCTAAAATGCTTCCTACTGACCCACGTTTCTTAAACTCAGCATATTTATGGCCGGATTCCATCAATTTTAGCTGAAGTGCCAGAATTTGTCCAGTCACAGCAGGACTGAGTTTAGCACTGGTGAATTTTCCTGGCTTCTTGGCCACTCGTTAATTTACTCTGGGCATGAACTCTATGCTGAAACTCACACTGATGTATTTCTGCAGCTCTCCTTGATCATGCACAGTAAAAAATTACTATGATAGCCTGCACTACAATGATGCCATTGTAAGGACGTAAACATCAGAGTAGTTAGACAGTTTCAGACTAAAGGTTCACCTTGCCTAGTTATTATCTGCAGCAGTGACCAGAAGTGGATACCTAAAGAATTTACAAATAGGGCAGGTACATGGGAATACTTTGCCCAAATGCTGTTCATAGCTTTTCAACAGCTTGCAGCTCAGAGATGATCAAAGCTCAGATTGCTTCTACTCTTTAATTACCTTTTGGGGTTTCTCTTTCATTAAGTTGTACAGTCTCTCCTCAAACTTACATAAACTTTGGTATCTGCTGCATCCTTTGTCAGGGTACTCACATTTTGCATCCTCATGAGTCTAACACATGACTAATGTTTCTTTAGATGGAAAAAAACTGGGTATGGAGTCAGTTCGTGCTTAGTATGGCTTTGTAAATTTTTGGCCTACTCAACTATGATTTGTACGTTTATTATAGCTGTGATCAATTAATGATATTCAAATTCATTTGATACATTCAGAAATGTGTGCTGTAGTTTTTCTTCCTGTTCAGCTACATCCTATTGGCCAATAGCAGCAATGAAAAGAAATAGAAAACAACTGCAACTCAATTTGCCTAGTTATTTAGTCCCTTGATACACAGTGACCCAGAGTGTCTTCACTTTTCTGTTTAGGAGGGAAATCATGGTTAATATTATAAATGACATTTAAAAAAAAATATTTTTGTAATTGCTGAATCAAAGTATCTGAAGTTCTGTCTGGTAGTAGTTGGAATGATGTAATGGGAGAGAAGAGAGTTTGTGCCTAAGCACAGCTCAAATAAGCTTGAGCAAGCTGAATTCTTTTTTTCACATCTGAAAGTGGCTGTTATTCTGGTTGTAAATCATGGGAGAAAGCCAAGAAACCTATTGCTGCTGTCAAAACCAATTGTGTGTGTTATTGTGGCCACTGTATTGGCAAAGTAAATATATTTACACATATAATGGAGAATATGATTGTGAGTCAGCATCAGGACAACTATGTCAAGAATTTCTCAGCACAACGTTTTATTCAGTGCTTTTGTTTTGGTATTTGTGGCAGTTTTTCATTAGTCTGGCTCCACTTTATTTTTTGCATGCCTACCATTATGATTCTAGCTGTCATCAGTGTGAAAAGAATCCAATAATCAATTATCAAATAGCATTTGTGTGCTTCTGATGAAAAAAGCTGTGATCACAATGTCCAACAGACCAGTTTCTTTTTTGCATTCACAGGGTTTAATCCTGACTATATTCATCAAAGATATTGAGGTATCAGAGCACAGAATTCCACCTGCACACAAGGAACTGTCGTGAAGAGTGATCACTTTTATAACTTTGCAGATCTGATGAAAGGAGATGGGTTGTGTCCCATATCAATCTTTTTCATTTTTTAATTCCAGAATGAATGTGTAAATGTAAAAACAATTAAAATAGAAGAATGTTTCCTAGGTCTTATGTTGCAACTGTTAGTTTGTACGTAAGCATTGGAGCATGGAATCACAGAATGGTTTGTGTTGGAAAGAGCCTTGAAGACCACCTGTCATGGACAGGGGCCTTTCACAAGGACAGGTTGCTCAAAGCCCCATCCAACCCAGACTTGGATATGTATCAATAATGAGGTGGTATTAAAGGATTTCTGGGATCTAATTAAATTTCTCACTCCAGATATATTTTCTATGAGCAATTAATCCATGACTATTTTGAGATTCTTCTGGAACTCCAAGAGTATCTCTGGATGCTGATTAGCTCAAAATTATTGCTCTGATGGGACGGTCTGGGTTGTTTTTCTGGTATTGGATGCCTTTTTTTATCCTATTCCCTGGTGAGTTGCTTCATGTTGAGCTGTGTAGAGGGGTTGCAGCAAATTCTGGGATGTAAAGCGTGGTGAACTGGAAGATACTTTTGCAGTGGCTCCATGATATGCTTGACTGTGTGCCCAAAGCTTGGCTGGCTCTGTGGGCTTGAGCTATGAACTCCATGAGAAATGAAAGCTGGGGCAGAAATTAAAATCATAAAAAATGTTGTGTATTGTGTGAAGAACAATGGGTAACTGGCCTCTCTGTCATATCACAGCACTGAATATTTTGAATGTTATCTGAATTAGTCTTGTAGAGTACTGAGCATTATGAAACCTGAAGGTATTTTTTTCGGCAATATCAGAAGTACAAAGGTCATTTTGAGTGCATGTCAACTTGAATGTGTAGAGAGTGGCATAATGTGAGTTAAGCACTTAAATATGCAAATTGTTAAGATGAGCTCAGCTCGATGTGCAGTTTTCCAGGTGCAGTTCAGGTTGACAGGATGTTTCCTTGGGTGAGTGTGGGATCATGGTGAAGATTTCTCACTTCATTCCCTTTAGGCTTGGGAAAGGGCAAGGGACATTAATAAAGGGGCCACAGACACTTAGTCTGATTAGGGAAGGATTTTTCTAGTACCAGCAGTGTGAAATGCCTGTTTAAACATTCATAGGACAGCTTCATAGCAGACATTGGAGTATTCACCTGGAAGATGTAGATTCAAATCCATTCAGGCAGTAGAGGTTGTCCCACAGATGGGTTCAAGACTCTGACTAATGCGCAACCTCATGAGAAAGATGGGGGAAGTAACAATATCGTGGCAATATGGCCAGCATTCCCAAAATCTTGCTGAGAAATAAATTCTCAAAAGTCTGTTCCTATATATAGAGATGATGTCTCTAAGACTAATTTCTACTTTGCTTGAGTATTGAATTTAGTTTGCAGCACTTAAATGCCCTATTAAGTAACTGTATAAAAATAAAATCTTAGAAAAAAAAGAAATTCAAATTCCCACCATTCTTTCCTCTGATATGTGTCAAAGGAGGTCTCTGTTTGAAATGTGAATTTCAATCAGGAAGCAGAACAAATATTAGCTTCCTTTTCTGCTTTGTTTTTGCATGCTGGAAGGAATTGCCTTCCAAGCTGCAGCATATAAACATGGTACAGATGCCTGTTCCTTAGGGATTCAATATAATACAGAATATATATAAACAGGTAACATATAACACACAGTGCATGGGCTGGTTTTGCACTTGTGGACTTTATGCCTTACTAAATGATGGAATGTGCCAAGAGTGCTCAGACTGCTGTGATACTCACACAGGGTGCTTTTCCAAATTGGCTGCTTCACTAGACTGGTAGACAGAGACTAACAAGAGTTTTTTTAAAATACTGTAAGTGCATCTATAATTGAAACTTGTCTCCTATCCCTATACAGCCACTGTGTCATGGTAGGCCGCATATAAGTAATTAAAAAAAGAAATTGTATCTACAAATGTTGTTTAATAAAATCTTTGTTGGCTCAAAGACATGGTGGCAAAACAGTTGCTGCGGATGTGTTAGGTGACTGAAGCTGTAGTTCATTTACAGTATCATGTCCCTTCGCAGATTCTCTGTGTGGCGTTGGAAATGAGCCCACTCTGTTTCAAGGGGTGCCCTTGGTAAATTCTTCACTTATTCTGTTTCTACATATTCACTCAGATCTATTATGAGAGGGAATTGAAAGTAATGTAGACATTTAAGAGATGAAACATAACATGGAATTTACTGATTAGGCTCCTGTAATTACAGTTTATGCAGGAAGAAGCACTCCCAGGAGATTCCTGCAGATAAGCAGCAGGAATGATGGTGCCTTTCTACTGCATTGCTGAAATGTGGCTTTTCCCAGATGCTTCTAGGTTTCAGATAAAGAATCTGGAGGCTGCTTGTACCACCTGCACTGGCTGCTGCAGGGCAGCTCCAAGGGGCTCCTATCATCTCTCCTGTCTGTTAGCAGCTCTCCATTGCTGCAGTTCCCAAAGCTCCCTGCCTTAGGCGGGGCCATTCTCTCATGGTGGGCAGCAGTTTGGCATTTCACAAGGGACTGTTTGGTCCCATGAATTTACATGTGGTTGGTCTTGGTTTTTACCACTTTGACATAAGAATGACTCAGGTGAATTTAAAACAGGTGAATCAATGCACATGTGCAGACCAGCTAATGTACAACTTCAACAGAAAATTACTGTGCTCATTACTGTGAAGTGTGGTGTGCCAATCTCACCTGGGGAAAATGTCTTTAGTAGTTTTTTTCTGTCTTTATTACTAACCCTGAAATCTGTGTAAAATTGGAGGCTGAAATGAAATCAGAGGTGAAATCCTGCTTCTTTGTGTTAATTTTTCCAGTGGTATATCAGCTGTGAAACCAATGGGGACTTACCCTGTAACAGAGACCTGCCTGCCAGTGAGTAGGGGCTTCTCTGCTTAACCTACTCACAGGGAAGAAGAGAGGGGGATAATGGAAAATCCAAAGTCATTACACCTTCACATAGATCTTAGACTAGGTCTTGATTAATTTTTAAAAATTTCCATAATTAATTTTTTGCTGTTAGGTTAAATGCTGTTGCGATAAATCACGTTTTGCTGCTTACTCTGGGCTAAGGGGGCTAAGGGTGCTAAGGATCCAAAAGTGGAAAATGCAAGAATATTTCAGAATATTTCTTTTTGCTTGTGCTTAATCCCTAAGTTTGCTCTTTCTGACAAAATTATGACATCTGAAATAGAAAAAGAGTAGCTTTGTTTGGGTGTATTATCAGGTTCCTGTTTATCTTTCCCTGTATAATAATTCTCTCCAAGGATCCTTTTTACCATCATTTTCAGAGACTTCTTTAATTTGGCAGAGACAGGCAACTCTAGTTCTACCCTGTCTATATTATGGCTGCTAGCTAAATCTTCTCTTCCCCTCTTACCTAATGAACATTTTTTGTATTCTGCCATTACAAAATCAATTACACTTTGCTGTTGCTTTGCAAGAAAAGATTTAATTTGTGACCTGATCTTCCACTGAACCAAAGGGAAAACAGCTGGGTTTATTTCATTTAGAATGACCTGCATATTTGGGGCAGTGGGCTTTAGCTTTTCACCTGGAAGTGCTGTTTGGCTTGCAGAAGCTGGAAGCCTTATCCAAAATCACTGCTCATGCAGCAGTAATTAGACTATCCAGATGTTCTGTAACTGTGATTTTTTCCCCTCCTTCCAGGAAATTAAAAATTCATGTTGTAAAGGCTTGAATTTGCAAGCTTGGGTCTTTAACTGAAGTGGTTGAAGTATATTTAGTTACTGGTATGATCAGTGCTGTGTTTTGTTCTAAGTTTTTGGCTATTAGAGACAGTCACTTTACGTAGCCGTGTGCTTGTGTTAGGTGTTGAAGCTGGAGTAGGACTGTGTAACAGTGTTAGTTCCTTTGTTGCTGGTGTTCCCAGCAGCTTTTCTGATGAGGAAGAAAAGTATTGGAATACAGAACCTTTGTGCTGCTACTAAAGCCTGTCTCTGCCCAGGTGTTGTTTGTGGAAAGTAAGAATAAAAACCTGTTCTGAGCATGACTAGCATGTTCAGTCTCTGTTAAGAATGAATTCTTTTCAGTTGTCTGAAAGGAAGGATGAATTAGGCTATAAAGGAAGTTTCCAGTGGTGTCGATGTTAGATGTAGTCTCTCTATCTTTATGAACATCTTCATATGTCCATTTAATTAAGCTATATCCATTCCTGTGAACAGTTTGGATGTGGATCTGGTTGTGAGGAGCATGGCAGATGAAGGAAGGCTGCTGTGACAGGTGCCTGAGGTGTAATGTGTGAGGAAGTAGATGCTGCTTCTGACATGGATCTGTTCTCACCTTCTTGCCTGTTTGGGTTCCCTGGCTGTGCTAATGGGAGTGGAATCAATGAAAGTTTCATTATTTGTGCCTTAGTTTAAAAAGTGGAGATTTGTTTCTACAGTTGGTGAGGGAACCTTGCTTGCAATACTGCTTCACTGGAAGGGAGGGGTTTTCTTTTTGATGAATCCACTCTTCTGGAATCAGACAAATGGGTCATTTGGAAAGGAAAATGTAGCTATTCACAGCTTATTTTAATTGAACTTTGCTGTCTAACCATGCTGCGAACAAAAGTAGAAATTGTGAACTAATTTTGGACTTTCAGTTTGTTTTTTCTTGAGTATAATATATATACACTTGAGAGTTGTCATTCAGTGCATAGGTACATGGCATTTCAGCTGCAGTGCAGTCTCATCTAGATTCAGATGCTCTCTTCTGTTCTGGGAAGTTTCTGTTCTGTTTGTTTTCTTTTTTTTTTCTGTAGTGTAGTTTTATGCCAGGTATTTCTCTTCTGATATTTCTATGCAATATCAGGCTGGCCCAGCAGTACCCTGGTTCTATTCTGTGTTTTTAAGCACAATTTCCCTTGAAAAATGCAGTTTTTAAACTTCTCATGCTCAACCACAATTCTGCCTAATGTGATTGCTGAAAAGTAACATCAGTCTGCAGCATTTCCACTACACATATAGCAACACAGAAATCTATTTGCTTTTGTAGTGGTTCCTGCCCCTCTTATTTGTTGCCAGAAATAAATCAACAGTCGGTGTTGGGCTGTCTGATGCTCACTGTGTCTTGCAGACCATGTATCTGGCCTTTTCTTTTAGACTACCAGTCTGAAATATTTGTTCTTCAATGCTAATTGCACATTTATCATAGCTTTCTCATGGCTATTTGGTTAAATACTTCAGTGAATTCTGCTGCCAGGGTTGAGACTTCCGCTTATTGCTCAGCTTAGTAAAGGTTCAAGGGAGGTGAGGTAGCTTACAGTGAGATGAACTAGTGCAATTAAATGTGGTATTTTGGACTTCTTGAAATAATTCCTAGTGATTTGTGACCAAAACCCAATGCCCCTCTTTTTTGGTTGGTGCCAGAAATTAATTTAGAGCAGGAGAATCTTACAGATTAGAACTTTGGTGAACTTCTAATATATGTTTGAATGTAAAATATGACTAAAGAACTCTAAGAGAAAAGAAGTCTGTGGAATGCACACTTATAATTGAAGGACAAGTCAAGGAATATTCTATGAAAATTAACTTAGAACTTCAGTAGAGGAAGCCTTCAAAAATATAATGAAAATTTTAAGTACGTTGAAACAGTTTTATGGAAGAAAACAAAAAAAGCATTTTGCATTTCAAAAGCCAATAAAATGAAAATTCTCTTTATAGAAGCTCAGAGTGCTAAGATAGGACTTACAATACCATGCATGCCATACTTTTAAAATTAGAACATTGCTGATCACACATTGATCAGGCCATCTTAATACACCTGACTATTACCAGACTATAGATAGAGGGAATGTGAAGTTAATGCTGAAATATACAGCCCAATGAACCCAAATTCTTAGTGTTCTATGGATGAAAAGCTATTAGATAGTGCTACTGCAGTGTTCACCTCTATCCACTAAAATGTGATGTTATTCCTGGAAGGGGAGGTATTGGAACAGATCTGAATGCCAGCAGGCCAGTGATTTTGGCACTCTGATTTAATTCCTAGAAGTACTGAGCTTTGGAACTTTTACTGGACTCTTTCTCATACCCATGTTTTCCTCCCGTTTCTGGTGGCAGTGCTGCAGCAGTTGGAAACACTCTCTCCAACGTGATTCCCAATACTATCAGCTCTTGGGAATGAAAAGTGAATCTCAGCTCTGTCATTTCACTTGATCCCAGTGAAATGGGCAGGGATTTTGCTGGTGTTTGGCTGTGTCTTTGCTAACAGCTGTAGTCTTTAGCCACACACAGTGTCCACAGTTCTTTAGTCAGACCCTTCATGATTTCTGTAGGTTACCCCAGAAATTAAACTGTATTCAAGCTGAAAATGTCATCGTAGGCTTTGGAGGAGCTTCCTTCAACCCTCTTTGTGTTTGGCTCCTGTGCTGCTGAGGGATGAGTGCAAGTGAGCATCTATGAGCATCGTGCTCCCCAGCTCCCTCGTGTTGTGTGCTGTGCACACAGCAGCAGCAGCTCCGAGACTGCCTGTCTGGCCGTGGTTGTTTCCTGGTGGGCTCAGGTATTGCCATTGGCAAGGGCAGCTTTCCATGGGCAATCCTAAAAAAACCTCTACCTCTCCACTCAGGGGAGCTGGAGCTGTTGTGGCTTGTGATATTTTCCCCCTGTTCTGTGGTGGAGAGCTTTGATCTGCTTTATTAGAATTCTGGAAGATGTCCTGACTGCCCTTTCTATGAGTTGCAGGTTTTCCCTTTCCTATTAAAATTTAACTCCGACTATTTTTATTTGTAAAATAATGGTTTGCCAGCCAGGCCTTTTGGTTTTGTATGAAAGGCTGTATCTGAGATACCAGCAGCATATATTGTATGACTTCAGATCATCACATATTGTGAGTTAATTTAAGAGCCTCAGTGTGTTAATGTATTTCTGTAAGGAGAGGATAAAAATGCCTCTAAATTGCCTTTGAGTCACTCAGTCTGTGTCACTAGAGAAGGATTTCCCTCCTCTGTTTATTGTGACTTGATTGCTGCCTTGGGAGCCTTAGTTCAGTGCACAGAACCTCTCTAGAGACCTTCAGAGGTGGTAAAATGTGGAGTTCTGGTGAGTGTGGGTCATCAACCAGAGCAGACTGAATTGGAAAGCCTACCAAAGGAGCATTGAGAAGTGTGGTGTCTGTGCTAGGAAACCTGCTAGGGCTAGAAAAAAGGGATTTTTCTGCTGGGAAATGCAATATTTATCAGGTATTTGGAAGATAAGGATATTTTTAGTGGATGAGCAACTAGAATTCAGATGCTATCCCATAGGGAAAGGTGTCTTATCTTAGGTCTTAGAGTAACAAAATATAAGCTATTTGCTATCAACAATAACTAAGGGAAAGAATCATGCTTAGGCTTATTTTGACTTTTTTAAAAAGCAGGTTTGGTGAACTGTGTCTCCCAGTGACCCCTTGGTTAGGGGACTGGAATCCATCTGCACTACTCCCCCCTGTCTTACACTCCAGCTGTGGAAAGGAGATATTTAATTATACATGGGATTTAAAAAAATCTGGCACTGAATGGCTTTGAAATGTTTCCAGTAATGACATTCCTAAATAATATTGTTACTGCTTCAGAGAGAATAAGTACTGGAGTGCCAGCAGATACCTTTTCATTTCTCTGTGACTGGCTGAAGTTGTTTCAAATAGGTAGAATGTAGTCAGAAATCAGTGTGCTGCATCTAAAATGCTTTTTTAACCTGAATAGCGTTCTGTTGGTAAATAACAAAACATCGTATCTGGAATTGCCTGTGGCACTTCAAGTAGCCATAATCTTGCTTCTTGTTGGTATTTTTTGTGCATCCCCCAGGTCCTGGGAGTGCTCTTTGGGGCTGGTGATACAGTAGCACTGGCGTAGTAATTCTTTTAGGGAATAGCTCTCCAGGCACAGAGGCACAGGCACAAGCAGAATTTTGGTACCTGATACAGAGGGAAGGTGTCCTGTGTGAACAAGTTTCTTGAATGCTTCCCTGTTAGATTGTGCCATCGTGGTTGGTATGGCTTATTCTATCCTAAAATCTCTTATCCGTAGAAGATATCCTCTGTTATTCCACTAATGTTGCTTCTGAAGTTATGCCCATCGGTTTTATAGAATTACAGCTTTAGTTTCATACCAGGCGATTTTTTTCCCCTTAATGTATTCATTAGAAAAATCAGTGTTGGTTTACATGAAGTTATCCTTAGACTGTTCTAATCCAGGAAGTGGTTGCAGTTGAAGAAAAACAAGTCAGGACTAGAGTGCTGATTAGAGAGCCAGCTCAGATGGTGTGAGATACTGCTAATGCATCCTTCCATCCTTAGGAATTGTAGACCCGTGGATGCAGTACTAGAATATGATCTAGGATACCTGGGCCCAGATTGTTCTGTGCTTGCTTGAACATGGGAATGTGAACTTGGATTTCTTGTGACAACTGTGATGGTTCCAACCAGTGGCAAACTGGCTTTTTTGACCAGTTTAGTTCTTTAGCTTCTATTAAAAACCCCTTGACTGCTGTAACTTCCATCCTTCCGTCCTTCTCCCCAGTCCAACAAAAATCTGTAATCACAGACCAAACAAGTTTATATGTAGGAAAAGAGGTGGGGGTCTCTTGAGTTGAAAAAAATGTTTTCATCTTGCATGACATTTAGGATAAATGAAGTTTTGGGACTGATGTGAAATACTTCTGGTTCTTCATCCGGTGAGCCATGACATCAATTAGTCACACAGGGGTTTTTATTTGTGCTGTGTTAGAAGGCAGGCATTTTATGGGAAGCTTTAAGTTAACTTTTGGCTTCTGAGAACTGTGGACAAGAACAGAGTCTACCTGATCTCTCCCTGGCAGAGACCAGGAATAATTTATACACAGTAAAAAGCCATAGGAGAGGTAAGTGCCTCCCCTTCCCAACCTGTCTCTGCTGTGCCTGCCTGTCAGTAGATGTTGGTATGGATTGACTGAGGTTTGAGTGGGGAAGAGGGTCTTTTTCTTATGTTTGTGCACAAGAGAGCAGAGAGCACAGCCTTGTACAGAGCAGGCACTTTAGAAGATGTGAATGGCCCTTAGGAATGGTAGTTGTGCATCCATCAAGTTCCCAGGGGGAAAGCAGGAAAGGAAGAGGAAACACTTGAAAAACTTGGCAGTTGCAGCAGTCAGAGGGCAGCTGAGCTTTATTCCTTGAAGTGTATTTAAATTGTGTCCAGAAAGCCCTTCCCTCATCCTGGTAGCCTTGCATATCTGGAGGAAAATTTGGTCATGTTTTAATCAACTTCAGACTCCCTTTTGTGTCCTTAGAAAGCTGATGTATGGTTTCAGAGCAAATTAAAAAATTTAATATTTTCTTTAATGTGTATGTGGGATCAATTATGTGAATTTCAGATTTTTCTCCAGATTTGAATATAAGTTTTCCAGAACTCAGTTTGGTCAGGTGGCAGGTCCTACTGCTCATGCAGTTTTCCTTGCTGGATCCCATGATGTGACCTATGTCCTATTATATGTACAGAGCAGGCAGGATCTCTGCCTCTGTGTTTTATAAACCTTTCTTGTTCAGCTCCTCAGGCTGGCTAGGAAAGTGCCTGTTAATACAGTGATCTGATTCCCATGCCTCCTTACCTCAGTACGTTTCCAGCAGCTCTGCAGCAGGCAGGAAACTTTAGCTGTGTACAGCCTTCCTGTCAAGGGGCCACTAAGGGGGGATGCCAAAGACATTTTCTCTGCTTTCCTTGTGAATGCAGGGTTCTCTTACCAAATTCCACAGCAGTCTTGTGTGTTATTCTCCATGAAATCACTGAATTACAGGTCTGACAAAATAGACTTCCATCTGTGACTGTGTGTTGAGAAGCTGGATGACATACTGGATACTGTAACATAGGAAACACTCATATAAATGGGCTTACTGATATGGTGAGAACATAGCAACACTGCCCTTTTTTTTTTTTTAAATGTTTGATGCTTTGCCATTATAGATGCAGTTTTTATCTAATCCACAGAATTTTGCTGGAAGGCATTAAGTTGCATGTTTGTGATAGGTTTCTCAGTGATCAGCCCTGCTGAATTTTCCATATGTATGATGGATTTTTATGCAATTCCCATTAATAATTTTCCAGTTAGCATGTATTTTTGTTGTGTTTATGTATTTGGAAAGTTATGCATAATTTATAATTGTTATACTAGGAGAAATAAGCTTAGTGGGCTTTGAAAAAGGGTTAAGCATTTATAAGTGTAATAAGATAACCTAGAGTAAAGTTAGAAAGGATGAGATTTAAATCCCTATGCCTCAGGGTATAATTGATGGAGTTTAAAGAAGAATTTCCCTGATGGGTAAATTAGTCTATAATTGCCCCCATAGGGACTCCCTCCTTAAACATCTGATACTGGTGTCAGTCAATACCATGCTTGATGGACCTTCAAACTAATTCAGGATGGCAACTCTCATAGTAACTAAAACAGTACTGTGGTGTGTCATGTTCCTTCCTGGCAGTGTAAACCAATATTAACTGTTTAGCAATAATGTGTTATAGTAATATGTTACATCTCCTATGATATATCACAGTATGCAATAAATGGTAAATGTAATTGCTGGTACTATGTATTGACTCTTTGATTTGCACTTTACAAGAAGTGAAGTCTTTCTTCTACAGTGGAATTAAGTGGCATTTCAGAAGAAAACTCTTTCTATTTTAGAGTTTTAAGCAGTAGTAAAGGGGCTCTGAGTCCTGACCACCTGTGGAGACTATGAAAAGACAAACTGAGGACAGCATTCTTCTTGTTCCTACTCTGACTCACATGAAGCTTCCCTAGGTTTTGTGACAGAAAGGGCATCAGGCAGAAAAGCAAGTTAAATATGTAGGTAGGCAGGGACTGAACACCCCACTCACCTCTGAGGCATTTTGGATGTGTTGGAGAAGGGGGATCATAAGTTTGTCTCCATGGATTAGACCCGAGCCACTTCTCAGGAGACTTGTGTAACTCCAGAAGAGTGACAGTGGCAGCTGAGTAATGTATTTAGAGAACAGAAGAGGCTTTTTCCTTTGTATTCAGTGATCTAAGAAGTCATCTGCTAGAAGCTCCTCCTGCTGCTTTTGAGAAATGACTGTCAATGTGGAAAAACTATTGCCTTTCGAATATGTGGTATTCTTAGTGAGAGTTATGGTACTGCACTGGAGCTACTCATGAGTAATAAATCCTCAGATTTGATGTGCATTAATGACAAACCAACACTACCACTAAAAAAAACCATAAACCAGCCAACCACATACACCAATAACAAAAAAATCACTCAAACTTTCCCTGCTTGCAGATTCAGTTTCCCATACAGTATGTAGAGTCATCTTATTGCTGGGGTTTTGACTAATTCTCATGCTAATTGTGTATTGCTTATTTGGGAGTCAAATTCTCTGTGGCTGAGAACCCCATTAAATGTGAACCTACAGGGGCAGTGTGTGGGGGTCCTGCTTCACAGCCCTTCTGCTGTGCAGAGGCAATAGAGACCACACTTTAGAACATTTACCCTCTTTTGTAAATGATGTCAAGTCCATACCTTGAGATTATTTTACTTTTAATTTAGCTACATCTACTATTTTTAAGGAATGGGCTTAGTTAATTCCTGTGTGTGAGATCACTAGGCTTGACAGTCAGCTAGAACTGTGCTCTGCAATCTTTAATTACAGGCTAGATGGTATTTTGGGCTGCTGGAGTAAATATTCATACCCAGATTCAACAATGATGCAAAAAAATGAGAGTAGAAGACTTGTTCTCATAAAAGTCTGGGTCAAGACAGGTAAGTTCAAACACTGTTCCTAAAAATGTCCTGATCTCACTCTAAATAGTTTCCTTCTTTGCTTTGAGGGAGTAATTCAAGAAACCTTTGGATTCATTCTTCAGAACAGATTAATTAATGAACCATGGCAGTGTGTGGTGACAGGACTTGCACCTCTATTGCCTTGCTGAGCAAATACCAGATGGGGCAAGTAGGAGAATGTCACTGCCTTGGATGATGGAGCCCCAGCCAGGTGATGCAAGAAGCTTGAAGGTAAAAGGAGACAAAGGGGATGAGGAATAGGCAGCTGGGGATAGGTGAGGAGCTTGGCTGGAGGGTGGAAGAACCCTGGAGACTAGGATAGCTCAGAACATAATCAGAACAAAATATGTATGTTCCTGTAAAAACAGTGGCTTTTGTATCCTCTTATTTTCAGTATTCATGGTTCCTGTTTTATTTAATATTTACATAATAATGTTTGCTTTTGCATTTACTTAATAAAGGGTTGTCCTATGGGAATTTTGTATATGAATTTTTTCTTTCCAATTAACAAACTGTACAATAGATTTGCTCCTCAAGTTCTTAGGTGAAAATAGGATAGAACAATCTCTGAAAGCTCTCACAAGTGCATTTTCTCATTCACACATGAATTCATGGAAGTGTGAAATGTGTGCTACTGAGTTTTTGCTACAGATGTGAGAAACGAAAGCCAGGTTTGAGTGGCCTGCAAGGGTTCAGGAACTTTGTTTATACTGTAAGTTACCTTTGTCAGCCAACAGTCTGCACAGGGACAATCATCAAGTCAGGTATTGCTGAATGCTGGTTGTGCCTGGCTCAAAGCATAAGATCTGCTGAGTGCCAGAGGAAAACTCAGTGGTGGTGTCAAGTAAGTTGTGTCTCTGGACATGAATTCTTATGAATATAGAATTATAAGCAGCAGAAAAACAGTTATGGTTTTACTTAAATTTATGAGTCTGACAGCTGGAAGGTAATGCAGAGTCAGTTGAAATGAAGAGAGTATCTACGGCTGACCTGGTACTTTCTGCTTTTGCTATTTCCTCCTTTCACTGCTTTCATCAATCATGACTTACATATAAGAGGTAAGCTGGTTGAAGATGAACTTCAAAATTAATACACCTAGGCTGCTTGTACTAATGAGCATTTGGTATTAGACAAGGAAGAACATGAAGCTGTGCAGCAAACTGGATTGCTACATCTCCCCTATAAAGCCACAGTAATCTGTTAGCAATGCCACAGTTGTGGGCTACAACCATCTCTAGGTTCCACTTTCCTTGTTCTGTCTAGAATTGACATTGCCCAAGCAAAACTATGAAATTGATGTAACCTCTGAAATTCGGGTAATAGTAGTGAAAGAAGAGTTTTTTGGAGAGTGTCCTTGAACTATGATCTTGACAATGTGGGGAAAGAACAGAGCTGCCTCTCAAATACTCACTGCCCATCTTGCCCAGCCTAGAGGTCTAGCAAATGAGAGCAGTAAATAATGCAATGCATCAGAATGCAACGAGAATGCAATCATCTGCTGACAGAAAGAAAATCACTTTCTACAGGGAAAGCCAAGAAACTTGGAGCAACTATCTCAAGGCAAGTTTTCTTGAAAAAAACTTGTTCATGTTACCCTTCCCCTTTGCCCCCATGCATTAAAAAATAATAAAATATGAAAGATGTTAAGGGTTATTGAGTGCTGTGGATTTTAGTCATTTACCACAGGTGTTGCTGTAATTGTGATTCATGGGGCAAAGTCAGACTCCTCAATGACCATCAGGCTCTGGCTTTGTGGAGTGAGGGTCTTGTCCTACTGCTCAGGGTTGCAACATAAATCATACTGGTTGACTTAGGTATGTTGTATTTTTCTCTTATGTTGCTCTGGGCTCACTTTTGGTTTTGACTGTACTTGTATCTTCCTGGTTTTGCTTTTCAGAGACTTGTATTTTCATGCTGGGCAATTATTGTATGACTGCCCTTCAGAAGCTGTGGGGAGGTTTGATGCAGTTTGTCACTGCCTGTGAGGACTGGAGCACCCACAGGAGCCAGGGGGCTTTGGAGGAGGGCTGGTGGGGGAAAGGATGTGTGAACTTGTGCATTCAGTCTGTCTGCTGTGGGATGCAAGGGTTGTTTTGATTAAGGCTAGAGGAATTGACCTGTGTTATATTTGAGTGCTGTTGGTTTCTCAGGCTACTGTGCTCGTCACCTTGTCAGCCTGACAAACTGTGTCATGTGCCAGATTAATTTCTCAATTCTCCTGGACTTGCTGTTCTTTTCAAACTTCTGTACCTATGCAAAACCCCTTGGATTGGTCTGGTTGTCTTGAAATGAGAAAAATTTCCCACTGATTCTACTGGTAAAACAGGATCAAACTTTATTTTTGTAATTCTTGACTGAAGTGTTACTTAAGTCTTTATGAAGTAAATGTAAGTAGCTATACTGGCATGTTTGGAGCAACAAAAAGTTGAAAAGAAGCTTAATTATTTAGTGTGTCTGGTAGCTTTCACATCTGGCACCTAAACAGTTCTTTTGGCTGCAGTGATATTTTTAGTAGATACAAAAGCTGTCTCTGACGTAGTCAGTGATTTTTGAGCAGATTATTTAGGGTTTGACATGGTAACAGTGGTGTCAGGCAGAACTTTAATCTTGTTTCTGATATGAAAATCCCCCAGTGGCCTCTGTAGTGAACACCAATGAAAAGGCTATCATTTTCTTCTGCTTCAGTGTTATATAAATACTTTCACTGTGATCATCTCATGACCTTGCTGGGTATTTGAGGAGAATTTCTACTTACAATATTTCACTGTAGGAAAAAAAAAACCCTAAACCAAAACAAAACCAGCTTCCACTAGTTGATATGCTTTTAGCATGTAGCTTCTCAAAACTGTGGCCCTCAGTGTAGCATGTTAGTCTGTGTGTTGTTTTCTACAGGTCAGAATGTCTTTTGAGAGATCTTTTTACTTCTAAGTTAAGATTGGTTTAATTCCTCTACTCATCTGGTTTTAACATTTTAAAAAATCTTTGTTGCAAGTTATTTATTTTGAATCTTATATTGTTCTATGATAGGCAACCAGGAGATTGAGCTTTCTAATTGGTGTAGGAACACCTGTAGATGCTCTAGTAGGAACACCACTTTAAATGCTATAATAAATGAATTAATAACTCGTGCCACCTGTAGCCTCTAGAGATTGGTCAGCTATTTCCCAATTTACAAATTCCTTTAATTTCCTTACAACAACCTTCATTCCTTTTTAGGCCATTATCTTTTTGATTTGGCGAGTGTTTTATAGGATATGTGTGTATTTGATAGTACAGTATGTTGGATGTGTGTAGAAATGTATACTGCTTGTTGAGTGAGATTCACTTCTGTGCCCTGACACTCCCATTACTCTCCATGTGTTTGAATGCCCCTCTCCCCTCAAATATTAATGAAATCATGTTGGTGACAAGGTTTCCTGAAATAACAGACAGCTAATTCTCTGTCCCCAATTCACCCTTTCAAGGCTTGCTTTATGACTTTTAGGTTCAGCACCTCATAGAATTTTTTTTACTAAGAAAATCATGTTTTCTCTGTTCTAGCTTGTGTTTGTTGCATACAAGTGTAGAGGTGATATTTTTTGTAAGCTGGACTTGTTGCGGTGTTTTGTTTTTTTTTTTTTCTCCCCCATCTTTAATTTTCCATAGCTGCTTATCCCCTTTGTCATCCAGCCTTCCCCAGGCCTGTGCATTCCCCTTGTCTGGGGCATTACACGAGCAGAAGTCAAGGGTGAATTTGGTACCTGATGTGGGTGAGTTGTACTTGACTCACTAAGTATCTAGGTGGGAATTTATGCAACATCAAGCCAGCTGTGCTCTTGATTAAGTAAATCAAAGTTTTCTGGATAGGACAGTCTGGCCTAGAGCCTTATAAAGAAAGATGTGATAAGGTTCAAGTACTTACTTTTCACAGGGTAAATTAGTATTTTTTTTAGAGTGGCATGCTTTACCAATATAATAAAGGAAACTCAAACACAGGCTGCTAGGTCTTGATGAGAATGTAAATTGACTTGTTCTGCTTGGTGGAAAAGCCCCTTGACCCAAAACATGTAATTCCATCTGTCAGCATGTAGGCACCAGAGGTAAAGAAAAAGGAATGCTGTGACTTTAGAGGAGTTACTTTTGGAACCATTTATGTAGCACTTAATCTATACCATGGTTTAAAAGATAGTTTTTTACTTTGTATCAGAGGTAAATAATTTCTTAAGTCAAAAGTAGGTAAATAAAATGTTATGGAAAACTGTACCTTGATTCTATTTTTACTTCTATTCTGTAAATCATCAAAGGCAGAATAACAAAACAGTATTACACTTTGATTCATCATACATCACTGTCCTGCTTGTAGGCATCTTTGAATGGAACTAATATGGACCAGCTTTATGCTACTCTTTCCAGTGTCACACTGATGGTGTTCTGTGTTGACTGTTCTCCTGATGCATCATACCATTTGTTCCAGGGATTTTATTTCTTTTTAAATAAAGGCCATTTAGGGAATACCTCAAATATATTCTACTGCACTTAGCAAAAACAACAAACACTTGGATATTGAACAAACACTTGGATAAAATATCACCTCTGTCATGAAGAATTTATTTTTTACAGAAACAAGATAATTTTAATTTATTATTTATAAAATGTATAAATAACATTTTCTTTGCTTTTTTGTGTGACAAACTTCCACAGAAGAGAGAGAAATGTGTTCAGTTCTGGTGCAGTTTCTCAAAACAACTGAATCTCAATGTGCATGATTTCCTCTATTAATTCCTGTTATTACACACAAATAGTCATCCAAAATGGTTTAACTTAACCACTTTGTACAAACGTTTATCTTGGTGAGATTTTGTCCTGCAGGTTATGTAACATCATAGGCATTTATGGCTGTTTACGGGACAAACATGGTGTCATTCTGTCCTTGGAGGCTAAACCCTAATATTTACATGAACTGTGCTGGAATAATGAACATAGGTATAGCTCATTTTTGAGGAGAATAGCATACTAGCTGTGGCTTTGAGATTTACAGCTTAACTCCCATTTAAAACAAAGTGTATCTTCTAAATGGTTGTTTGGAAGGAGATTCAGGCTTGAATTATCAAGCTCCAATCCTAGAAGTATGTTAGTGAGTCGATTGTGGAGGTTATCTTAGCATGTGTTCAGCACTAGGCTAAAATACTCAAACAGTCATTTTGCAGATTTGGCAGAGCTTTTGTTTTGGCTTGCCTGCAGCTGCATAGACCTGTGTAAAGCTTTATCTTACAAGACCTATAAGGATGCATCTTCAGATACACTTCAGGGTAGCACTTTGGTGTGGAGGTTTTGTTTAAAAACTTCATTGACTTTTGACGGTTGTTTAGTGGCTTCCAATAGAAGCATTGGTGCTTCCTCACACTTTTCTGAACTCAGTATCACAATTTTAGCATCACCTGGCAGAGAGGTATTACGAAAACAGAGTTAAAGGGAGGAAGTGTAACTGCTGGTTTAACAGGTGGCTCTAAGTGGAAAAACATGTAGCTCTGTAGTCTATGTTCATATCCTATAAACCGTGCAGCAAGGACATGTGATTGGATGGATGGATTTTACTGTTGTCTCTAAAAGGGTCTGAACAAAACTCTTATTCAAGAGATTTTTAAACAGTTGTAGGAGGTTCTGTTACTTGTTATACCTCTTTCAAAGACTTCAAGCATCTCATCTTATTCCAAGGGATAATACAACTATTCACCAACATACCTTTACAAATGAGTAAAAAAGTTAACCGAATATTTGTGGAAAATATTATAATTTAGAGAGCTTCATGGTCGGTTCTAATATTCCTTTAGTTCTTCTCTTAGTGCATCAAGCTTGCAGCATTTCTGAAATACAATCACCTGCTTTTCTGAAGAATGTTCTCAACTGTTTCTTATACCTGATTCCATTTAAGTATGTCCACGTGTATGAATTCAGTAAAAATATTATACCCTTATATTGCTAAGAGTCCTTTGCTCTAATGAATTAACTTCAGAATTTGCCTGGATAACTCCACAGGTTATATTCAGGGAGCTTTGATTTAAAATCTTAGGCTAAGCTAGGAATTAGAAAATAATCTGTGCAGTGCTTCTCTTGCTGCATGCTTACATTTACTTTCCCTATCACTTGTGCAGGTCTTTGCTATTCAGAGAAGCATGTTGAGCATGCTAAAGGTTAACCCCAGGAATAAATGTGTTGCTGAATAAGGGAGATGATCTGAACTCCTGCCAGAACTTTGTAATTTGCAAATCCACCCTTTACCTGTGGTACTGATTTTATCATATGATAGAGCTAAAAATATCTCCCTCAGAAGGGAATATCCACTCTTTCATCTTCTCTAATGTAATTGCTTCAAGAACAAGTACTACTTTCTGCAAGTTGATGGCCATCCCATAGGTAAGGAATTGATAATGACTTCAATCCCTACTGGGCACCTAAGGCTTCCACAGAAGTACCACAGAATATTCTAGTGGATACCCAGAGGGCACTATTCACTGGGCACTAAAAGAAACTCTGAAATTGTTTGATCCTTCCTCTCCATGTTTATAGGCAGCTTGTGATGATTGTCCTCCTTTTGTGGTCAAGTAGCATCTCTTGTCATAGGAGCATAGGAGTTTGGAGTTTAAACCTGTTAATAAAAGGATAGAAGAGAAAACATGACTTCTAAGGCGATAGTTATTCCCTGTCTATCACAGCAAACTGAGTGTATTTCCATCCCCTTTGGAATGTGCTGTTCAGGTGATTTCTTTTTTGCCTTGTGAAATAATTATTTTCATGAATATGCAAGGTTTGGTCTGTAACTCCTGAGGCCCCATTACAAAGTTCAGACCTTTTCACTCTAAATACCCATTTTGCTTATCAACATCTTGTATGCAGTTTGTCAGTTCATATTATTCATCAACCAAATTTGCATATATTAGTTTAAAAAGCCCACAACAAGAAGTCTCCTAGGATTCTCACATGAATGTTAAAGCAAATGGGATGCATCCAAGAGGATACATTTTGAAGTGGTAAAGGCTAATTTTAATTACAGTGAGTGTATCCTGATATTTTTCCCCACTTGGACTTGATATGTATTTATAAAATGTGAAATAAAGGTTTAAATTAGGCACATAGGTTTCTACCTTCACAAAATAAGGTTAAATGTAGTTATTCCATGTGTGCAGATACCTTTATTAAACAGGAATTTTCTTCCTTGTGCTCTGAAGTTGACTTAAATTACTTCTGATATGTGTTGGGAATTCCTTTCTGAAGATGGAGCAAAACCAGATCTGCCTTGGTGACCCAGCAACATTTTAAGCAAGACAATGGAAAGAGCCTATCCTAGACCCCCTACAGGCTGCAGCCTGATTCTTGAAGTTTTCTCTGTGAGTAGAAAGATCAAAGATTATTCCTGACCTTCCTCAAAGACCAGAAAGCAATCTGTGTCTGGCAACATCAGTGTCAAACAGGCTCAAACTGAAGTTCAAAAGCTAAGATGGAACCTTATCTGCAATGTTTCTGGTTTAGTTAGAAGAGGAAGAAGCTGAAAAATTGTGCTTCTCTTGCTTCCTGTATAGGAAAGCAGGTGTAGGAAACGTGGGGGACAACTCAGTGAGTTTTTCTTTATCACAAATAGTAGAAAGAAAGGGTTAAATATCTTTCTAACCTCTGCAGTCAGTGACCTCAAGATTTATTTTACGTGGTATCGTAGGTTCATGGTGAATTCTGTTCTGTCCATGCCAGGTATATCTTTCTAGAGCTGTCTTTGTGATGCCAGGTTTTGTTTGGTCTAGAATCCTTACTAACAGAGGAATAGTGTAACAAATACTTGGAATTTTTGTCCCTGCTGTTTACTAGATTATTTTTTTTAATTGAGTCTCCAGACACATCTCTCTAGCTCTCCTAAAGCGCAGTGTTTATAGTATGGCTGCAATTCTCATATTTTTATGGCTTCTGTTTTGCAAATAGGGTGACACTGGTAGCTCATATGCAGTTTTCAAGTAATAAAGTTACTCTGTGTGCATTCCAGCAAGTCTGGCCAAGTGTATTTCCTCTGTGAGATCACAGACTACAGTGCACAGCCTTCACTTCCTCATTCAAACTACTTTTATTTTTTTCTTTGTCTCTCCTATTTTTAAAAAACTACTTTGTGAACTGTATTTAGTTTCTTAATTACTGATGATCACAATTGGTTTTTTTCATGTATGTACTGTGCCTGTTTTTTCTGCTGCAGACAAAATTAAATATCAATTGCTGCAGATGTTGCTTCCTTCTGGAATGACTTTGAGTAGTGGCTGTCTCTTTACTGCCCTAGATGTATGGGCCAAAAACTGCCAGTTATGAAAGATGCCTTTTTGTTCTGGATAAAAGTATTCTACCAGTGTCAAATTGAAAAGCAAAAGTGCTTGATCAACATTCTATTTTGTTGATCAGTGAAATTTCCACAGTGTTCTATTTCTTGTGGTTTTGGATAAAAACATTTGACTTCTGTTTTTTAATAGCCAGATACTTTTTTTTTCTCTCATTTATTTCACGTAAGAGGTGTGTGTTGGGAAGGAAACAGTGGCATATTGTCATTATTCAGGAGAATTCCTATGTCATGCTTTCAATTTTGCGAAAATGTTCGTTTTGCATGTTTTTCTGTGAAAGGCCATTTGCTCTTTGTCTGAAAGCATTGTAAAGTGCTCTTGTTGTGTGAAGTTAACAAAGGAATTATTTGCACCAACATTGAAAAATACCATGGTTTATGCAAGATCTTAGGAGGTGTATAATCTAGTGTTTAAGAACTGGCTGAAGATTTGAGATAAGGTAGATCAATTTACCACTTGAGTGTGGATTTCCTGTTTGGATGAGGGCTGCTTCTGGTTCATTTCCTTGCTGCAATGTGTTTACAGTTACACAGGGTGCTTTGATTAATGTTTGCCAGGTGCTCTAATACTGCTGTGAAGGGAGACATCTAAATATCAGCAGTATCCAACAGAGTACCAGTGTGTCTGAGAAGCAGAGAATCTGACTGTAGAAATGTCCAATGACTCTGGGCATGAGTGTATGGCAACATGCCTGCAGAAGCATCTTCCCATTTGATAAACTTACACCACTCAAAAATGAGATTTCATCATATTTAAAAGGATAATGGCAACTGTGCTTATCTAAATCATCTGTCTTCATAATTCCCAATAATCTTTGCCTGAGGGTCTCCCAGGTTAATCTGCATATGGCAAAAAAAGATACACCTCAATCTAGATGAACACTGGCCATGAGACTTGAGCAAAAGGAACCTATATCCTTCCCTCTTACCTATGCCCTTCTCACATCTTCTGCTCCTTTGTGTAGTCACACCAGATCAAGTCCCCAGCTGTATGTGGGGCCTGGTGATACCGGCCTCAGGTAAGTGATGAAAGTCAAAGTCATTCACCTGCTCCTGTCTTAGAATCCTCTATGTACAGATACCAGTAGAATATAAGAGACCCTTTTTCTAACCTAGAACATGCCATTGCTCTAGAACACAGGTTTGCTTAGGTTTTTAATATGTTATAGAAATTATCAGAGTGCATTTCTAATAGAAGAATGCAATTTTTCTATGTAATGTCTACTTTGTGGACCAGGAGATCATGACAACTTTAAGGAAGCAAAATGGGCTCCTAGTATGTGTTTAAAAAAACCGCAAAAGATTGATAGCTCTGGCAATACCTGTCTCAGTAATTAGCTTAGAAAATATTCCTGTGAATATTAAGTGTAACAGACTTGCTAGATTAAGTCTGAATTGTTAAAATGTCCTGGAAAACAGAGGGGGAAAAAGTCTGTCTTATCATGCCCTTGGATGTATTTAACAGCTTGTAGTGTTGTGAATTTCTTCTAGAAGGCCAAATGACATGCCCAGCTATTTCCTTAAGAACTTTTTCAGTTTCCTGAGTCTGGCATTTTGCAGTAGCACTGCTCCAAACATTTAATTGGTCTCCCTTGTATATCTGGCAATTCTCTCCATAAGTTCAAAGTTTTTGTTTGCATTACCTCCCACTCTCAGTAACAGGAGATGTATATGTGCAAATACTTTTTTAAAATTATTATTATTTTGTTTTTACTCAATTCTTGCATGTTAAACTACTTGTGAAACTCCAGAGGCAGCCAGGCCATTTCTACACCCTAGTGCTAGCTAATCTTGTGCTCTTTGACCGTGAAAATTTCACGTTTGGGCAGAATAACTTGGCAGAATTTTCAAGCATTTTTACTGTGCTCATATTCAGCTGTGGAATTAATCTCACACAGGGAGCATGGTTTCATGTCTGCTCTGGGACCTGGAACTATCAGCACCTGTTTATACCTATGGAAAAACTTTTTAAAATCTGCGCTGTTCTTCATGGGCTCAGTGTTAAATCCAGTGGTGGCAATGCCCAAAACTGCAACTTTGAACACAACCTTCTCTCTGAAAATGCTTCCCAGATTTGTTCCTAATTAATGTCCTGGAAGTTTAAGTTTGTCACTTGCTCAGTGAGCTTGTTTTGCTTATGAGTCTGCTGCTTAGCTCAGTAGTATTAAACACTGCTGTCAAAAGCTGATTGATTGCTGCTTTCCATGAAGTTGGATACAGGCCACCCAGTGGGTGATACTTTTGCATTTGGTGCACTTTTCCATGTTGCTCTGTTTCTGGCTCCTTGATGATAATTTCTTGCTTTCTTGTCTGCTTCTCTAGGTCTGTGCAGAGCAACTGGAGCTACACAGATTAAACCCTCATTAGATTGCCTCCCTTATATTCCTCACCTCTGGATCCTTCTAAACTTTTTTGTACTCTGCATACCTAAAGGTTTGTTTTTCTCCTTTTTATTTTAGCCACAGTATTTTGCAAAATTGTTCAACAGAAAAGAAATATGCTGCCAAGTGGAATGCAATACTCTGTGAATGGCATAGAGAACATGGGAACTGGGGGCGGGGAGGGGGTCTCATGTGCCTTTCTGCAAAACAACAGCAGCAATCAGGGGTGCCCTGCAGCTTCTTCCAGCTTCTCTGGGGATGGTCTATGAGCTTTCCATCTCAAAGACTTTTTTTCAAGCTTTGTACTTTTTGTTACAATTTTTTCTGTATGATGAAAAGAAGGATGGGTTGTCTTTACCTCTCATGGAGCTGTTTAAAAAGGAACAACTTTCTGCCTGTAGGGGACAAATTCCATATGGGTGGTGGGATCAGTTAGAGGTTGTTCATTTGCATGCTAGAAATCAGTTTCACTGGCCATTTTACTGTCCATCTTTATATTCCACCAAGAGAAGGGGATTTATAAAGGTCCTGTCTCTCAGTGTGTGAAGAAGCTGGATGCCACATGGATGTTGCTTTAAAAATATCTGCAAAGACTTCAAACAAAAACATAGTTTTCTTTACCCTGAGTTCCAAAGGCCATGTCTTTTATTAGAAGGCCCAGAGGACACTCCTGTCACTAGAGGCAGTAAATTTAACAAATTTATTCAGACGTGCATAGGAACAAAACAGCACCAGAAATCTATAAATTCATGAGTTTAGAGAACTCCCTACAATGAGGGTGGAAGTGATCATGGTAAACTACATCTGAATGCAGTATTCTGTTTCTACTCCTTTAAATTGACTTGGCAAAGATATGTGATATTCACTATTAGGATAAAATTATGTGAAGCAGCTGCACTGACAGAAGATTAATTACCCTTTACACTGCTGACATTAACCCTACCTGTCATCAGGGCGATGGGAAGAGGTGCCTGCTCATCATGTCACTTTGTGAACACATTTACCACCACTATGTTAAATTATCATAAAACATGAGTGAAAATGGAGACTGTCACTTGTGGTTTTCTATCAACACTTTATGATGACAAAATCTCCTAGATTTTTAAAACACTGAGGGAAAATGTTAGCAGTCATCAGTTAGACTTTGGGGTTCCCACAGGGCATGTACACCTTTGATACCCTTGTAAGTGACTTACTGTGGTGAATCTGAGATTGTATCATAAAAAAATCCCCAAGACCAGATAGCTACTTCTGCTTCCTATAGAAAGAAATAACCAGTGTGCCTTAAGGGAGTAGGATGTCTTGCTGGTTTCGTTGAAAAGGCTACTCTAGTTTCATTTTTCTATTTATCTGTTCCAATAATTATGGTGAGGTAAATACTTATCCCCAGGCTGGACTGCAGTAACAGAAACCAGGACCTTGCCCAAGGTGAGGCTGCCCAGTGGGTCTGTTGTTATGCACTCAGGTGAGATGAGTGTCTGTCACTCTCTGCTGTGTGTTTGGCTCCAGACCTCTGAGAAAGATGTGTGGGTTGCAGGAGCTCTGCTAGTGAAAGGTGTCATGCTGGCAGCCTGGGGGTGGAGAGCCCTGGGTCTCTGCCAGCCTGGTGACATAATATATTGAGGAATGTTACTCTGATTCTTCCCAAGTCTCCAGGGCATGTCTCCAGATACAGCGAGTGGGGAGGCCAAAGAGGGCTCTCTAGGCTTTGTTGAAACCTCCATTGCAGGACGTGGTGTCTTTGTTTCTAAGAATTGAACACAAATTTCTAGAGCTCAATGCGCTGGTAGGGTGGGATTCCATCCAGAGGGACTTAGGCTTGAGCGGTGGGTCTGTGCAAAACTCCTGAAGTTCAGCAAGGCCCAGGGCAAGGTCTGGCACCTGGGTGGAGGCAGTCTCAAGTACAAATAGAGGCTGGGTAGAGCAGGGATTGAGAGCAGCCTTGAGGGAAGAACTTGAGAGTGTTGATTGATGAGAAAGTCAAGATAACCTGGCAATGTATCCTTGCAGCCCAGAAAGCCAACAGCATACTGGGCCTCATCAAAAGCAGTGCTACCAGCAGATCAAGGAAGGGGATTCTGCTGCTCTTGTCTTGTGGGCCTCAACCTGGAATTCTGCATCCAGATCTGGCAGAGAGAAGATGGATAAGAAGGATGGGGACCTGTTAGAGTGGGGTCCCCGCTCTAACTCTTGGAGAGGAGGCCCAGGAAGATGCTCAGAGGGCTGGAATGCCTTGCCTATGAAGGCAGGCTGGGGAAGTTGAAGTTGTTCAGCCTGGAGAAGATGAGTCTCTGGGGAGAACTTGGAGAATCCTTCCAGTATCTAAAGGGGCTTCCAAGAGAGCTGGAGAGGGACTTTTTGTACAGCCATGTAGTGACAGGACAAGGTCTAACGGGCTTAAGCTGACAGACGGTAGGTTTAGGTTTGATATTAGCTAGAAACAATTTACTGTGAAGATAGAGACACTGGCACAAGTTACCCAGAGGAGCTGTGGGTGCCCCATCCCTGGAAGTGTTCAAGGCCAGGTTTGATGGGGCTTTGAACAGCTTGGTCGTGTGCAAGGTATCCCTTCCATTAGCAAGGGGTTTGGAACTAGCTGATCTTTGAATCCCCTTCCAAACCAAACCATTCTATGAACTTTATCTAACCCCATAGAATTCCCTGTAGGAAGTGGGACAATGGAAGCGTTTAATATGATATTAACCCATAAGCTCGCTCTATAAAAGTAATGCTAAATTTTCATCACCTCTCTCAATTTTGACATGAGTTTGGGGCATTTTTCACTGTTAAATCTTCGTGTTTAGGGATGTTAGAAAAGGCACGGGCTTTCAAATTTGTGCACTGAAACTTCTCCCTGTAAAGAGAAGAAAGATGTTCATATTTGTAGAGGAATAGCATTTGTAACTTCTAGCAGGCTGAGGTAGCCCATACCCTAGTTTGCAACAGTGAGCTAATTAGAATATGGAAACCATGAAGAAATATAAAGTGTTAACTTGATTAAATTGGAAATGGGGCTGCCCACCTGTTCATCTAAATATAAGTGACTCTGCCACATGACCTGACAGTCGTCAGAGGTGGGTAAAGCCAGCAGAAGCTTCCACTGAGCCCTGCTTGGGCTGGGCTCTTTGTCCATGAATGAGGGCAAGCCAAGGAAAGGAGAAGCCTGCAAGAATGTCTTGGCACTGCTTCCTGGCTCCCACAGTGACCTTAGATACATATCACTTTATGTAATATTTTTTTCGAATGTGTGTAGTCAGCTCTAACAGCTTGTTGATCCCAGCTAAGCTCTTTGGCTTGGCTCTGCTGTCAAGTGTTCTTGTTTGCCTGGGTCTAGTAAGCTGTGTGGCTTGAAGTTAAGGGAGCTTCCTAAATATTATGGAAATAAACTGAAAAGCTCCATTGTGATCACTTGCTGAAACAGCTCTTAGTGCACCAAGGTTCTCTGATGCTGGGGAGCTTAATGACTGACTTGGTGCAAAACCTTGCTGAGCAAATCTGCCTCCAGATCTTATCCCATGAGAAGGAGGTGTCTTACAGAAGTTCCTTTAAACAACTTGACACCATCCTTCTTGATAGAATTGAATCTGCATAATCCACGTGAATCTTTTGACTTGGACATTGAATCTCAGTGCTTCTCTTCTTAGTGGGTGACAGTCACCATCCCAGTACTACTAATTAGCTCTTTATTTAAATGAGGCCTGACACTAAACTTCTGTGGATGGCATATCTGCCAATTGCATCTCAAAGCAAAGCTTTGAAGTGCTCTTGTTAATTCCACACATTCCTCTCATCCATACTTACTGTGTTGCCGTCCTGCAGGTATCTTCCTCTGCTCTGCTGCTTGCTCCCTGAAATTTAGGCTTATTTGTTCTTCTGCCTAACATATGCATTTTTTGTAGGGCTACCAAGTGTTAAAGATCTGTTTTGGTGAAGTAATGTTATGTTCCTGTTGTAACTCTGCCTCACTGCAGTGATCCTCCTTTGGTTGATCTTAAGCCCGTTAGGGTGCACTGGCCAGCAGCTTCTTTTTTGAATATGTGTTATTTCCTTTCCCAGGAGTACTAATTTGAAGAAGCAGCCCACCTTCTAATGATAACATAGAGCTTGACTGCTACTTGCAATTTAATGGTGTGTTGACACTGAAAATCTGTCTTCACTCCAATTTTATACATTTTATTTATATACATCGTATATTGCATTTGTTGCTGAATTAAAAACTGTATTCCTAATGACTTCCATGGCAATTTTGAAATAGCTGCCTATATTGCATAAATAACGAGCTTTTCAGCTCAGAAGTGATTTACATCTTCCCAAGCTGCATGATTTCTTTGTTAGGCTTATTAAAAATTCTCAAAGGGCACTTTATTTTTACCTCCCTTCCCTTTCCGTGCCATTGTATCTGTAATTCAGTGCTCTCAGAAGCCACAGGGGAATGGCAACCCTTCACAAGCAGCCAGGCTGACGATAAGTAGTGCTGGCTCCAAGTCCTACCCTGTGCCTTTGCTACAATTACACCTTGCCTTTGCTATGCAGTATCCTGTTTATTTGTTCCTTGACCTCTTCTAAACAGGAACTAAGGGCATAAACATGGGTTGTTCAAGAACTCTTCTTTATAGTGATTTTATGCTGTGGGGAATTCTGTTACAGATTAGCTTTTTGGGCCATAAAACTTTCAAATCTCTTTTAAGCTGGATGTGAATTCCAGTTTCCTGAGGTAAATAAATACAACTTTCCAATACTGTTCTGTCCACCTGCCAAAATCGGCTCTATAAGGGCAGCCAAAATCTATTATTGGTTTACACTGGTGTGAATCTTCTGACGTTAAAGGTTGAATCTGTGTAACTGAGAGTGGAATTTGGCTTGTGGCCTTGGTATCTTACATGAACATACAGTTCAGATATAACAAGGGGGGGGCTGGTGGGGGGAAGTGATGGAAAAAAAAGGTACTAAAAAAGGCTGTATACGGGCATGTGAGCATAGGAGTTTGTGTAAATGCTCTGATTGCTTATTTCTCCTTTGTTTATTAATAAACCTGCATAAACTCCTTATATTAAATGAAATAAATTTGTATTTTTAGGTTTTGAGTTATCACTCCCTTCCAGCAGGATAACAACAGTTTTTTGGAAGTCTTTGACATCATGTGCATGAAAACTAGTATGCTAATATTTTTCTGGAACATGGTGAATGTTTGGGTGTCAACTTTGCCAGTTTGTGCAGCAGGAATCCCCACTGAGTAGTGGTTATTATAATACAGAATTGTGAGAAGTAACTGTTGCTTTTTTCTTGCTGACTTTTGTTTCTATGTTCCAATTCTTTTTTCTTTTTACTATGAGATCTTTAGATGCTGTCATCATTTTCAGTAGTGTTTCTCTGTTCCACCAGGAAAATCCATTAGCTTTTTTTTAGGTAGTTTTAGACAATGTTAGAAGCTATAAGCTTGAAAAACTCAATTAAGCAAAAATTATGATGGTTTTTTAGAGAAAAAAATTGGCTATGGAAAGAACAGTTGTGTGCAGAAACAATTCAAAATTATAATACTGCTTTATTCTGGAAAAAATCGAGAATAATAGGAATGGCCACTTAATGATAATTTTAGATCAGTAAATTCAGTTTTCACTTGCACTGTTTTAAGTATGAAGCAACTCCATTGAACCAAAAGGAATTGAGATTTATATGCTGACAGTCTCTTTGCTGTTGCCTTTCTTTATACGTGTTTACTGGTGATTTTGTCACAAAGGTCAGCAATTTTAAATAAAGTCCATGGGAAGAGAAGATTCTTCTAAACTTTGGCCCTGGATGCCCTCTGATATTCTCAAAGTGGTTATCTGTGTGTTGAGTACTGTTTGTCAGAGAACCAAAGTTCCATCAGAGGCAGGAGAGTGATACCTAATACAGTAACTGGAGCAGGTTCCTGCCCAGTGGAGGAAGGGCTGCATCGTGCGTGTGGAAGTCACTTGAAATCTGTGGAGTCTTTCACAAGTGCAGCTGAAAACCACTTCTCTCACCCTCTGCCCAGCATTGAAGATTAGTCAGTCTCAAGGTGTTAAAAATATAAACAGTGATTTCACATGGTACCTTGGTTTGCTTAAATCTCAGTGAATCAACTCATGCTTTTGTTTTGGCCCTGAATTTTTTTTGTTTCATATTTGAAAAGTAATTGCTTTCATTAAGGTTTTTTTCTGATTCTTGTGCCTGGTACAAAAATCTATCTTTATGTCTGAAATTCATTTCCTCAAAAATGTTATTAGGGTGTTTCTGGTTTGTGGGTGTTTAGATCAGATTGTTAATAAATTTGCCTTAAAGGCTGTTTTACATTCCTTTGGGACTTCAGAATTTGGGATTGTTATTAGATATTTCCTGTCTGACTCTGAAAGAGGGAAGGAAACTGAAAACAGAAGGGTACTTCTTGAGGGAACAGCTGTCCTTATGGTCCCATGGGATTTCCTCTGAAAACCTGGCTATTCAGACTCTGAGATGGATGAACATCTTCTGTCGTCTGAGCCTGCCTAACAGATATGGTGAGTAGTGTTGGGAAAGAGCAAAAGCTGCATAATTTTGCTAGGAATGAGGAAGAAAAAGAAGAAGGCCAGGTCAGAGCATCAAAGCTGGCTTCAGCTCTGCTTTTCAATGGCTACTGTGCAAAGATTTTCTAAACTTCTGCCTTCAGTCCTTGGTGTGTTACAGGAGAGGTGCAAGAGTGGCTTTTTCTGTTGGTTTGGGTTTTGTTTTTTTTTTTTTTCTGTGAACTTTTCTGTGAATTTTATGCAGCGCCCTAATCCTGTGCTTTGTGAGGAGAAAGTTCACATTTCAATGGACGCAAAGCTACTGGGTAGGCAAAGGCTTGACTGCATTAAATATTCAACTATTGTCACCTTTATTTTATTTCTTGATAGACATAAAAAAATGAAACAACACAAGAGTGACTTCTGCATGTGTTATCCCTTTCCTTATCTGTGAAGGTGACATCAACACCTAACCATTCTGTAGTGTTACATAGCATACTTGGACTTTTTTCCTTCTGCTTTTTCATCAGCACGAGCTTTGTCTCAGGTGAGTAGTGAGGGTATGAAATAAGGAGATATGAGGAATTATGTGCATTTGATGAGTATGTGGCAAGTAACAAATCTGGCTTATGCTATGGAGCAGGGTGACAAAATGGCCCTAACTGGTGTGAGAAATCCTATCCTGGGGAAAGCTGGTGTCTGCAGCTCAAAGCTCCAGCCCAGGAATGTGAGGGGCAGTGACCAGTGGAGTAAGAAGGGGATGTGGGAAGGTACTGGTCTCCAGGCTGTCCTGGGGCTGGTGGCACACAGCAGTAACTTGATCTCTGGGGAGTGGGGCTTGTTTGAGAGCTGGCACTACTGAAAACTTGCTTTAGCTGTAAAAATATGACATCAAGACACTTGTGCAGCAGTGATTACTAGAAAAACTTTATATTCACCCACATGCTGGTTTATGCAGAAAACTTGGTGTTCTGGAAAAAAAGTTTCTGGAGAGGTGATCAGATTTAAAAGGCAAGAGAGGACATGGGAGATCTTGTTTCAAAATCTACTGAATAATCATCACCCTATAACTTATTGTGGGAGTTTCAAAACCTATGTTTATGGAGGAGATGAAGAGCAGCAGAGGTAGTAAGAAGTGTTATGATGTTTTGAATTGTCTATCTAGTATAGATTTTTAGTTTTGTATTCTTAAGTGGTGATTTCTTTGGTATTAAAGCTCAATTTAAATATGGTGTAGTGTCTATTCAGCCATTTAAGAAAACCAGGAGGTTTTATAACCTCTTAGTTTATATAGGAAAAAGTGCAAAACAATGAAGTATGACTGATTATACTCTGAAGATACTGGTGTGTATTTAATGGTGAGTAGGATAACATGGGAATCAGGACAATGAGCTCCAAGTGGTCTGTGATCTTAGTGGAAAAACTGTGGGGCATGTGTAACACTGCTCACAGGTTTCCTTTGTTACTCTTTGTATTGTAATGGATATCTGGTGCCAAGGAAACTGGTTGCTGCTGCCTCCACAGGATCAGCTCCCAGTAAATAAATGGGCCCCTTAATTTTCCTTCTGTAGGGTTTTATTTATTTTCTTCCAGCTCTGTTCTCTCCTTGTATTTTCCCTTCTTTTCTCAGCTGTTGAGATAAATAAGAGCATGAAGTATGCAGACAGAGTATACAATACAGACATTAAATTTCTGGAATAACTGTTTAGAGGGTCAGGCTCTGCTTCCTTGTACGACTCATACAGAAGTATGAAATGCTAAATGGCTTTGTGTAAAATCCTACTACTGCTAAAACCAGGGAAAGCTTTGCTTTGTCTTCTTTGGTTATAAAATTGTCTTGTCTTTCTTTTCTACTTTCTGCTAAGTTCAGTGATGTGTTCTCCAGGTAACACAGCTGCAGGGAAAGCTCTCCTAAGCTTGTCAAGCTGATCATTTGTCTTTTAGAAAAGTATTATGACAAATGATAAGGTAAGCTCCATGTCACTGCTTGCAAAATTTGAATTGCTGCAAGCAAGGCATCCAGCAGAGCTGCTGAATAGGATGGTGTAAGACTTGGCATTGGTTTTTGCCAGTTTTGCCAGACTCTTTCATGACTGTTCTTCCTATGATATGAATTTTGTCTTTTGCAACTCTATTAGAAGTGAATAGGAAATTAGGTAGTGAGCAATGTTGTTTTAGCTGCCTTTAGGCTGCTGAGCCTCTAAGCAACAGAAAGACCTTTTGGTGTAACTCCTTATTTAAAATAATCTCAAATACCAAAGCTTCTTTTTTCTTGCTTTAGATTTAGGAATGAGGAAAGGAGAAAGAGAGACAGAATCTAAGCCTCTTCTCAAAACCATATAATTTGCATTGGTTTGTTACTTTCTTTTAAAATAAGGGGACTATGGCACTACCTTGGACAAAATGTCTAAGTACCTGGGTGGATAAGGATTTGGTGAGACTAATTTTAATTTAATTCATTGTATAGAAGCAGTTACCACATGCAAAGAACCATAACCCATGAGAGGGTAGTTCTGGTACTAGGCTTAAATCTCTTTTGCCAAAACAGAAAATGTTTTTTGAACTGGTATTTTTTCCTGTATATTGGCATGACATAATTAAGCAATAAATCACAAGTATTTGTAATGGAGTTGAAAAAGGGGATAAGAATTTTTTTCTAATGGAAAAAGCTTTTTGGATGTGTTTTGCAGTTGAGATTGAGTTTGTTAGTTGAGATCAAAAACTTTTAGTGGCAAATTGAGATTTAAGTACCCAGGAGTTAAAGATAATAAATGAATTATTCTTAAATGGATATACTTTAATTTTTCATAAACTTTTAAACATGAATGCAATTGCACGTGGATGAATTTGTACATTCAGTACAACTTGTCATTTGGTATAAAAGATTATGCTGCTGGCAAGGTAACTTTTCCCTGCAGCTGGAATACAATAAGGGTTTTTATTTGTTTGTGACATGAATTTTGACTTATTCCAGGGACCCAGTTTAATGACTGAATTCTGAACCTCTTGGTACTGTAAGGAGTCTAATCTGTAACAGCCTGTAATATTTTATAAAACAAAACCAAGGTTAGGAATAGGAAGCTTTCTAACATTTTTCTGGTTTAGGTCAGTATCCTAAATATCTAGTTGGCTCAGGGAATTGTTAGTAAGCAGCTTTCATCTGTAAGTGACCAGTGAGAGTATTACTGAGCTTGAAAGCATCTAAAAGCTGTTGGCATGTTTGGAGTGAGTTTGGAAATCTCAGCTTTTTATGGACAGATACATGCAATGCAGGAGCTGTTTTCACAACTGGCAGTTCTGTTGCCACTTGTGATGTACTGGATGGATGAAAATAAGCATGCTGCTGGCCTTTGGATGGCATTCCTTGAGTCAGGCCTTAAAGTCTTCAGTGAGGGAGTAATGTGGGCTTCCCCTGCTTTGTACCCATTTGGGAATCTCCACCTCTAAGGCCCTGGTTAGGCATATGTCACATGATACTGAAGCCAGGGATTCCCTTTCCCTGATGGAGTATTCCAGCAAGGGAATCATATGGATTCAGGAGGTCAAATGCTTAAAGCAAATGCCAGAGCTTTTGGCAGGTTTCTTTTTTTCCAAAGGCAACTGGTTTTGTTTCTCTCCTGGTATTATGGTTGGCTGGCACGCCTCTTTTCTGTGAGCTACAGTAACATGAAGTAGGCACTCCTGTGCTTTCAGATCTAGTGTCCATCAAAGACAGTAGCACCAGCAATTAAGGCACTTTGTCAGCCTGCTAGTATTTTTAGGAAGCTGATGGAATTTGGCTTGTCATCTAATGCTTTGATCCTTTGCCAAATGTCAGGTGCCCTGACCAGCCGCCCAAGTCCCTCTACCAACTGTCGCTCTGTCCTGCAGAAAGTGGAATGCCGTGGAGTCGGCAACTCAGTGAAGGATTAACAGCCTCTGCCAGCATGCTCTAATTAAACAGCTATATAGACAACAGCTGGGAAAAATTCATCAATCACAGAATGTTTATTTTTGGAATTAAAACACCTCATAACTAATGCATAGATTTGCATTGATTACCATCTCCGGCAAGGAACAAGTGGTGCCGGCTCCGTTTGTCTGGGCATTTTGAATGTTTGTATCACTTGTACTGTCACCCATCTGCCTCTGGTTTGTTAACCATAGTTAAAGGGTTGATCAGCTTCTTTGCAGTTAGTCAGGGTCAACATCTGTAGACCTGTGATGCTGAACACTACAAGGAATTCTAAATTTCCTTTGTCATGTGGTGCATGGCATATTTGTGTTTGTCAATCTTCCCCACGTAGACAGGACTCTTGATTTATTCACACTTGAGTGAATTAGTAGCAATGCAGCAAATACTAGATTAGTTGCATAGACTTATAACCATGGTTAGTTCATAAGCGAGCACAGGGTGAGTTGCTCAATTTGTTTCTGTGAGCATTATGCTGTCTAATGTGGCAGTAGTGCAGTGGTGGGTGTCCTTTCGTAATGTGAGGTGGCTATGTGGCAGTCAAACCACTGGAAAATTTCATATATGAAGCACTTTCTAAGCTTTTTGAAGATGGTCATATAAAAATATGCTCGTGTGCACTCATATTTGTATATATTCAATACCATTTTTTTATAAGAGCAACATCTTTGCCTGATTCAGAAGCAAGACTTTCTATTTCTGTCAGCATTTACAAGGGCTTCAGTAATATGAGTACGGATAGAGTTCTGAAGCACTCGATCCATGTAGTCATGGCTACTAAAAGGTCTGAGGTCTCACTTAAGCCCTCCAAAGTTATGGTGTTCTTCCTAGAACCATTATATCCAAACTAAATGGAGCAAACTATAATGTTAAATTTCTAATACAATATCCTTTTCCAAGGCATCAAACTGAAGATGCAGAAAAGAGCAAGCAAGAAGTTAGCTTCGAGGTTCTGAGACTCATGGTCTTCAGTGCTCATGAAATGGTACTTACAGAATCATGTGCTTGGTAAGCTGGTAGTAATTGCTTTTCCTCATCTCAAAAAAAACAGCCTGAAAATATTGAGTGGCACTGATAGTTTGAAAAATATGTTGGTAGGCTGACAAAAATCAGGTTATTTATGAATGAGAAGTTGTATTGCTTTAATTAAATTAAAGAAAATGGTATCCAGTCTTGGAATGTTTTTATGACACAGTAAGCACTGGCATTTGTATTTGTCTGTGGTAAGATCTCATTCTGCCTTTTAGGATGGCAAAAATATGGTTATCGTGGAGGAAGTCTACTGGATCTTTTTTAGATCATAAAAACCAAATATAAGGTGCAGGAATCTGCAGCTAAACATCTGACTCCTGAAAGATTATCAACCAACACTTAACGGCTGTAATAGGAACTCTTCTGGTTGGTATTTTAAATTAACATTTAGGTCAAACCTGGAGTATTGCCTGCAGTGTGCTGGCGTTTGAGGCATTGTAAGAAATTCTCACTACTATTTTGTAATATACTTATTGAGATAAAGAACAGTTTTAATTAATAACTGACCTCTCATTCAAGATGTGGAGACAATAAGTGTGTCTGGGGAAGAGCAAAGCAGAACTTATTGTTTCTCTCGCCTACTGACTTGGCATTCATGAGAGAATTCAGGAAGTTAAGGAACTCTTCCTCAGAGGGGCATGGGGTAGAGAGTTCATTCACTATGTTGTTCTCATTCTTTTGACAGGTCCTTTGCTACCTTTTGAGCCCAGCCCAGACTTTTGAGAATATTCAGTTTACCAAGATGAAGAAAAAGATTAATTCCAATGGGTATTTCAGAGATTCTGCTGTCAGATGTGTTTCTGCTTTCACACAGGCTCAATCCTGACGTAACTCTTGATTTCAGCAAAGGTAAGATGATATACTTGTTACTTTGTTGTTTTTTGTCATGGGAACAAACTGGATGTGTCTTCAGATTTGCCCCGAAGTCCTACTAGGATTGGCAGCAGCAAAACAAGGTAAAAAAAATCCAGAAAACAGTGAAATGTTTATTGATGCACAATGTAAATACTTCAGGTACTTTGTGACAGCTGATGGAGATTTTAGTCATAGCCAAGCTGAATTTCCACTTCCATGGACAGAAGTGCTGGGCCAATGTGCCCTGATATTTAGGTATATTGACTTCTTTGCCTTGGACTAGGAGACACTTGCTTTTGATCATGGGTAAGGCAGGTCTAATAATAGCTGTACTTAGATTTTTTTTTTTGCTCAAACTATGGTAATGTATTTCTGACATTTCTTCCTTAAGCTGCTCCATCACATGTTCATGCATAGTGGAGTGTCTCAGTACTGAACCTGGTGCATGTAGATCCAAAAGCTCCATGTGTTTTAGAGGATGAGAGGTTTTAAAATGTGTCAGCCTTTACTGCACTGAAGGGTTTGACTTTAATGCCATACTTGCAATATTTCTTCTAATTAGGAAGAGTGAGGAATACTACTAATTCAGCATTAAAGTTAATTAGCACAGACTATAAATGTTTATTTGTTTTTTAATAGCAACAAATGCATTATAAATTGCTCCTGTGTTCATCTATTGTAAAATCCTGCTGTTAGAGTAATTTGTAACAGAGCTTTTTCTTACAATAGCTGTTGGCATTGCAAAATCATGAATATGATTTTGGTGTTGATTGTGGAATAACCATGTTAAGTGTTAAACCTGCTAAGCTTTTAACTAGGACTTGCCATGTGAAAAAGATGAAAATAAATTTCACGTGTATTGATAGATATTGAACTGCTTAATGTAATCTTTATTTACAATCAGAAACCTGCTTTTGTAGGCATTTCAAATCTGAAATAGGTGTGTTTTTCCTAAACACAAATTTACTACATCTAAACTCTAAGAATTGTGATATTCTTGGCTTTTGAAATAAGTAGGGAAGTAGAACTTCTAGTTTTTTCTGTTAGATTGACTGGAATTTCACAGATGCTTATGAAAACTTGATAGTAAACTTTAATCTTTAACTTACATGCTTTTATAATATTTTTTGGTAGCAAGTACTATTTTTGTAGCATTGTAGATGTGCCTAATAGTTTCAAAATGAGTATTTGTCGACATTTGAACTAAAATATTGGAATATTTTTATTCACCCCTTAATTCAGTTCTGAAATTCTTACTCTCTGAAATAGCAAAACCCTGGAATGAAAAGATGCCTTTGTAGTCCTGGTTCATTCAGGACAAACATTTTGTACTGCACTTAATCCTATCTGAAATGAGGGGAGCTTAAGAGATTCAGGTTTAAGACATATGTAATGAAGAGGGAAAGTAGTAAGGTGCAATTTCTGCTGTGAGGTGATTTCCTTGGAGAAGTATCTTTTAGAAGAAGATTGAGAACTGAGAGCTGGTTTGGATTTCTGGAGTGGGAACCTTCAGTAGGTGTGGAAGACAAAGTATTTTGAAAATGACTAAAAGAGGGCTGGTTTTGGGGACTGGAGGTGTTATGGGCAGGTTATACATACCCAATTCAGCCAACACTAGAAAACTGAGAAATTGCAGTCTCATACTGTCTTTTCTTTCCCTTTTGTTTTAAGTAAACTTTGCCCTTGGGTGTTGTGAGAGAGAAATCTTGCCTCTTAATACCTTAATCAATGCTGTCATCTTTTCTGCAATTCCAGTCTTTTCAGTCTTTTCAGTCTTGATGCTGGTCAAACTTTATTGAACCACTTAAATTGATTAAGGTTTTTCCAATTTTGCAACATCATCTCTAATGCAATGAATCTGGTGACCTAGCCATCTTCTCAGTATTATTTCTGACTCAAGGAGAGAAGTTTGGAAGATTATCCAGCTGTTGATATGGCAGCTTCTGGATTGGTGGTATTCCCATGGAGAAGCAAATAGTGTATGGGAAGCAGTGAACTTTCTTTGTATGGGAACAAGAGGAACAAAAACCTTATGTATGCACCCAGACATACTGTTGGAGATACTGAAATGTCACCATAAAGGCTGAATATGATTTACTTGCAAAGCAAAAGCTCCACTTCTGGGAAGCTGTGCCTTTGGTATGAAAACCAGAGCATCTATTGCATGTTTTTCAGGATATTCTCTGCATAAAACATTTATTTTCTAAGGATTTCTGAGTAAATATGTTTTTTCTTTAATAAGTGCATTTCTAACACATATGATTATTTTTGAACTTTGATCTTGGCTTCTGAATGTACTATGACTTTGGTTTCTGCAATAGTTCCAAGAAGGCAGTTACTTGGTTGCTGAGGAAATAGCATCTTAGTGAGGTTCACTTTTATTAGCCATTGCCTGCTTTATACTTTTCACAAAGATATTTGCAAATGTCTCATTAAAACAACAGATCCAAAAGAGTGGAAAGGTGGTGATCTAACCCTCAGTGAAAAACCCTGGACTGCAGAGACTCATTATGAATTAATTCCTACTGGTGGAAAATAACCTGTAAAGCTATGGGTTATGTTTTCTTAGATTTAGAAGACTAGATACAGATCTGACAAAGGCAAAGTTACTTCACATTTTCTTGAATGTTAAATAAAGAAAAAAATATTCCTGGAGTTTGAGTTGCATTTAGTTTGAATATTAATATTGGGCTGGTGAAGGGGATTAGGGGAAGAAGAGCAGAGCACAGTGATAGGCAATTTTATCCTGGCTTTCAGACCCCTACCAAAAGCTGATTTACTTTTTTCCAGCCTTAAGTGAATATTTGGATCCTTGGGAAAAGGGCTTAGTTTAATGAAGAAAATGTACTCACTGATTTTAAAAGTTAGTTTCACTGAGGAAAGCTTGGGGCAGTAGGTAGGTTTGAAGTGGACTTTTAAAAAATCAGTGTGCTATGAGCTTGCTTTGCTCTTCCTGTGGTTATCTCTGCATTTATTCCTGTTTGCAATCACTTAAGAATTTTTACTAATCAATGTATTGATGACAAAGTCAGTTGAATTTCTATGTTCTGGACTGTTTGTGTTGCTGGGCCCTAAAACAACTCTTGCAGGAATGTTGTTGCTTTTTCTTGTCTTTCATGTAGAGTGCTTGGCTCACAAGTCTGCTCACCATTCACAGAATTAGAATGGTGGCTAATAATCATTGTGTGGTACCTTGGGTATAAATATCTGGTGTATCCAGATATTTCTGTCCTCCAGCTCTGTTAGATTCTGTTGTCTTTAGCAGTGATTCCCTTGAAACAAGCTGGTCATCAAAAGTTATTCAATCTATTGTGAATTTTCTGGAAAAGTTGCATTCTAAAATTTCAGTTTTATAAATTGGGAAGGTTGAATTATTTGCTACAGAAGTTGGAAATACTATTTTAAATAATAGCACAATGCCATTACTCAGTGTGTTATTACCTGCCTTTAAGCTTAGAAAAACAGATATTTGGCACAGGTGAGAATAATCATAAACTTATTGTTATTAAAATGCCTTAATACATTTTCAGAGGGGATTTCCCATTTGTGTGTAGGTGTGGTTGTACCTTTCAAAGTTTGATAAAGACAGTATTGAAAGCTGAAGTATTTTTAGCGCTATTATAAAGGGGAATATATTAGGAAAACTTTGTGAATACATGTGTCTTGCTTTTTCAGACACATTTCACTATGCCTCAGTGCAGCTGGTCTGAATACTCATTCTTTGGCTGCATTTAAGGTCAGCATTGCTGTCAGTTAAAATGAAGGAATAACATATTGCTCAGGCTGCAAATGCCAGAGATTGGAGATTTTCACCTATGGACATGTTTATATTTTATTTCTGCTTTAAGTCTAAATGGAAGAAGACTTAAATATGCTGTTCAAAAAACTGAGAACTGAATTAGTGAAGCCCTGCTGAGCAGGTGATGGTTGAACACCTGAGTGGCAAATGAAAGGCAAAGTACTATCTGCCTTCAGTGGTAAAAAGTTTTATCTCCTGTTTGAGAACTCTATAGACACATCCATCAAGTGGTCTGACAGGGAAATAAATTGGGTTACAGCACTGCAAGAAGTCCAGATTATGCTCCTGCTGAGCAGTAACAAATTGTGGTGAACTTTACGAAAAGCTTCTTTCTGTTTTTCATGAAATAATGCAGTATAGAGAGGCAGTCAGTGGTCACAAGAGAGACACTTGGAAAACTTTGTTATTCTTTAATAAGCAAAAGATATGAAATTATACACGTGGCTTTCTTTTTCTATGGAACCACTTGTGTTCTCTGCTCTTATATGAGCACACTAAATCCACCTAAGGTGAAATTTGCTTTATTTGCTGCAAAATGAAAAAAAATAAAGTAGTCTCCTTACCATGAGATAATATACAGTTGTGATGGGTCACCATTAACTTCCACTGACTACAGTTAGAGATGCAGCTAATTCTGCTGGGGCTCGCTAGGGAACCCTAACTTTCCTCCAGTAATAAGAGACTATTTTCTTTCCACTCATCTTGTATATGCATTTCAACTAGACTGTGAGAGTTCAGTAGGGTTTCTTATCTTTGGTTTATTTAAAAAGGAGTTCTTGTACACAGTTAGGATCCAAGTGCTTTTGAATGCAGCTATATTCAGATTTAGAACCTCAATGTATTGCTGGCCTTCTCTCTTATCATTCCATCCTGGGTCTGAATATCCTTCAACTTGAAGAAACTTCAGACTCATCTCTAATGCCAATGGGAAACTATGAATGTTTGAAAATAGGTCCAGAGTTGTTTTCAAGCTTTGTGAATTTCAGCCAGCCATTCCATTAAGGTGTCATTTTCTTCAGCCAAATCTGAAAGAGAGAAAGGTTTCTGGTGTCAGGTTTCTTAGCATCCTTCTGAAAATCTTTGCATTCATATGGAAAATTAATATCCATTATCTTTGCATGTATCTAGGTATAGACAAATAAAACCTTTAGCATGTGTGAGATTCTGGATGTTTTAACGAAGAAGAATGAATTTCTTCTACCAATTCTTTAGTGTCTCTTTCAAGCCAGTTGCATTTAACTATACAGCCTGGACTATTTTTGAGTAATATCCATGCATTCTTAGACTCAAAAATAAAAAAGGAAGAGATATTTCCTTCCAGTTGGATGTTCCTCTTACAGTGTAAGCATTAAGAGCCATTGGCCACCTAATATCTCATTTATATGGAAGCTAAGCTACCTTTTAAAAATTGATAAAAATAACTGCAATAGAAAAATAAAGGACAAAGTTTATTAGACAAGGAAGGCTGGTGTTGTTTAATCAAGTGTGGCATTCTGATCTGTTTTTAAAAGCCTTCTTCCTTCTCGGTAAGCAATAGGGGCAAAATATTTCTTATTGGCTTCTGCTTTACACATTGCATGCTTGCCTTGAGGGATTAGAAACCTAAATAAACCTTAACTCACAAAAGATGTAAGTATGAGAAATCTCATCTTTTTTTCTGGAATAGCTTGCGGGCTGATTGTTTATTTAACAAGCTAGTGCCTTGATTTTGGTACTGACACACTTCAACAAAAATCCCCTCACAGGCTTTTAAAGTTGCAGAAGGGAAGAAAATTTAAAAAAAAGATGGGAATTGATGCACAAAGCCACAAAGGTCAGCTGACCTAGGTGTTTTCAATATTTACTAAGTGTATCCAAAGTTGCAGCAGTAGAATGGTCTCAGAGAGAGGAGTCAGTGATGTTCTGATATAATCAGAGCAAATGAGATCTTCCTATGAGTTGTTGATTGCTAGAGTTGTGTACAGGAGCTCACTCAGGAAGAGGGAAATCATGTCAGTGGAAAGACCCAGGAGAGTCCTTGCAAAAATCCTTACAGACTAAAGTGAAATTTAACTAGTGCACAGGCTTTGTGCCAGCTCATAAAAGGTGAATGTGTTTTATACTTAGATGTCAAGATTGTTGAGTGGCTGAATTTGGGAATTGGCTTTTGTTCTCTTCACTGAAGCAGCTGGGAGTTGTTGCAAAATGCAGGTGCAGATGAAAATGTAGCTTCCCTACAATTAGCACTTCCCAGAAGAGTGTGAAGTGCCAAACCCAACTACGAGAGCCAGTGCAAAAGTTGGTGTTTAGTTGATGGATTTTGGTGGTGGTTGGTTGTTAGTGGTTGTTGGTTTTTTTAAACTTTGTTTCTTTTGTTTTTGGTTTTGTGTGTGTGTGTTGGTTTTTTGTTTGGTTTAGGGTTTTTTTTGGGTAGGAAAAATACTTTTGAGTGCTTTGAAACGCTGATACAAAACTAGTTTCATAGCTGCAAGATTCCCTTCCCACTAACTGGGTTTTTTTTGGACGCAAACTTTATTCCCTTTTGAAGGCTTTCTCTAAGAAGCATTGGCTGTTCATCAGGGAAGAGGGTTTTCACTTGTCTAGTTCCTTTCTCTTTCTTATTTCCACTTTTTACCAAGATGCAAGAAGAGGATGTATGGTATGGTATGAACAGAGGAATGGGGAAATAGGTGGGAAAACCCCTATTTTATATAATTTGGAACCAAATGGGGAAGAATGAAAATAGTGGTTTTCCCACTAATTTACATTACTGTACAGTTGGATGGAAAGGGCAAAAAAGAAGGTAAAGTCTTCCTTTCATGTCGTGGGCATTCTAATGGTGTTGCGAATTTCTCTAACTGTTTCTACAGGACTAACCTATCACATTTCCCCAGATGAGATTTCCTGTGGTTGATTCATTCCAAGTCACAATAGGCTCTTCAGCAATCACTTTTGGAGTTCCTGTTTTTACATTGTAAAACTTGGATTCTACTATAATTATTATATTAATATGCATAACAAAAATCTTCAAATAAGCAAAATTTTCATTTTCTTTTCATGTACCTGGGATATTTATGGGTTTTAAGAAGCACTGTTTCAATGTGATTTCACCTTGTGACTAGACAAATCATTGAAGTTTGTCAGTGACAGGGTTAGAAAACCTTCTGATCAAAAAGGAAATTGAGCATGATTCTGAAATGTGCAAGCAGATTATATTAGTAATTGGTAGGCATCTTATCTTAAATAGTTCATTCAACCCTTTACCTTTTTTAAGAAATTATTTATTAATGGAAATACACATTTAAAGCACCAATACAGTTTAATGCTAAGATTCATCAAAAAAGTGACATACAGGTATATCCTAAGTTGCAATAAAACCCAGCATCTCAAATGCTTCTTGATGAGAAATCTTACTTGTCCTTACTTACTCTACATATAGAGAAGAATGGACTTGAAGTGGTTCAAGAAACTTGATTATGAACAATTTGACTTTAATTTTTTTAGAACAAATAGTAGTATCTTCTTTTCCCATTCATGTAGTTTGAATGGAAAATCAAATAGTTTGTATAATTCAAATAGTATAATTTTCCTTAGATAACTTTTTATGAGCAGCTTTTTCTGTAGTGTTTTTCTAATTTGCTGAGGGTGCTGGGAGGGAGTCAAGCAGGACAACAGGGCAGGCACCTGTTTTAATGAGAACTTTCCAACCAGTTCTGCTCTGTATGTACTCTATCCTAGATTTGACTTTTTTTTTTCCACACTGAATAAAGGGTTCTCCCTTATTATCTACATTTGTAATTTCATTATGTTTGACCTATTAAATGCTGCATACAGCAGATCTTTAGTTTTCAATACTGGGTGGCTAAAGATGAAAATGGGTCTCATAGAGTAACTAAAGCAAAATGAGCTTTAAATTCTTATTAAAAATCATCTTATCAATACTACATTTCACATTGTATAGTTATGGGTTTGATATTTTCTGAATTGGTTATGCCAGATTACTTTATAGTACATTGTGATTGAGAGGGGGCATGACGTTTTTGAACAATTTCTTTTGCACAGCAAGGTGACTTAAATTAGTGTGACTGACATCCTCCTAATATGCTTACAAATCTTTGGAACAATTGATTTGAAACTTGATCATTTTCATTCTGAGTGTATAACAGCACAGGGAAAGCAGTTGGATATTCAAGCAAATTCATGGAGCTGTTTCTCTTAGATCCCAATCCAAGGTATATCTAAGCACATGTGTAAACTTACGAATATTGCTAAAGGAAGTGGAAAAACTCAGGCCCAGAAGAAACTGTCACACCTCATAGGAACAAAAATGAAGCCAGGACTTTACCAATGAGTAAATTTACAAAATGCTGGTGCTTAAATATACATAAAAGAGGTGAGGAGAAAAATATTGCCACATTTGAAATTCTCCTAGGTGGAGGATCTAGCATATGTAAATCACAATTAATGTCAAAGATGCTTTCTGTGGACTAAAACCTGAAAATTTCCCCAGACTAATTAAAAATGGTTTTCCTTAGCCATGTTGCTGTTCATCTCCAACATGTAATACATTGTTGACTTGAGCAGGAATTCCCTTGTATGGAATGCTGCTGCTATTGCTCTCTCCAGTGTCAGGCATTATTTAACTTCCTTAATGTGTTTTGTGTAAAATTTTTGCTTAAAGATCTCTTATCACTTGTCCTTTGTACCTGGCCTGTAGGGTAGTGCTATCATTATAAAAGAAAATTTGGGAGATAGTAGCCAGTGTTCAAAGCACCAATCCAACAAATGAGTTGGTAATCCTCATGCAGAGTCATGTCCTTCCTGCTGCTGAGTGTGCACCTATGCTGAGAGCCAGTTCACCTGCAGTGTGGTGAAGGATGTGTGTGGGATTAGGACTGCAGAACAAGCTGTCCAGAACTGTTAAACACTCACTCATGTAAATGAGAATGTCCTGAGCTCCAAAAACTGGAACTATCTGCAGACTGTACAATAATTTATACAATATCTTACTTTTTAAAGATACTGTCAAAGGTAATAGAAACGATTTTTGAGTGGAAGCATACACATGCATCCTATAAAATACCTGTGTGGTCAGACTCAAATGAAGTCAACAAGCTTTGTATTTATCTGTCTGGGAGGTGAGCATGGTGCTAATAACACCCAGGTCGCAGGTTCAATCCCTCTATGGGCTATTCACTTAAAGCTGGGCTGATGGTCCTTGTGGGTCCCTTCCAATGCAGAATATTCTGTGATTCTCTGATTCTGCTCTCACGGCTAATTGTTGATGTAGTGAAATTTATTCTAGACAGTTATTAGACTTGCTCAACAGCATTCCTTTAAGATCTTACATTACTCTGAGTGTACTTGTTTTGTCTTAGAGATATCTTAGAGCTTTTTAATTTAGAAGTAGATCATAACTATGAAGAAGCAGCTTTTCCTGGTTACTCAGAAAGTACCATTGTGTGTGGAATGTTTGAAGTAAGATGCACTATTGTAGCTGAAACATTTTCAAATGACAACGTGAGTTTCTCTGAAGAAGTAATACTGGGTCTTGCACCTGACTTATCAGATTAGGAATGCTTTTGCATCGACTCTCATGATATCAATATGGCAGTGATAAAAAATGTACAGTTCTTCCCCCTTAATCTACTTGTCACAGGAGAAAAAGGCAAGACAAATGCTGTCTAGCTGGAACTAATGTGGGTTGAAGGGGAAGTCATGTTAGCAAAAGTTTGTGAGTTGACTGAGCACGTGCCTGTCCTTTGGTACCCCCGATCTGTTGTGTGGTTGCTCAGTCAGCTGAGAGTGGAGGTCTGGAGTTCAGTTGGCATTTAGCACAAATGATGTCATCACCCCCACAGGGTGCACTTACAGGGCAGAGCTCAAGAGCTGTTGCTGATCACATATTGATGTGTAGCTTGTTATGCCATGCATTAAGCTCGTGCATTGTTACTGGTAGGCTTGCTAACGATGCATTTTGCATCAGTAACTGTACTGCATCTTGGTTTAAGATATTTACAGATATGTAAGATGATGGGTTTCCAAAAAACCTAGAGATGGGTATATGAATGCACTTTTTGTGGCATTCTTCTGAGATTCTTACCTGCTAATTCTCCATTTGTACAAAATAGAGAAAAACTCTTCAGGTGTCTGGACGGTGCTGCCTGTTGCTCCTCTAAGTGCTGCCAAGTTAGGCCAGAGGGTGAAATAACTGGTATTCCATAAGGACAGTCAGCAGTGATATCAACATCACTATCATGTGGTACCCACTCACACTGAGGCATTGAACCAGAGCAGCCAAAGACCATATCTTGCAACAAGTGTGTTCATGCAGCTCCAAGCAGTAGCTCAGTTGATTTGCTTTTTCCTTCAGTTGCTGTGTTTATGGCCTCTTTCATTTTTCATATGCTCACAAACAACAATACTCAGAAGGTAAGGTAGGTCTGCCAAACCCCAGTTTCTAGAAAGCATAGCACAAAGCATACACAAAGGTCTGACCCAGCCCTGGAATCTAAGGAGGGTAAAAACTGCAGTGCATGGGTTTATACTGGATGGAGTTGAAAAGCATACCCTGGTGCTACCTTACAGCCAATTACCACTTTAAAGGTCACAAATGTGCCATATTAAAGTTGGATCCCCGAAACAGCTACAAACCTGTAGTTCCTCTGAACCTGAGCCTGTGGGACTGTGGCATGTTTGTGCTATCTAGGCATCCCTGGCAGTGGCTAGAGAGTAGGTGTGCACCCATTTTTTAGGTGGTGTGGGTTTGTTTCTTTTTGGTCTGCATATGATTAGAAGCTGTGTCTTCCCCCCAGTACTCCTCAGTTATTTGGGATCAATCTTTTGAGATTTAAGTGGCAAAAATTCCTGTTCTTTGACATGTATGGTCATTGCAGAGAGGGGGCACCTTTTGGGCTGGTTCCTGTATAGAACCTATACTGCCAGGTTTGGCATGTCAATCCACCATACTGACCCTTGAAGTCCCATTCAGTTTTCATCTAGTCCTAGAGCCATTGTTTTTCATATCACCTATACATTGTGTACTTGCATGGTGTGGGGCATGAGGAGTGCACTGTGCCTCTGAGCAGGTATTTCTGCAGCACACCTTGTGGCTACAGGCAGCCTAATTGCTCTCTCTTAGCAAACTAAGCTGGGGGTTTAGTGTGTCCATACTATGTTACATATCTTATTTCACAAAAGCTAGAGCAGCCTAACTGGCCACTAAAGGAAAACCAATCCAATCTTTCCAGTTTTGCAAAAAAAAAATCTCTTGAAGTATGAAAAATCTGACATCTAATAAAATAATGCTGAATCATGTGAATACGTTGCAGTCTGTGAAGGATTGGAACTGGGCTGCTGACAGCTCTGAAGCTTATTTTTAAAAGTTGGTAACAGTTCAAATCTCATCAGCTTCTGAGATTTCATCTGTTTCTTTGGGAGGGTGGGATAAATGTCTCAGGACATGATGCCAAGATTGAATCTTTTGGAGGAAGATTTGGATGAAAACTCCCTTCTACTGACCTGATCTCTTCTCACCCATTGTGATATTATACAAATTGAATTTCAGGGCTAGTGTGCTAAGGATTCTGCAGTGGTCGGCAGAAGTGTCTTTCCATCTGATTACCCTTGAGGTCAGAAGCATGTAATATATTTGGGGGGGGGTTTCTAATCGAACGAAACTCAGAATATGTGAGGTTGTAGACAGCAGCTGGCCCCAGCAGAGACTAACAGATTTGCTGAGAACCCGCAAAGATCTTGGCAGGATGTCAACAAAGATACTGCAGGGTTGCTAGATGCCAGGAAAAAGAGATCTTCGGTTTGCAGCAAGGAAAATGGTACTTAGGGAGGATGGAATGTAATAAATTACAATAATAGCACTGCAAACAAGTCTCATCCAAAAGTATCACAGACTGACTATAGCTGGAAAGCTGTGTACTCATTTTCATTGGTGAAGAAGCAGTGGATGCAGGTGAAAAGATATGCTTTCTTATAGTGGCAGAATATTATTATTAGAGCTTTGGAAAGCAGTAGCTGCATTCTATTTCAGAATTGGTTTTTAAATTTAGTGAAGGATGATAGGAACAAAAGCAGCTATGGAGAAAGGGATTTCACTGATTTAAAACAATAGGAAATAGAAGAATGGAATCTGGATGGATAAAGTAGAGACATTTGTGAAGAAGATAATAGAAGAATTTGCAAGTACCTTACTGTCTGTCTGGGGTGATAGGAAGTTGAATCTCTACAGCATCAGGAGTTTCTAGCTTGCAGTATCCAACTATACATTTAAGTCTATTCTGCATTTGCTTAGTGAATTACTCTGGCAAAAATATGTGGTATTTCTCTGAAAGCTTTGGGAGCTGTAAATATTGGCTGGCCATTTACCTGATTGAGTGTAACAGTGCATGCCACCCCCACACCTGACCCTTAGATGCTTTCAGAGGACTTTTATGTCAGTCTGCAGGAATTTTTTTTGATCTGTTGTGCTAAGGTGTTCTCCATGCTTCTTCAGGAGAATTTTAATGAAAAATGTGCTTTCCAAAGAGCCTTTCCAGGATAAGTATTTTACTTGAATCAAAATTCTGGCTTTTAAAAAGGCAGCTTCACAAGGAGAAAAAAGAAAACAGGTTCTCATCTAATTGGCACATTGAACGTGGCACAGAGAATAGCAGCTCTAGTGGGGAATGCCTACATGGAAAGTTTCTGCCCTACAGGATGAGTTTTTCTCAGGGTTTCAGAAATTTGATTTATATTATTTCAGAAGGATTTCCTCTTCATTTACAATAAAGCAATCCCTGTTACTTATCACTGTTCTTAGGACTTGATTTGGTGATTACCTCATCAGGTTAAAGTCTGTTACTGACAATCTGTCTTAACTAGATGGCTTTGTTTTCCTGGCAGGATGCCAGCAGAGGGGGAAAAAGCAGCTGTTGTTTGAGATGGGAATAATAAAAAAATGCCAACTGGTAAAATCTTCCTGACTTTTGCTGAACTGAAAAAAACCATTAACAGCTCTTGGAATTCCTTGATTCCTTGCATCCTTGTGTTCCAAGAGAAATAATGTGGCAGGCAGGATAACATTGAAAAAGTAATGCAAGTGGTACTGGACTGAAATGTGTACACTGAAAATGCCAGATGGTGGGGGGGCTCAGGAGAAAGGCAGACTGCAGGCTATGGTAAAATGCAAGGATGACAAACAATTCTTTACCTCTATATGGGTCTATTTCAAAGTAGTTTTAAAACTGGTTTTAAAACTACTGAATCAACCAAATCCAACTTCCTACCATGCTGTCAGCCTGCTCAGAGAATAGTGGCTTCAAACAGCAGTATAAAACTCGTTAGTTTTGTGACTGTGATAGCTATCCAAGCCTTACAGAAACTTTCAGCTACTTCTTCCTTTAGCACACGTATTAAGACAGTCTCCATGTGAGAAGTCCGATGTAGAAAAGAGAAAACCCTGAAAATCTCAGAACCCTTGGGATAAACTCTGTTTTTCTAGATCATGTTAGAGCAGGGAGGCCGTGGCAGTAGACTGGTCAGTGTGGCTTTCAAAGCCATGGGGAGCTGTCAACAGCAGCTGCTGTGTGTCAGAAGTCTATAAACTGACTTCCTGCCACATGAGGCCTCCAGCAAGTTCATCTGGAGAGTTACTGGGGGAAATCCTCACCTTTCATCTTGCCAACAGAGCAAATCTATCCAGGGCCATGCCCAGGGCTAGGAAGGGGTTTGAGCTGGTACTACCCTTGTGCCAGCCAGCATGATATTGATGAATGAGACTGCTGTGAGTGGGGACCTCAGTGTTTTATTGAGGGAGAGAACACACTCTCCTTTGAGTAGTGTATATATACACATCCGTCATATTCTTTAATTTTAAAAACTCTCAGATGAGAACACCCTTCATGTCTCAAATAACATCCAACACTATATTTTCTTTTCCCTCACCGCTTTCTTTGTTTTCAAAGCTGTTATGTGCTATCCCTTTTCTTCAGGGTAGATGCATGTTCACTTTCCAGTGTTCAATTCCATTTACAATAATCCTTATCTAACAGTTTTGGAACTGTCCTTCTCCAACAGAATTTAATTTCCTTTAAAAATTGCACTCTCACTGAATCAATAATCCAACAAGAATCTCTGGCAAAGGATGGGTTTTGGTGTGGTAGGTGTCTCAAGAGTTAGTAGGTAATATCATCTGTGTTGGATGTTATTGTTTAATTAAAGTTTAACTCCTGAGCTGCTGAGTTCAAACTTCTTGCATTTCCTTTCTGTCCCTGAGAAATCAGCCTGTTCTCTGCAAAGCAGAGGTGTATAATCTTAAATATATATTTTCTCCTGTATTGCTAAAGATTTTCTTTACTCATTTTGAATATTAGATAGGTTTGAACCCCATTATGTTAAAACCTGAACATGCTGTTTCATACTAAGAAGAGTCATTCTTTTGCATATCTGTGGTTTTCAAACACAGTCATGAATACTGAAATGAGAAGGAAAAATCCACAATGAGGTATTTTGAAATTTATCCTGGCCTATATCCATCCTTGATTCCTTTGGTGTGCAGGATAAGGCTATGTTTACAGTGAAATACAAAGATAGCTAAATATTCAAAAGCTTGGAGGTGTTCTGAGCCTTGTGGAAGAAGTTGGTAAAGTGGAAGAAGTGTAACTTGATTTAGAAAAGCAAAGTGCAATGCCTGAGTACTCGTAAGTGTATTATGCTTAGATTGTTTTGGCATAATAGATTCTGGAAATTGCATTTAAATGCAGTTTAGAAAACCTATTCAATAAAGCGTTCTGACCTTGTTGACTTCTGGGGTTGGAAGGGTGAGGCATAAATAATAGTGAGGGGGGAGGGAAGGAAACCAGGAGCTGTAGTAATTCTTAAACCATGCTTATTAGTATTGTGATCAGTTTTGGTCACTGCAGTATAAGAAAGATATAAAGCTCTTAGACACCATCCAAAGGAGGGAAATGAATATGGGAAATGAAGGGCCTTGAGAGAAAGACACTTGAGGAGCAGCTGAGGGCATTTAGTCTGTGCAGCCTGGAGAAGAAGAGGCTGAGGGGAGACCTCATTGTGGTTCCATCTTCCTTGTGAGGGGAAGAAGAGGGGCAGGCACTCATCTCCTCTCTGTGGTGTCCAGTGCTAGGACCTGAGGGAATGGCCTGAAGTTGTGTCAGGTGAGGTTTAGGCTGGATATTAAAGAAAGGTTCTTCACCCACATGGTGTTTGGGCACTGAACAAGCTCCCCAGGGAAGTGGTCATAGCACCAAGCCTAGCAGAGTTCAAGAAGCATTTAGCCAATACTCTCAGGTACATGGTGTGATTCTTGGGGTGTTATGTGCAGTGCTGGGACTTGAACTCGACCATTGTGAGTCCCTTCCAAGTCAGCATATTCTGTGATCCTGTCATTTAGGTATCCCTGGCTTTAGATGCTTACTGGACTACTCTCTAAAGCACTGAAAACTGCTTTCCCAGTGAGTTAAAGTCCCATATATATATGTTGCTTTAAATACCTCAAGTCATAGACACTAGATATGAAGAGTACAGACTTTTGTCCTGTCTCAGTGTTTGATCATGTGTGGCTGTGGGGGTAATGAAACCTATTGCAGTAATAGAGTTCCACTCTGCAAAGGCAACTCACATGTCTGGGTATGGGAATTTTTCTGCCCTTTTCTGCTTAACACAGTGGGGTTCAAACACAGTTTGCCTCACTTGTCAGCAAATCAGCCAGCAGTCAAATAACACTACTAAGCAAAAAACTCCCATGAAATTCTACCCCTCTTCAGTTAATTTCATTTCAGAGTATGGCAGAATATGGGCAGAGCTTAATTATAAAACTCCCGTGACATGCTGTAGCAATTTGGTCTGTGAGACTTAATTGTCTGTCTGTGCATGCATATTTTTGAGGGATAATATTGGGGAAGGGCCCTGAACCCATCAGGTAAACAGTCTGGGGTTCATACACAAGCTCTCTTAGAACTCCCTTGTGCCTTTCTGCACAATTACCTGATACATGCATCAGAGTAGCTTGTGCATATGTAAATACAGAACACTGATAGGAAGTGTATGGATATCATTTAGAAAGCACTGTTGGATTTTTGGCTTATGTAGGCACATTCTGTGGCCTGACAAGATTACTCCCGTTGGAGTAATAACTAGAAGTTTTGCTTATTTAGGGCCTGTTCCTACTCCCTTTGAAGCCAATGGCATAATTCCCAGTAATGTTTAATGGTGCTGGGTCAAGTCTTTAAGGATGACAGAGTTTGATGTTGGAGGCCTCAGCCAGTGCTTCCTGGAGTACACAGGGGTTTCCTCAGTTATTTCAGTGAGCAAATTGCCATTATTTAATGAAAATAGGTTTTTAAAAAACAACCTATGCAGAAATTGTGTTAGTGTTAAACTTCAAAAAGAAGAAAGTAAATTAAGAGACTTTATTCTGGCTGTCACCACACACTTTTTACAGCACTAAAACATTCAGTTCAAGTAAGTTCCCAGAAGTAGGAACAGCTGTATCCAAAAGGAATGAACTTGTTAAATTGAAAAGGATGTGTTGTGTTGCTGCCACATCTCTTGTGACTTCTGAATGCATTTCACTACTCCTGTTGCAAGAACAGCCGCTCTCATGGTATCTCAGCCTTCATGCTTCTGGTCTCAGCTGCTCTGACACCGTATCATCTACAGGGAAAGGGAGATGATGAAGAGAAATGTTGCAGCTGCTTGAGAAAAATGCTGGCTCTTGTTAATCAAAAAGGCCAGTATCGTTACAGGTATTAAAAAAAATAAATTCCTCCCTCTTTCAATGTGTTTTAAATACACACTTTGGAATAAACTTTGGAATTTCAGGCTTGCTAAGCTAGATTTTTCAAGGGATGAAGTAAAAATACAGCAGACCGAGGAGAAGCACAGAAAGCTGCTAGAGGGTGTTGGCGTTTTCTCTTTCTTTGGTTCAACAAATCTATTGACCTAGAGGGTGTGCAGGAGGGTCCATCTGTTTTCCCACAAGTCTAAAAGGAAAGAAGAGAAGGACATAGAATTTACTGTGTGTATTAATATTTGGATGCTGCTGATCTACTGAGTTGCTTTAATTGAAGGACAGAAAACACTTTCCTGTCTTGTTTTCTTCTGTTTAGATCTGCTCACATGCAGTTACAATGGACCTAAGTACGTGGAGCAATCTAAATCACTATCCAGACTGCCACAGTGCTTGGCTGGATGCTGTTGGGCCTTCTTAATGTACATGAAATCTCATCTGTGTGATTTAAATTTCTTTAGGTCTGTATATCTGCAGCACTTTTTATCACCTGGAATATCTGCTAACCTTTCACAGAAGTCAGGCCCAATGATACATATCTGCTTCCCCTTTCAATGGCAGCATCAACACTTCAGAACTTCCTATATTTTAAAGGCACATTCCAGAGCTCCAGCATTTGGTGTCACTGTCCTATGTAGGGGGAAGCACAAGATTCCACTTTAGATAATGTGAAAAACACTGAGCTCTTGAAGTTAATGAACGAAATAAATGTTTCCCTATCTCATTTTCATTACTGCCCTGAAGAGTCCTCTAGGGTTAGGACTGTAGGGTGGCTACTGACTGGGTAATCTAGCACATTAAAGAAAATACAGCATCGTGAAACCAATGTGGTTTTTAAGCCTTGTCACTGGAAATGGAGATTCTGGCTGTTACTGTTACACTAAGGACCTGTGTTTATGATTTATGATACTTCCTGCTCTTTTTCTTGTGTTTAGTCTCTCATGCAATTGCAAATTTTACAGCTGTTTGAATGATTGTCTTGTCTACTGCAGAAGACGGCCATAAATTTTAATGAGTAACTCTGCACCAATTCAACAAGACCCAGGTCTTATATGAAGCTTGCTGGAGTCCAGCTCAACAGCTTTTTGGTTATGGTGTCCACAGGCAGTATGTGTGAACACCAGGGAGCTCTCAGTAATCTGAATGCTTGGCTTTGGAAAGAGGTGAACCAGGGAGAGTTGTTGAGATCATCAATATTGCTGGGATGTTCTGGGATTGAACTGTGTCCATCGCACCACTATCAGTGAGATGATGGATCTTCTGGGGAACCTGCAAACCACACTCCTGCAGCTCCTCATCTTCTTATCTCTGAGGCACTGCTATCTGTGTGTGCCTTCCGGGGGTGGTTCACAGAGTTAGGAAGACTGGTTGCTGTTTCAGGCGCTGCTTAGAAAATGATTAATTTCATTTTCACATGTGTATTTGATCATGAATATGAAAGTGTGTTAATAGTGCAAGTATGTATATCCATAACGAGTGTGTGTTAGTATTTAAGTCTGTAGCAGAATCCCCATTAAGAAGTGGAAGAAATAGAGTATAGACACTATTGCAAGAGTTGCTATAAAAAACGCATGGTGTGTATTTATAAAAGGAAGTTCTTGTCCAGATGTCCCCCTGCACTCCTTAGGGAATGTTTCTGATTGCTCTCTGAAATTTATATTGCTTCAAATGAAATATATGATACAAACTCCCCCAGGGCCAGGAAAATTAGCAAAGGCATTTAAACTGTACAACAACATCACTTAACTGCTCTTGTTGAATTATATTGTAAGTGAGCCATCACAGAAGCCTCTGGGGAGCTTCCGGTTGAATGCTTCAATGTGAGAGAAAGCTGCTTTTCTAGGTGTTGTTTTTAAATTTATATTTGCACCAAAGAAGAGAGGAAGCAAAAAACTAATGTCACACATTAGTCATAGAAATCTGCCCAAGTAACACAGTAATACCTTTATCTGTACCAATGACAGATGTTGAATTTTGGTATAGTTCTGAAAGTTCATAGTGTTCATCAAAACTAGTGGGGCTGATTTTCTTTGTGGGTTTTTTGCTTGATTTTTGCCGCTTTATGCCAGTAAAATATTCCCAAGGAATGTGAGTTCTAATTTGTTAAGGCTTTATACTCCCACTTTGCACAGGTGTGAATAGCTGTAAAGGGAAAGAAGTGGCAAATCAAGCCAAACTGAAACATGAAGAGTTTCCACACTTCCTAGGCATCAGACAAAAAAGGCAAAATATTTTAAATAAATGTTGTAATCTAGGATTTCAACACGAGTGAGTCTCTCTGCTACTGATGTTTGTTGATGGTCAGATTTGTGGGCAGGAACAAATCAGAGAATTGTTTTCTCCTCCCTCTGACCTCGGGCTGCCCAAAGACATTGTGTGCAGGAGATGCCCTCAAGTTGTTAACTTGGGGTAGCTTGCAGGAAACAATTTCCTGAGCTCAAATAGTACTGGCTCTTTCATAACCTTGTAAAATTTTCATATTGTTCTTTGGAACCCCTTGGAAACACTCTACCTGTCCTATAGCAAAATAGAAGTGTTATCTGTAAATTTAAAAGCTTTTAAATTACTGTCTAACACAACATCATAAGATCATTTCATATAGACTCACTCCTTATGTAGTTACAAAACCTGGAAAAAAATATAGAGTGCAATAAACAGGCATAGAACTTGAGTGGATCAAAAAAATTTGCTTTTGACTTTAACTTAATCTTAAAATTGGTCTCTTCGTGGTAGTGTTTAATTCAGACATTGCTGGCACCAAATGAGGTTGAGTTTTAGGACAGACTCAAACTGATGTGGAAAAGAAGAGTGTCTCCTTGGTGCAAAATTTTCACTCAACTAGAGTGAAAAACCCAGGAAGGATGGAGGTTTGAAGTAGTCATCCCATGACAGTTATTAGTAGTTCAGTGAATTTTTCAATGGGCAAAAATACACAAGAGATTCTTCAAGGAATATATGAATTACATATTTGCTGTTTCTTGAAAATTGCTCTTTTTTGCACTGCTGTGGTGTCTGTCTCATACTGATGCCTCGTTTTCAAAGTGACCTGGCTTCAGCAGCTCTTCATAGGTACGTATTTTAGTTTTTATTTGGTGCATACTGGGTTTCCTACTTCTTCTCCTTATTTTAATGAAAAATAGCATCTATCTCTCTCATCTGTTCCCAAAGAAGAGAGAACAGAAGTTAAATAAGAACAGCCTCAATTGTCCTGTTGCAGAGCTGTAACAGCAGCCATGCTTCAGTCTGAGACTGTGTGTAAGATTTTCTAAAGTTTTCCGTAAGACAGCATTACAGAGTCTATGGATTCCTTTTTTACAAAATATAAGCTAATATTATTGTCTTGAACACAGCATTACGTCAATTAGATATAAAGATTGATTTATTATCCTACTCTACTATAAAACTTTATAGACCAAAAAATAAATTACACCAAGTAACCAATGGGAAGCTGATCCAATCTAAGCAAAAGGGAAAAAAATAAACTTCATGAAAACAACCCACCACGTTTTCCATTGATTAATGTAATTCATAGCCTTTGACAGTTGCCCAGGAAATACTGCAAAAGTTTGCATCAGGCAAGTACTAATTTAAAAGGAATGATCGCAAACATCTGCTTGGTATGGATAGTAAAATCTCCACTATCTTCTCCATTCCTGCTACTGACTGGGAATCCAAGGTTAATTCAGAAGGAACTGAGGCCTGAGAATCATGCTGTTGCTTTGAGTTGTATCTGTCTTCTAAAACTTATATATAGCTTGTTTTCTTTGTATGTATGTATATCTTCTAGTAGTGTAATACAGATGCAGGCACACTCACAAATTTATATGCAGGAGTTCTTGCCTTTCCAAAGGTAATTAACTTGCGTTTTTCAAATTTTTCAAAATACTGTTATTCAAGTTTTGTGGGTGATGCATATGAATCTTATAGGCGTGTTACAAAGTTGGTAGCCAGCTTTAAGCTGTAAAGAAAATCTTAACCAATTAACATTGGTTACAAAAGTTTATTGCATTTGTGTTATAATTAATGCTGCATTTTACTTATTCCACAATGTTTATTAACAAATATACATCAGGAAAATGGAAAACACTGTTATTCAGAAAAGAACACTGTCCTATGTATGAAAGCAGCCTGTTGCAGTGGTACTCCAGATGTGCCTGGACACTGCACAAGTCAAATGAATAGGCATCAGTATGCCTACTCATTTCTCATTTGCATACGATTTATATTTATAAACGGTAACATGATTATAAAAGTCTGCTGGAAAAAATAATTTAATTTTTCCTTATGATTTCTCTGTCTAAGGCTGAAGAACACCCCTGGGGAGTGTACATTTGCTCATCTAACACTGTTTTTTTTTTTTTTTTTTTCCCCCAAGCACTCCTCTCCCATATTGACATCGATTCTAATAATTAGGGTAGCAGTACCCAAGACCACAGTAATGTGTTTTCCTTGCTATTGGGAGTAGTAGAGAAATCCAGCAAACCTCACGTTTTGGCTCCCTTTCGAACACCATGGGCACAAACCAGTCACAGGATTGAGAAACCTCTACGGTGACATTGTTTCAGAGGCTTCTTATGTGAGCAGAATTCAGAAATTTAATTGGTTATGCAACCTATTACTGCAGCACTTCACATTGAGTGGCACTAAGTAATTACACTGTAACTGCTGCACAACTGTTGTAATTTTTCATGCAGCTCTGTTACATGATAACACGATAACGCTGATGCTAATGCTAACGTTAGGTTAGGCAGCTAAAGAGGGGATTACAACCCAGAAGTGCTAATAGCATGTTGTTAGGAAACAGGATGCCAAGGAGTCATTATAAATTACAGTAAAAGAATAAAATGAAAACTACAGTGGGAAGTCAGAAAAGATTTATTTAAGGCAAACTGCAGGCAGAGGGTGTTGTGCTGTTTTTAGGGTATTTAAATCCTTGTTAAAGGGTATAGACTCAGAGGTCAAAAAATCACGATGATGTGAAAAGCAGTGGGAAGTGATGGGCTTTAGAGTAGTCACCTCATTTAATGACTGCAAGGTGTCTTCAAATAGTGCATCTGCTGGGTTTGTGGAGTGTTTCTTTGGCATACTTCCATAGATATTTTTCTGAAAAAGGGTAAATTGATATTCCTAAAAATACCAGAGGGTCTCCTGAGTAACATGAAAAGAAGAAAAGGGTTCCAGATGGTGGTGACAGGGATGAGATAGCAGACTCTTGCAGTTCTGTAACGTCTGAGGCAAAGAAAGTCAAAAAGAAGGTGTACTTCTGCATGGACAAAGGGCCTCTATACCCAGAGCACTGTGACCTCTCCTTGGTAATTAAATTGGCTTCTTTGAAATGTTATACATACAAATGCCAGCATGCAGAGATTGGGATTTTCACAAGTACATTCCGAATGTGATAAGTTTCCTGCCACACTATCATCACAGTGACATACACACAAGTGTCAGCAAGCTTGCTTTATTCTGCACCCATATGTGGCAATGGGAACAGCACAGGGATCTGGGGGGAGAGGACAGGCAGAGGGCTGAGGAGGCAGGAGGGGCTGCTCCCTGCAGAGTCCCCAGGCTGAGCCAGAGACACCCAGGGCAGATGAGGACATGAGATGCCTGAGCCATTTACAGAGCAAGCAGCCCCTTGGAGAGCAGTGCTTGTGCACGGAGTGTTTGTGGCCAGAGGTATTGTAGGGGAAGGATGAAGCCATACCTGCAGTCTAGCTCCTCTCTTGTACACTGTTGACTGAACTACTGCTGCTTTTGCATGTCTTCCCTTCCTTCAGAACACAAAATGTTACTGTATTAAATACCTAGATCTCTTCAATTAACTGTTACACCAATAGCAGTGGCTGACTTTGTTGTACCAACCACTTGCCTACATTAGAGGTCTGAAAATGAGGATTTTAGTGTTAGCTACTCATGCAAAGGAGTTTTGTGCACACCAGTATATGGACATTAGACTGCCTGGTCCTTTCTAGGTTAAACTATAAGAATTGAAATAATAAATATTGCCACACTTTGACAGCTCCAATTTGGACAGCTTCTCAGTCCAAATTTCTGCTTATGGGCAGAAAAACCTAATAGGAATGAGCCATTTAAAAAACTAAACCAAGCATTTGAGAATTTTTGCTCACACAAGTTATATGTGGGTGGGAGGTAGGGGGCTCAAGTAAATTTTGGACTAATTATTACACAGTAAATAGTAGGTGTTTCAAATACAGAGGCATGAATAGCTTTCTTATGAACAAGCAAAATAAAAGGTCTCTGATTAGAAAATAATTTTTCAAACACAACAGTGTGCTCAATGTTTAGTTATTTTCTGTCCTGGAAGGAGGAAAATAACATCTGATTCCCATTCATTTTGTCTGAAAAACATCAGGAATATTAAATCTGCTTTTTGCTAGTGAGAATTTAGGTCCTGTAATATGCCTATTATGATTTTTTTACACCTCAGCTAAATCTTTAATGAGTGTTTTCTCTATGAAATACTAATTAATTGTTTTAAATGAGTTCAATGTTAATATAAGTGTATCTGACTTCTTCTCAGCTTTTTTTTCATGGTCACACCTCAGGGGTTTTCACCTTTCTGCTAATTCTTGCATGGTTTCTCTGCTCTTTCAATACCTCACATTTGGGCACAACCTCTCTACCTCCAGGAAACGCTCAGCCATTTGTCAAACACAAAGAGGCACTGGACAAACCCAGTGGTTTTCTTTTGAACCTGACCCTTTCCAAGCAGTGAGGCAGTTACGACCCATTGCTTAATGCTGAATTCCAGAGTGAAGTATTATTTATTTGGCCTAAGGCCAAAACTCTTTAGGTTGTTCCCATCTTGATCTATGTATCTGCATATTTACATACTGCTCAAAAAGCATTGATGATCTTGTGTAGTATCTGTTTCTGTTCTTTCTTGCATTTGCAGTTTTCTGTATCTTTTTGTCAGATCTGATGGCAAGAATAGTATTTGAGATTGTTTTAAAACTCTATCACAACTCTCTCTTACAAGTAGATTATTAAATTATTAGGGTAAAAATTTTCATGCTGCATGTTTGCCATACATTGAATATCACAGAAAAACAAAAGGGCATCAAGTCTGATTTCTAGGCAAAACCATTTGGGAAAGTACATACTAAAATTCTTTATTCCAGGATGTGGGGAGCTTGGGGAATCTTGGAACAGCTTAGGAAGTTGTTCTTAAAACTGATTCTCTGAGAGAAAAATCTCTGAATTCTGACATAAATGTGTTCTTTACAAGTTAATAATGTGAGTGTGAAGAGTGTCCCTTTTCTGTATTGTATTTCAGCTGAAATACCTTCCTAATACTTACTCCAGTAAAAGGAATTTTCCCACTTTCTCTTCTACTGATATGCTTTTGTGTTTCCAGGAGAACTTTAAGTCAGAGGTGGTTCTGGGATCAAGAATTGCTTTTGCTGTTCTTTCAAGACATTGACCTAGGATGGATTTGATCAAAGCCAAATATCAAAACATGTTGGTTCAGAATTGCACAGGAGAAGCAGATGACTTCACCTGAGGTTGAGTGCTGCTCTGAGCATCACCCCAGGGCATCCAGGTGCTCTGCAGGTTCTCCTTGTGATCACCTCTGCTGGCTGTGCAGATGTGGGATAAATCAGATAGAAAAGAGATATTTTTCTGGTGCAGAGATGATAAAAAATGAGGAGAACTTAGGACAAGGGTGAGACAATCAGGCTTTAAGGACTGTGCAAGGCAGGAAAAGCTAGACTGGATCATGAGGCAAGTTTTCTTCTGATGAAGTGAGACTGCAAATGGAGTGTGGGGGTAAACTGGAAGAAAAGGACATGGCTGGGAAGACTGTGAACGAGGGATAAGTGAGAACAAGCAAGGAGCTAGAGAGCTGGAGTAGAAGTTTATAAGCTGAAAACACTGGAGTGAGACAAAACTTTGGATAAATGGAGTGGTACCTGGGTCAAGAAGGAACCAGGAACTCTGACAAAATACTAGGAGTCGTAATGGAAAAGTCATGTCTTGCAAGGTGACATCCATTGTTTGTGAAATTTAAATTTGTTCTTCTTGTCACAAAAATGTTGAGATCCATTGTCAAAGCACTTGATGTCTCCAGTGGCTGGTGAATAAAGATGGCAGCCAATGTACTGTTTCTGTGGCCATGCTCTCCCTGCACTGGGCTCAGTTTAGAGCTTCTGTGTTTCCATCCCCTGTCCTTTGGAACCACGCGATTGTTCTTGTTGTTGTTTCTTTTGTGTGAATTTGCTTCCTGGGGAAACTCATTTTGGACAATGGTAGATTGAATTTGCAGGTATGGCAAGTTTAACATATCTGTAATAACTACTAGATTCACCCACTCCTCTGTAGCACTCAGTGGTGACATTATTGAGCACGAGACAATATTTCTCCATCACTATATGCTAGGACTACTCTGTGCAACAAAAAGGGAGCTCACACCTCTGTGAGTTCAGGACTCAACTAAGTCTAAATTAAGAATAAATTTAGACTCAAAGTCTAAATTAATTGCTGAAAATGAGCCTGAGCTGACTCCTTTTGCATCAAAGTGGAAGTGGAGAAGGACAGCACTGGTGGAGTTCAAGTTCCAGGTCAGGCTGTGCTGCATTTCAGCAGCAAAGGGCTCTTTAACTAAAGGCATTGCTGAGGTTGCTGGGTTAGGCTAATGCCAACTGGATTGGATTGGACCAGTGCTGTTAAATCTTCTTGACGTGACAGATTGTGTTGTGTGGTGTGGGTTCACTTGTGGGAGTCTATGCAATTTCAGACAGCTTGGCACTATGCTCTCTTTCTGTGTATTAACATGTGTTTAAGTATGCAGCCCAAATCCTGCTTTTAATGTCTGCTCAACTTAGAGCAAGTTAACTGAGTGAATAAGAGTAGCTTTTTTTGTAACTGTCTTAGAATTTGGCTTCATAACGCTAACGCTGTTTTCCTCCAAAGTACTTATTATATTAGAAAACACTTCTGAGTATGTCAGCCAGCCCAAAGGCTGCAGCTGCAGTCTGACAATAAATACAAGCTAATGAACAGAATTTCACTATCTGTAGCACATCTCTTTATTCCAATAGAACATAAACACATATCAAATAGGGCATAGGATCTCATTTTCTACACTAAGTGCTCCAATTTATTGGCTTCCTGAGGGGCTAACAAAAATGCTCCAAGACCACAGGGAACATCTGCTTTGGAAGCATCTTAGAAAACACTAATGTGAGTAGTAGAATACCACAAAAAATTGATAAAATTGTTGTTTAAGTGAATAAGTAGCACCATAACATCCTTTAGGAGAAGAGGTTTTAGTGTTCAACAATGAAGGACTGTTAATGGTCTTTGGGATATTGCCCTTAATGGAGAATGAGCATTTCACTTCTCATAATAGGACACTTCTGAAAGCAAAAGCACCTTTAGTGTTTCTGAAAGTCAGTTGTCAGAAACAAAAGTAAATAAATGTAGCTGCCAAGAGCCAGGCTTAGTGACCTTTAATGTTCTGTTTTAGAATAATTAGATTTATAATAATTGTTTTGGTCTTGGCTAATATTATTACATGGTTCAAAAATACTTGCACAACATGTCAACAGACAATTCTTTCAGCAATAAAATATTACAGTGAAGTTATTAAATCTGTCAAACTTGCTGAATATTATAATTAAAAATATCATATGGTGTTCCACCAGGTCTGATTGTCACCTGACTTTTGAGTTTGCAGTTTCAGATTGTGTCATTTTTGCTACTGCAACTGTATGCTTGGCTTGATAATACAGTGACAATCCAAGGCTTAAACTGTACATTCCCAAAAGACTTGAGCTGCTCTTATGTGTGTAAGAGCAAAAATACTTCCTACACTACGTTCCACTCTTGGGAAAGTCTTCATGAAAGTTTTGCTATCCTCCCCCTTCAGCCAAAACCTTTGATGTGACACTGACACTGTGTTCGAGGGTGTCTTTCAAACAGGGATGAGTGCTTATGTGTTGCCAAAAATGAGCTCCAACTGAGCCCAAAGCTGTTCTGACTGTGGCTCTGGGATGGACTTGTTGATTTGTGATAAGTAATCCTCCGAGGCTTCTGTGGTGCAGACAGCTATGTGTATTTCTCTGTAGAGTGCTAGAAAATTTGCTCGTGTTTCCTATGGGATATTGGAGGATCAGCTGCAGTCTAACTTGTGACACACTGACCTCAGCTTCACTGGCTGCACTGATGTCAGGATCCCTGGAGGAGGAGCCTGTGCTGACTCAGTGGGGCAGTGGCTGTGCTCAGTTTCTCCTTGTGCCAGACAGGTGAGCACAGAGTAGGCCAAAGAGCCTCTTAACTTGCTACTGTGTCTCTGTTCCTGCTAAACCCTGGAGCTAGTAGCCTGCATCTTGAATGTATCTGAATCAGATGAAAAGATAAAGCTGGAAAGCTTCCAAAGGTCAACAGAAACATCCTATTTCTGCTTCTCCTTCTTTATCCCTAAAGACTTTTCAGGTGTTATTTGTAGCAGAGGAGCTCATGAGCTCATTGTCTCTCATTGCCTACTCTTTGCTTCCTGCAGGTTGACTCTCTTATGATTTCCCAATGCAAGGGAATCCCTGTGGTTTTCCTCCCCTGAAAGTGGTGTGTGTGAATGTTAAAGAATTGAATGGCAAATTGAAATTATAGCTGATGGCTCTTGTATTTGATAGGGAATAGTCCAGTGAACCGTCCATGTTTCTCAGAAGTCCCAAAAGATGTGAGGCCAAGAATGCGTAACTATTCTAGGAATGGATATCAGTGAAGTGAAGCAGAGTGCCTAGAGATGTCATGGTCATATACCTCTCAGGATATCACTCTTGGGTGGTGTTTACATAGAGGACACTGCACCTTACCTGGCCTCTGTCTTCAGCTTAGTCTGTGTGATCCAATTGCCCAGAGAGCAAATAGCAGCTCTAAGTTCATTGCTAAAGAAATACTGTAGAGAGAACCACTCAAAACAGCTCATATGAAAGTATGGCCACTGCATTCCTTAACCATGTCACTGGTCTCAATGAAATCTCGGCTGCTGGTGCATACCAAAAAGAATTTGAGTCTCATTCATCACTTCCTATTTGTCTTAAAGTGAATGTTGTAGATGGGATCCGATTACCATGGCACAAAACCCTTTTGTGTTATTTTGCAGTGACACAGTTTTGCACCAAGATTTTGTGCAAAATCTTTCCCAAGAGCAGCCTGTGGCAGCTGGGATTTTAAAAGCTTTAGGATGCTTTCCAGCACAAATGGCATGTTCCTCAGCAGCCCTGCAGCTCCCACAATCCAGGGAGCAGTAGTAGACCAGAGGCAGCTGTGGAAAAGCCCCTTCTCAGCTGAGGCAGCAGGGCATGCCCTGGTAGTGGGGAGAGGTGGCAGAGCTAATTCCTCTGTGCTGCTTGCTCTTCAACCAAGGTGGCTGAAGAAATGTTAGCCTTGTCTTTAGAAGATAGTTTTCACTATTTTTCTGTAGCTCCAACTTTTTGTAACTTTGTCCTTTAACTGTTTACAGATCAATTTTGGGGAATAAGTCCCAGATTGTTGCTTACATTGGCTTTGTTCCCTCTTCATCGTGTGTAGTGTATAGCTGGTTATGGAAATCACAGGCTGTTATTTGCTTGATAAAATTGTTTTCAGAGAAGAATAACAATAGATTGGTTTGGGTTGGAAAAGACCTTAAAGATAATCTCATTCCAACCCCCTGCTATGGCACAGACACCTCCCACTAGACCAGGTTACACAGAGCCCCATCCAGCCTGGCCCTGAATACTTCCAGGGATGGTGCATCCACAGTTCCTGCGGGCAGCCTGTGCCAAGGTTTCACCACCCTCACAGTAAAGAATCTAATCTAAACCTACCATTTTCCAGTTTAAGGCCATTATCCCTTATTCTTTCCTTGTGAAAAGTCCTACTCCAACATTTTTGTAGGTCCCCTTTATGTACTTTAAGGTGCTATAAGATGTCCCCAGAGCCTCATCTTCTCCAGCCTGAGCAACCCCAACTCTCTCATCCTGTCATCATAGGAGAGGAGCTCCAACTCTCTGAGCATTTTCATGGCCTCCTCTGGACTTGCTTCAGCAGATCCACATCCCCCTTGTGCTGGAGACCCCAGGGCTGGGTGCAATACTCGAGGTGGGGTCACACTGTGGGTGTAACTGCCCAGCCAATTCCTTACCCACCACCAGTTATCCATACACCACATCTGTGTCTCCAGTTCAGAGACAAGGATGTTGTGCAGAACAATGTCAAACACTTTGCACGTATCTAGGCAGATGATGTCACTTGCTCTTCCCTTGCCCACCAACACCTAAGTGAACACCAAGTAACAAACAACGAATAGCCATAAATACTCTTATTTATGCATGAATGGTCTTTTCAGCATTCTAATGTTAGCATTTGTATGAAGGAGTGTAATTCCCACAATATTGCGAAACAAAACTTTTGAACAGATAATTGTGTTGGATATGATGAGAATATTTAAACATCTGGTATTTGACTGACTATTAAGTAAAAGCACGTATTTGCTTTTATGATTTCATCAGAGAGAGCTTGGGGTGATTTTCAAAGGCACTGAAGAAAGAAAAACTAGCTGAGACTCAGAAGTTTTACGATGGGGGAGCTGTGCTTGAGGAGACATGAATTCCAGTATGTTTTTGTACTGAATTGGAACAGAAAGTGACATTTCAAAATTTTCCACTCAAAGGAAAATGAGAAAACTTGAAGTTCAGGAAAATGGGAAAACATGGTTTAAGTTTTCCTAAATGAAAGAATGGTTGGACTCCTGGCTCTGCCATGCTTCCTTGGGGCACCCTGGGAAGCTCTCAACCTGTTGGAAGCAGCTTGGGAATCTCCCTGAAGCTGTCAGGCTCCAAAATGATTGTCAGGAAATCAGGAAGCCCTGAACATGTCAGCTATGATTTGAGGGTTTCCAAGCAGTATCCTGCTGGTTTGCTGTGGCAGTCATTGTGGCAAGGTTGTTGTCCAGTGCAGGATCTGGGAAGATGGGTCTGCAGCAGTGACTCAGGCTAAGTGGAAGGAAACACAGTTGTGCTTCCAACAGGAATCTGCGTCTTGGGAAGATGCCACACCCTTTCTGTGAGATATTCATACATGACTATTCCCCATAAGCTGTTTCACCAAGAAATTCACCAAGTGCCAGTTGGAAAGACAATGATATTTGGATACTAAATTGTTACAGTATTTTGGAAAAATTCACTTGAGGTTAGTAATGACTTCATTAAAAATCATTTCAGGTAAGCAGTCTTCCCCTCCCTGCCCCATTAGCTGACAGGGAAGAGGAGCAATTTGGCTTGTTTCGGTTTGTGGTTTTGCTTTGTAGATCATCTATTCTCACTCTCACTTAATATACCCCAAAACTTTAAGATATTATGGCTTTTGCTTGTGAAAACATTTGGAAAATGATTTTTTAAAAAACTATGCCAGTTTGCACCAAAATGGGGGCTGTTTACTCATTTATTAGGGAATAAATAAGCCTTGTGAAGTGTTGGCAGTGTTAAAGGGCAGCTAAAGGAAGCGTGATAGGCAACATTTAGACAACCTGTAATCTAATTTATTTTTTTAAATGAATAGGGAAAATTACTTTATGCCATTGAGTGACATTGGGAATCAACTTGTCTATTGGCAATGGTGTAAAAAGCAGCAATCCAGGCTCCTGTATTGAAACAGGGAAAAGGTATCCATTACAGAAAAATTACAAGGGCATGTGAGGGTTAAGCTGAAGAATGTACCAGCACAGTTCAGTAGAAAAGGGAAAGCTACTACTGACATTTATTTGTTTCTTTCAAGTATTTTACCTTGAAAACTGGAGCTATTTTTCATTTTTATTTTCTCATAAAATAGGCCAAACATTCAACGGAGAAGGAGAGTTGGTGGACTTGTTGTTTTAATAATGAACATATGCCTGCATGTGTGTGATTTCTTTTTTATGCTTTATAATTGGCATAAACTCCTCATGTGACAAGTCTTCAACTTTAACTACTGAACTTGTGCAGACATCAAAAGTCATTGTGGAATTTCAGACCTTTGATGTTTGTTTTAAGAGCAGAGCTGATGGCTGCTAAGGAGTAGCTACCAGGAACAAACAGATTTTCTAGATCTTGTCACACACAACTTATTTTCTCCCCATTTCTGACATTTTTTAAAGTTGCACAAATGTTCATGGTGTACCTAGTTGTATGCACTTCTGTTGTTTCTGATGTTTTGGCCTAGAAAAAAAAAGTCTGATATTAAAACCAGCCAGTCTCACCCTCCCCCCCCCAAGATTTCACAACATTGTATAGTGATTTTTCTGTAAGTTCTCATGGATGTATATTCACTTGCTTTCGCTAATATTAAACCCAACCTCCTCCCGCAAAGAAGGAACCCAAACCAAAATCCAAACCCAACAACCAAACCATATTTATTATTGGAAGTCTTGCAGGCAGGTTTGGTTTCAATTTTTCTTCCCATTATATTTCACTAATCCTGATTGCTATTTTAGTGCAAGTACAAGGAGATTCCATCACCTTAGAGCCTCCAATTCATGTGTCACTCACTACATACAGCTCTGTATTGTGCATAAACTGTTCTTGAGTGTTCTTCCCCACTCTTTGGGAAGAGGAGTTACAGATGGCAGTGGAGGTGAAATTGCAAAAAGGAGGAAAAAAATGGGCAAAGACTGAGGGTGAAAGATAAATGAGGCAAGGAAAGGAAAAGAATGGGAGAGAAGGAGCCAGAGGTACAGAGCTGTGCTTTTTGTCCTTGCTTAGACTGCTGTTTAAGTTGCTCTGGAGAGCAGTGATGTATTGGGTGGATCCAGCTGCTTTTGTACAGCAGAGACTGCAAACAGAAATTCTGCTGAGTTCAGACAACCATTTTGAGAAACAGAACAAAAGAATAAAAGAAAGCTTCCTGTTAGTTTAGAATCTACATAGGATGATCTCCTTCCACACTGTGGCTCTTGAGTGGATTTGCTGGAAAGGCCAGCCTAGCACTGCACAGAGACCCCAGTACCCTGGGGGATCTGAAATCTGGGCTGTGTTTGAGCCTCCTGAGGCATGTCCAGCCCTCCTGTCAGAAAGCAGGCAGGATGCCTGTGACCCTGCGCTGCTCTGCTCTGTGCCTGCAGTCTGCTGACCCAGGCCATGAACTTTCCCTGTTCACAACTGCAGGCGCGTCTGCTTAGTTCCCTTTCCCTTACCTTTGCACAGGCTTGGATTGTTTCTGTCAAATACGGTGCTAAGCACCTTAGGAGATTTCTGTGCTTGTGCGTATTTAAGTAAGAGGATTAAAAACAATAGTTCAGTGTCTGGGACACTCCCAAAACGGTGTCCTCATTTGGCTTCTTGCTGAGGTGTGAATACTTTTTTGATGATGAAAAGTAATTTTCATCAGTGTTTCTAAGAGGTTTTCAGGCTGAGACACGATTGTCAGACTTTTCTGAGTAAGGAATATGAGGACATGTTCCTGCAGCTTAATATATGAGCACCATGCACACACTGGTTCATTTCTGTAGCAAGTAACCATCACTGCATAGTGTCTTGAAGGCTTTATTTTCTGCAGTCTGCTGTGCTCAACTGACTGCTGATACTTGTGTTTCACTTTAACAGATCTATGGGTGCATGAACTGTCCTGTGTGTCCAGCAGCAATTGCTGATGATCATTCTATCTGCAGAGACTACTGAGCAGCGCTTAATTGAGCCGATGGAAATTTTTCTGCTGTAGATAGATAGAGCCATGACTTCACAGCTGTTACAGTGATGTGTCTGTATCAGCAGTGTGATGGTATGAAGAGATTCCCCTGCAACCAGCCCATGTCATTCCATGAAAAATTAAAAAATGCAGATATGTAGCTCTTTATGAGAGACACAGAAACACGTGAACAGCATTCACTTCACGAATTTCAGATAAAATGGTTTATTCTTTGCTTAGCTCATCCCCCTGAGTATCATAGACCCGTGAAGCCTACTGTCTGAATCCAAGTTATTCTCTGGAACAACAGGCAGTATTTTCAATTGCCTGTACAATAAACTCAGCGATACAGATGTTTCAGACAAAATGTAGCTCCCTAAGGACAAAACTCCACAAAAGGATTAAAAAAGGTCTGTAACCACCATGCAGAGGTTAGGAGCAGCTGCAAGTGGGGTTTTCCAGAGTTCAAAGAACCACCCTAGAACAGGTGCCCCATTCCAGCTAACATAACCCAGAGCAATGATATGTGGTCACCTGTAATAATCAGATATCAACTGGGATTAGCCTTTCAGGTGAGCAAACCTTTAGCAGAGATTGGAGCAAAGCTTTTGGGACCACAGCAAGATACTTTGCCTCTCTGTCACAGAGTGTAATGTCTCTAATTATAGTCTGAGTGGTGGGTGGAAATGCTTACGCAGCAGCTTTGAGAAAAGGAGGTGGAAGAGATACAACAGTTATAGCCTGGTGGTAAAGATATCTGCCTGCCAGGAAAAATAGATGGGTGTGAATTCTTTTTAGGATAAGATGCAAATCTGCTCAGGTGGAGCAAGTGTGGTATAGTGGCTAGGTCACTTCTGGTTTGCTGGGACTATTTCACAAAGTCAGGGCCAAAGTTTCCACTACCTTGGAGGGGATGCATCCCTTTGAACACCAATTTAAGTTCCTAGACCAAAAAATGCAACTCTCCAAACTCCATGCTAGTTCCAGTGCATCAGGGAGGTGCATAACTCTTTTCTGTCTGATGTTCAGAAGCATCTCTGACACTGTTCTGCTACACCACCACATGGAGCTCTGCTGCTGCCACGTACCAGAAATTTGTCTGGTGCTTGCACTTTTACTGAAGTGAAACATCTGCTGATGTGCAAGAGCCCAGCTCACCTGCCTGCTGAAAATTCAGCAAACTGAAGGCTCTGCACAAATCACAGTGGATCTGTAAATCCTCCCCTGCAATCAGTTACCCCTGTAATTGCAATGCATCCTCGTTGCACGGATGCGAGGGCGAACAAACTGCACAGCTGCTGCAAGCTCCAGAGGCAAGAGAGGAACGTGGTAGTAAAGAGAGCACCTGTTAAGTTTTCTGTGTAAATCTGTGCTGGATGGAGCCCTTGCCGTGTGTTGCAAACTGTGAAATAGGATCCCAAGAGGGTTCAAAGTGTGTTGGCTCAGCTGCTCTGTCCAGCAGGCTCAAACCTATTTTGGTACAGGGAGGTTGAGGATCAACAGTGTCTTTCCTCCCTTCTTTTCAGAACTCTCCTGCTTCATACTCCTTAGGTCAGAGAGAAATGATGACTCTGCTCCAGATATTTTGTATACTTATATAGAAAGAGGGAGCTCTGTTGCTCCAAAATAAATTTAAGCATTTTTTGCACAAAAATGCAGAAAATTATTTGCAGAATACAAAAAAATACCATTTAAACCATTAATCGAAATGTGGGGATTCCACTAAACCAGAGGCCGCTTACTCTAGTGTGCTCCTTCCCTCTCTTGAGCCATAGAGAGACTGTGATGTTGTGCTGGTTTCCTTTTCTGGGAATAATATGGTTTTGTGATCATCCACAATGGTGCAAGTACTACTCCAGTCAGCTAAGTCATTATTCATAAAATGTACCTAAAGTAGGCTTTCCTTTTTATTGGCTTTAAAGGGCAGAATTTGAGCTCCTGAACTTTGTTTTAATTTTTCACAATGAGTGATTAATACTTTTACTTGCTGTTCAGTTCTTTTATGGACCAAATAAACAGCTGGTTTAAATCATCACTATTCTGTTAAGCCTGGTAGAATGATGCCAGTGTAAACCATTGAACAACTTGGCCCCATTTGACTTTTTCAAGTATTCAAAAAAATTTTATTACACTTGCTGAAAAATAAATTAACAAGAGACATAGTGCATATCCTTGAGTACTCTACCCATAACCAGGTTCATAAACAAGTGAGATGTGGAGCAGAACAGAAAATTTGGCAGGAAACAGATTTTACTCCAAGCTGACAACTGCTCATATGGCAAACTGTAGAAAATATCATTACAAAAAATACATACCAGGTGTATGGATCCTTTAGCAAGTAGGAGACAGTACTCTTAATGGAATAATATGAATATGCTCTTTGCATAGCATAGCACAGGAATTTATTTAGATCTGCTAAGATCCTTTCTGCAGGGAAAAAATCACCAAAAGAAATGTACACATATGGAATGTTACCGCAGCAGGAATGATAAATTCTAGAACATTTCAGCTGCTAAAGACATTGCTTTGCTTATGGCAAGGCATTCCTTTCCAGCCACGCAAAGGCAGCAAGAGCTGTACATGGCAAGAGGGAAGCTTGTACTGTGGGGCACAATCCACTTTAGTACCTGGGCCATGGATGTCCATGGTCCCAGTCACTCCAGACCCATTGTAACATTAGGTGCTTACTGTAACTGATTTAGTTAATAAACATTCACTCTAAGTAAAAATAACACCTTGCTGAAACAGAGCCTGAGTGTTTTCCTATTCCTGATTATTCATATTTCACTTATTCTGAATCTCAAAAAGCTTGCACCTTCCTTTGTAGATAATGTTTATTTACCTTTAGTACAGTGTACAGTGAAGCCAGTAATCTGTATCTTCAGTTCTGCAGTTAATGGATCATGACAGAAGGGGTTTTCAGGGAGTTGGGACATAGCTAATGATATAATAATCCTTTTGTCTTGAGCAGTTAGGGTTTTGAGTCTTGAAGCTGTATTTGAATGTGTGTAAGCAAATTAAGATGGAAGAGAAGTTGCACATCTTTAATATTTACATCAGCAAATGGATGGGACTTATAAGTTGAATACAACAGAGAGCATGTAACTGTTGTACTTAAATAGTTAGAAAGCAATTTACAGTACTGAAACAATCTCAAGTATGCCAGCCTTCATATTTATCACCCTTTCTCCATCCCTCTTTCTTCCTACATGCAAGTAAAGAAAGCTGACCTGCCAGTGGTATTACTGATGGTTCTTTTCTTTACAAGACAAACAAAGACTTAAAGTTGCTATGGAAATACACAAATACCACAGTTCATGCATTTATCAAAGAAGGATCATCATCATCATCCCATAATACTGATAGAGTGCACACTGTCTCCTACATACTTATCACACTACTCTTAATTCAAACAGAGAAATGAGCTGCACTATTTCATTGATGTCATATTCATTGATCAGTGCCTATGTGACCAGTTTCTCATTTTAATGGTGTTTAAGGTGAAAATCACACCCCCCAAACACAAATATGCAGATATTATTTCAGTGTGATCTCATTTCAGAAGTGTGGTGAATTTGAAGGTGGTGGCTTTCCAGAAAGCCAACTCTCTGAGTGTTTTATATTTTGTATGTTTGTTTTTACTAATGAACATTTCTTTGATCGAGTTTGATTTTATTCCCCATCCTCCTCCCTCTGTAAACACAGAAAAGGAGGTAGTAATTTGTTTTCTATGATAATTTGAGACATAGTAGCTCATTGCACCAGCTGTTCTAGTGCTGCTGTAGCAACTCCCAATATCTTTAGTTTTTCTGCTTTCTGACTTTGGATCCCCTTTGATCTGTAAAGGCTTCTGGAGTAAATGAGTGAAGTTAGACTATAAACTGGTTCCCACATTTGTATGTGCTGATGAACTAAAGACCACCAAAGCTTTCCGTGTTTATGCAGCATGGATACAAACGTGTCATCATCCCTTGCCTTGGTTCCAGTTCTCAGATTTATTTCTGAATGGCTTTTGCATGAGCTTTTCTGTCACGTATTTCAGTTTCACAGATTACCAGCACCATCGGAGCAAATCATCTGAGCACTGAATGTGTAAGCAAAACTGAGATAGCAACATTTGTATAAAGGCAAATACATTAAAAAAAATCAAAATGAACAAATCCCTAAGCAAAACTATTGAGTTGATAGCCTTGAAGAAAAAAAAGGCACAAATCTAAAATAGTTGTGAATTTGCAATGTAGGAATGGCACCAATCCAGAAATATAATGGGATATTTTGGGAGAGAAGTTTTTAGTGCTGTCATTTCAAATATTTGCTTTGTGTCACAGTGGTATGTTGTCATTGGCATTAATGAAACTCTATGGTTTCTGAGTTTGTGATGTGATCAGAACCCCACGCCCCTGGTTTTGAGGTGAGTATTCCTATGCCTATGTTGTTAGGAATGAGCTGAGAAGCCTGACATGAATGGAGTGAGAATTTCAGAAGCACGTGAATCAAGACCATTTGTTATCTGATTTCCTAAGGAAATATGGTTTGCATGATTGTACTATGTGGTTAATTTCAGTTTCACAGGGATGAGTTATCAGGAAGACATTATTCTCTCAAAACTTTGAGTAATAAATGAGAGGAGTATACATATAAAGGCAATCTCATAATTCTGTGCTGTACATTTTCTACCAATGTAGAAGGCTACATGCTGAGTTCATAAGTTATTTGGCATTGGTGTGTACATGGAAGGAGTACTTTATAAATGCCCCAAACTCTGAAAAATCTGCCAGAGTTTGCAGGAGCCTGATTTTAGTAGTTCTGATGTCATGGTATTGTTTGCTTTTTCTCTTTGTCCCTCGCCTGTGGAGAGTTTTCACTAAGTAGATGATCAGTCTTAAAGTAAAGCCAGTCTGGCAAGAGAAACCATCATGGTATAACTTGTTTCATGTTAATCAGCTCAACAGGTGTGAGGCATGATAAATGGCACATTGGCTAGTAACAGCTGGCCAAATTTCAACCAGATACAGGTCTTTTAACTACCATCCTTCCTTGCAGTCTGCTCTGGGGGTAGGAATTCTTAACACAATTGCTGGCCTCAGCTATAGGATTTTTGTTCTTAATGTAAAAATGCTATTGATCCATATTGTCTGTAACAGTCACTGGGGCCATGTAGAAGCCATGGAATTATAGAATTGTTTATGTTTGAAAAAACCTCTAAGACAGTAGTGTCTAACATGTGCTGTTTGTGGATTTAGTGTATATTTCTTTTGATAAGGACTTGTATTTTCCATACCCTTTTTAGCCAAAGTGTTGTCTCTTCTTTTGCAGACCAGTGATTGGCTTAGATACTGGCTGGACAAACAGGTGATGATACAATTATTTACAATTAAAAGATAAGATCTAATTTAATTATGCAACTCAGCTACTTGTCTTTTCTTAATTAATTGTATTTCAGAGTAGGCACACTATAAACTAATCAGTCTATTGTTAAATGACCGCTAATTCTGTAATTAATTATTATTGCTAGAGTTGAGTGAATAATTTCTGAAAAATAACTTAACTTGATGACTTTTGCCTTTTTTCTATTCATTAATCCTGTACAAACATAACGATTTTCTGGAATTGTTATTTTACTGTTATTCACTGAGTTATTCTTCACCAGTACCCAACGCACAGTTCATCACAACCTTTAAAGAGTGAAATAAGTTGCATTTTGACAAGTATCAAATGAGCATGTTGCTTCTCTACCCCCTTTTGTAACAGTATATTCCTTACAGTTCTGATGTTGTGTGTTTTTTTTCATTTTTTTTAATGGGTATAATCACTATGATGACATTTACTTTGTATCGGTATTCTTCCAACATTTAATTATTGTTCTTTTTTTTTATTGGGAACATTCTTGCCCGCTAAGTTGTTTGGTAGCACATCAAAAGGTGTAAGACAAATGAAGCAAGAAGCTGGAGTGGTTTGTTTTGGAAGGCTGTAAGATCTGCAGTTTTGCTGCTGGGTACCATTCCCTATTAAATAGTTTGTGGAACCAGTCAATGCAAATCCAGCTCTGCTATATCCTGACATGAATGGCGTCTCTACACCCAACCAGTGTTCCATGATTTGAGGGGTTTTTGTATGCCTCAGTACTATCTCCAGTGTGGCAGTAATGCTGTGTTGTAGACGTGTCCTTTTGTTTAGCTGTGCTTTTCCACTGTCAGTCCATCCCTCTTTGATTTCTGCTTTGCTTTCTTGGCAGGGTAAAATAATTGGTAAGCTGGGCCCCACTCAGGCCAGGTTTGCATTCTGTGTTTGACTTGGGCCTGAATCAATGTTTATGTCGCCATTCACCAACCATCCACACTGTTAAATAAACAGTGTCATTGACCTCAGCCGGGGCAGTGACACTGAGGTTTCTCTTCTGAGAAGCAAAGATCCAGCTTTCCTGGGCTCGAGGTGTGCTCAGATGCTTTGATGCAATGTCAACACAGGAATCTGCATTAATACAGCAGCAGCTGAGAGGTGGCCAAGCCCAGCTCCTCAGTGCCTCTCAGCTCCTGGGCAGTGGAAGGAAAGCACTCCCCCTGCCCTGCCATGGGCCACAGGGCTTTGGGCTGCCTCATACTGACTGCTCTGGAGCAGAGCAGGAGCATTCATACCCTTGGGCTCCAAACCCAGCGGAGAAGTGGGTTTTGAAGTTTCCCATTTCTGCCTGTGGGCTCTCAGTTGCCTTCTCTCAGCAGGGTGGTGTGCTGGTTGTGTGCTAATTTGGACTCTAACAGCAGTCAGTCAGGAGACTGGCCAGGCCAAAGCCCCTGAGCTCAGACTTCAGGCCAAATATACAATGTAGACATGTCCTAAGAGATGGGAGTGAAGCTGTGAGCCTGGATTTCACTGGCAGAACCCACAGAGTCATTCTAGCTCCCTGTATGCAATAACTTATTTTGGACAAAGCTGCTCCTCCGTTGGACTGTGCGTGTCTTCCAGTGTGACATTCCTGATGAGGCCCCAGCTCAACCCTTGGGCTCTGTTGCCATAGCTCTGTTTTTCTGCTGTTTGCCATTCCTAGCTCGATAACCTGACGTTCCCATTACTTCACACTCTCAGTGAGTGCTCAGAATCCAGTTCAATTGTTTCCCATCTTTTTTGGTACGTATTTCCAACCCCTGAGCTCTCCTGCTGCCTTGTCAGATAACACTCCACCTCAGCAGCTCCCCTGAGGCTCTTCAGTTTCCAGACTACCTATGGTATTTGTTTTTCTTGGTCTTCTCATTCCCAGGCAGCAGAGCTATTACAGACTTGTCTCACAGAAAAGACCAAACAATTTGAATTTTACTTTTCTTATCTCTAATGAACTTTTCAGGGGTGAAATCAGATTGCTGTGTTAGGGCACAGAGTTTCTTATGAAAGTCTTCAGCAACCATCCAGTGGCACCAAATGTGTGCACTAGAGCTTTTTACAGGACAGAATTTATTTTGGAGAATGAAGTTTGTTTTCTGACAAAATGGCCGTTGTTTCCAGCAAGGTGGATCCAACACAACTGCTTTGAATGTAGCTAGGAAAGATGAAATGAGGAGCCTCTACTCCCTCCTGATGTGGAACTAAGTATCACAGCAGCTCTGCATGACCGTTAGGATAGGTTTGGATAAGCATGACAGGGATCTGAAAATTTTCCAGAAGGAAGACTGCAGGTGAAGCCCTTGCTTACCTTATTCTATTCTATTGCATTCTATTCTACTACAAACTGGAGAGGCAGCAATCTCATGCTCTGAGCTGTCAGAGGGAAGGATTCACTCAATCCATGGGAAGTGGGTGGTGGATTTGAGAGCACACGGGCAGGATTTCACCTCACCTGAATAATTTTGTAGTGGTTCTGAGGTGAAATTTTATTCCCAGATTTCTGTCTTTCAAGTCTACATTTCCTCTTGCCATGTATCATATACTTGAAATATGCTTATGGTATTTTGTTATGGTTTTTATAATGAAAGGTTTTTCTTTTCCATATTTTTTTAAAGTAATCAGTGTTGCGTGGGTCTGGAGTTCTTCTAATATCAACTTCACACTAGTGTATTACAATTTATTGCAGTGAAATCCAAACTGCTCTTCCCTAGATAGTTCATTTATTTTCTAACAGCACTTTTTTTGCATTAAGCTCCTTTTTATCTTATGCCATCCCTATATAACTTCTCTTTTGCCGTTAGAGTTTGCATGTGATTGGAGGCTGGATTTTCTAGAAGCATTTGTCTATTTGCCAGCTCTATATTGGCCTATTAGCTAATGTTAGTCAAGAAGGCCAATGGCATCCTGGCCTGTAGTAGCAAAATTGTGGCCAGTAGGGTCAGGGCAGTGACTGTTCCGTTGTACTGGGCACTGGTGAGGCCACACCTCAAATCCTATGTCCAGTTCAGGGCCTCACAGCACAAGAAAGACATTGAGGTGCTGGGAAAGAATTTGTGGAAGGGTCTGGAGCACAAGTCTGGTGAGGAGCAGCTGAGGGAACTGGAGAAAGGAGGCTCAGGGGAGACCTTATTGCTCTGTACAAATCCCTGAGAGGAGGCTGTAGCCAGGTGGGAGTTGGACTCTTCTTCCAGGTAACAAATGATAGGACAAGAGGAAATGGCATTAAGTTGCAGCAGGGGAGGTTTAGATTGGATATCAGTAAAACTTCTTTACTGAAATGTGATCAGGCATTAGAACAGGCTGTCCATGGATGTGGTGCTTTAGTGGTGGACTTGGCAGTGCTGGATTAACAGTTGGACTTGATCTTAATGTCTTTTCCAACCTAAAAGTTTCTGTGGCTCTGTAATGTAGCTAGGTATTGCTAAACTAGAACTCTTTATCTATCTCCTTTCCTTCTCCTTTCCTTCTCCTTTCCTTCTTTCTCCTTTCCTTCTTTCTCCTTTCCTTCTCCTTTCCTTCTTTCCTTCCTTCTTTCTTAACACAGGAGATTGCTTCTTCAATATTGTGAAATAAAGGCTCCCTTCTCAGAGGCACAAGGTGGGATGTTTCCTCCTGTGTTTACACCTCCCAGCTGTCCATGCTCCATCCTGTGCCTCCAATCAGTCCCTCTCTTGCTTCAGGGTCTGCTAGCTGCTACTGACACCTTGGTGCTTTCCCTCCAAGATTCTCAGAATTTTTCATCTTTTTGTATTGGACAGCAGCATGTAGGTTTTGAGTGCATTTGATGTTTTTTCATACCCTTCTATACAGCTTTTCCAAGTGCAGTGATAGCTTCTGGGACTAAATACTAGGAGTATTTTGCTTTATGAGTAGCTGGTAGTAGTAATGCTTCCCACTAGTAGTCCAGAGTAAAGCAATAACAAGCAGTCTGAGTCAGAATTGTCATTTAGGCCATCATAAACCATTAGTCTTATTCTGCTTTAAAAATAATTTTCTGAAACTCAGGTTTGGCTCTGTCCTTTTCATGTTATGCTATAATAAGCTTTTCAAATACTTCAATGGAAAGTTGCCTTAGACTTGAGCCAAATTGCAATCTGGATAGAACACAAATGCAGGTTTACAGTTTGTAAATCAAGATAATGGATGCAGGATAGTATGGTGTCACATTTTAGAAATTTATTAATATTTATAACCCATACCTATTTTGGTATTATTCATAAGTTTTATGGAATTACAGGCTATTTCTGTTTGGTTTCTGGCCTGGAAATGTTTCTGGGTTGACTTGAAACATTTAATTTGTCATGAAACTAAATGTTTCATTCCATCTTCCTATTACCTTGCCCTTTTTATTTAATTTTTATTTTTTTGGTTGTTAGAAAGGTCATTTGAAACAAAAAGCCCAAATGGTTTATTTGTATTCCCTTTTTACAGTTGGAAAAATTCGCTAAATTGAGTTTGCAGTTAAAAACTATTTTTTGCAGTATACTATTTGCCAAAATAACCATGCTAGTCATCCTGGAATAATCTTTTACCTACATTGGTATCTATGAAAATTTTTAATGGAAGATTTGCCACATGCCCTTTGCAATTAAAATAAGTGATACACTGTCTTAAAAAACCCCAAACAAACAAAAAAATCCTCATAAGGCAATAAATCCCCCCCCCGCCCCCCAGATCAACAAACAAAACCCCCAGGCTTCAATATGCTCTTTAATGTTTCAAATATTCAGGGACTGCTATTGATACGTGTGTAATAAGTTTTAAGTCTGCTCTGTGTTATGTGTTGATGATCCTCAGAAACCTGACTGTGGCATGCTGACAAGCAAAACCTAGATTGACTTTGCGGCACTTGGAGTAAAATTTGCTCTGTAAATAATGAACAACAAAAAGTTGTTTGCATTGATGTGCTAAACTCAGAGAAACTTCTATGGACTGTGTCAGCAATCCCAGCTTTCCCTTATTATGAAAATAGCAACAAAAGGAAGTGATTAAATGCAAATAAAAAGCTCTGAGAGGACTGTAGGGCTGACTGAAATGAACAAAATCTGATGGCTAGAATGTCACCATGCTGCAGCTTTGCTCCTGGACTAGAATTCAGGTGTTATTTCCTGCATAGTTGTAATTCCTCCTGGAAGCAGGATGGGCTGAGCAGGAGGCACAATAGCTGCCTCCAGTGTGCTAGGCCTGGCTTTAGTCACATTTATCTTCAGTATTTTGCTTCTTGGTAATTTAGGTTTAGTCATTTAATTTCACTTTAGTATTTCTCATGTGTCTGGTAACCCTCACCAGAGTATGGTATGCATACACACACTTTATAACAAAGAGGAAATGGTGGAGGACTGTATTAAGAAGTCTGTTCTTTGGAAAATGTGTTGAGTTACCATTTTTATCAAAAGCAGGTGTTAGAGTCTGATGAGAAAGCCTCTATCTTATGGTGGTCACACAGGTTCTTCCTTGAAGGTGGAGGTTAGGATCCAAGTTTGCTTTAGTCAGCAGGAGCTTTTCAGTTGTTACCAGTCATGGGATTGTGCCTAGAGGTGATTATGTGGATGTGACAGACTGCACCAGAGAGCTCCCTATGATATAATATATGTCTGCAGGCCCAAGCTGAACAAGCACCCCTGCCCAAGGTAAAGAAACAGGGATGTGGTGTAGAGAGGTAATGGGTGGATTCATGGACACCAGGAAATTTGTATTGAGGCTTAGAAATGCCTCAGTGTGTGCCTCTCAAAATGTGGCAGCATTAGCTGGCTGTGAGTTGCACCTGGGTTATAATGTGTGTAACTAAACCAGATTGTAGCACTCAGCTCACACAGGCCTGTGACTTGAGCCAGGATTTGTTATTGAGCTTGAGCCCCACGTCTGTGGGATTGGACGTGCCACCCCTAGGAACATGCACGCTGGAACTGAGTTGTTTTGTTTTCTGGAAGCGTATGGAAATTGTTTGTTTGGGTGTTGCCAAATGCTTCCTTCTTTACCAGGGACCCAGTTGTATACAAATAGATACAGAAGTACATGCTTGCAAACACATTTCTTTTCATAATACAGGCTGCAGAAAAGAATATTCTCCTATCATTAAAACTGTTTATTTGCTACCTTTTCACAGCTGGAAGATTTAAGAAAGGAATATGAAGTACCTTTAAAAACAGATGCTGGCTGAGAACTCTGTGATTTAGCTGAAGCTGAAAATACTTCAGTGCTACTGTTCGTGTGGTATCAGATATATCGGTGAACTCAAGTCCCTGGTGCTGATCAACAGCTGATTAAAAAAATAGTTTCAAAATTATTTAATTCTCCCAGGGTCACAAGTGGGGCTACCTTCATCTGTGCGGTGTAAACCAGGTACAACAGCTCAAGAGGAGAGTGCAGACAACTAAAGGCAGAGAATTAAAAAAGCAGTAGTTACTTCTGGTCTATATGAGCTTTTCTTTATCAAAAAGCCTTGTCTAGAATATATTTTTATGTATCTCTTTTAGACAAGGTGGCTTTTTCTAGTTGAAAAGTTATGCTTGTATTTCATGATATTTTAAAATAGCTGTATTTTATTTGGAATCTGGCTGCTATTAAGTTACCACTGGTACAGCATCACTTTGGTTTTATAAAGGTGTTACATGTAAAAGATTTTACCATGGCTGCTATCAGGAGGGCTTCCCTATGTTTTTATAAACATAATGGATAGTCAGATTTCTGGAGGTATCATCTTATGGTTCATATATTTGCTTTTGTTCACATATAAGCGTATGTATTTATATGTATATATTCATTAAGATATACAAACACATGTCTATGAACACATATATTTTTGTATGAAATGCAAAGTGGTAGCTTTTTGAAAAATGGTTCGGCTGTAAGGTGTAATTTTTCACTTAAGTGTTCCTGGATGAGTCTGTATAATTGGCTTGTCCATGTTTCTGAACTGGATGAAACCTTTTGAGGTTTAACAAGCTAAATACTAAGGAGCAACAAGAGATGCACAGCCATGCTCTGTTGTGTGTGATAGTGTTCTTTGTTTGTGTAAGAGGTTTCTCTATCAAATAACAGGATTAAAAGGATCTGGTATATCATCAGTTGTTCAGGATCACAGAGTTAATTGGTTCTGAGCCATTTATCATGAAACTCAGTGGGAATAAGACTGAACCTGATGAGAAGCATGATGAGCAGTGTTTTGAAATCTGCACAGCTAATTTGCGAGGTCTGACTCTAACCAAGTAATCTGATTTTCAGAGCTAAGAGAAGTGTCAGTTCACAGCAAATGTAATGGGATCTCCAAATGAACTCGTACTTAACATATCTTTTACTTCAGTGACTAAACAGAGATGTGGGTGTTTAACAATAGCAGCCCTGAAGTTTGAAAATAATATGCAGTGTGTATCAGTTTGAGATTCACATGTGTTTGCTGCCTGACGACATTAGTGGGATTATGAGGAAGATGTCTGATAATCATCAGGATCTCTTAGTAATAGAGATAGTAAGGGAGATTTTAACATTTCTAATAGCCTTAAGTTGCTGTTTTGCTTGCCTAGAACGGCCCCGGACTGGCTCAGGAATCACAGCTTTCAACAATGTGATCCATTTTCATTGTATGGGCTCTTCAGTGCTTGTGCCTCTGCATGTGCATCTTCACTTAAAGCCTGTTGGCCTGAGCACTATGTTGTGAGGTAACAAATATGGATTTCTCCCTACTTGGCTGAATCAAATGGCAGAAGTCAGTTGTAGAAAGAGGGTTCTGAATAAAGGAGGCATGACTTCTTCCAAAGGCAGAAGACTGTGTTTACGTAGGGCTACAATTTTCCTTTAAGTTATCTGTAAGGACTGATGTTGGCACCCAAGAGCAAATCTTCAGTCTGGAGATCCTGGTAAAAGACAATTGTTTCCTTTATAGTCTAGAGAGTCAAGTGCATCAGCTTTTGAAAAGAACAATTTTATCCTAATTAGTGCAGGGGATTATTTTGTCATTTTCTCACTTCTTCCATGCACAGTTTAGGAATTGTAGGTGCCTTGTGCAGCAGACTTGATTGAATTTTGGACTAGGGCCTGAAAGGTAATGGGTGACAACTGACATGGAGGCATTGATTGCTATTATCAGTTCTAGCCCTTCACATACACATCTTGACACATCATTATAGCTGCATTGCAGTCTCACAGACTTATATCTCTGATGTAAAATGTTGGGGGTTTTATTAATATTTTAGCTATTGCATTCATGCAACATAACTCTGGAAGCTGTAATTGATCTCCTATCTAACCTTCTTATACTTTTTTTTGGAGACACCGTTTGGAATCATGAATCTCCATAGGACAGGGTAGTGTGTGCTCACTTGAATAATGTAATTGAGAAATAAGGAAAAGCCTGAGCACAGACAGTGCTAGTCTGGTGTGGGAGTTCTGGCACAGGCTTTGTGCTGCAGCCACTCAGTGCCCTGGCGTGGGATCAGCACTTGAGCTCATGTCAGAGAGGCTGGCAAGTGATAAAGAAAAGGCTAATGTGAGGAACAGATGCACCTCAGATCCAGATTTGGGAGGCAAGCATTCATATTGAGCTTACTTAGAATCAAATGCTTTTGAAGCAGGTTTAGTCGAGTCACATCCCCCAAATATCCATCCAGCTACAGCACTGTGCATATGCTTCAGAGAGCTCAGAAACCCACCAGTTATTGATATGCAGTTTACCCTGCTTAGTCTAAATAGCTGAGGCTGTCTGAAGTGCATTTGCTCAGGGAAAAATATTTGTCAGGCTTGGGCTTCTAGGTCTGTTGTTAGAAATGTTATCATTAGGAAATAACGGGAATCGCAGCTTAATCTCACTGCATTGTTGAAACTCTGAGGTTTTTTTTTTCAAGTTTATTAGGAATCTGAAAATCCTATGCTGGCACTTTGCCTCACAATTGCTAGTCCATTATTCTGTCCATGATGCCTATTTAAAACACATTATATAATCTTGAAAACAGTAACACCTTCTAGTCTACCAAATTTTTCTGTGTGATAATGGACCCCATGGAATAGATGTCTATGTGGTCTCCAAGTGAATGATTATTCATTCTTCTTTCAATTTTATTTTTAGTTGTTGCATTTCCTAATTAAACTGTTGTACATCTGGTTACAAAACTAGGAAAGGAAGAAGACCCAGACAAAGTCAGCCAATTCATTACAGTAATAGAAGTTAGAATTATTTACAGTAAACTCCTTTTTTATAGATTTTCTGAGTTATTGTACCTCCAAGGGACTTGAGGCACTAGAAATAGTCAATCCAATTCCAGTCACAACCTTAAGCACTTGGATTTTTGTAATACCTCTGTTGTGAGTCAAATGTAAGAGTTTGTCACTTTTAGAAGACATATTTTGCTCACCTCTGCAAAGAAAAATTGTTTCATATGCTGAAAACTTGTAAAGTTATAAGTGTAGTAGCAGGACATGAAAGAAATCCTATATTCAATCTCCAGCTTAGTCTTTTACAAGTATCCCAAGAAAAAATAATTGCTGGACCTGTTCAGGGATATTTCAGCACCTGATAGTGGGAAAAAATATTTCCCTCCACAGTTAAACATATTGTAAAGCTAGAGGAAATAAAAAGTTATATCTTTCCTCTTAGCAAGTTATTTTTGTTTTAGTTTTCAGAACTTAGTTAAGCTCATAGTCATAGGAATAATCTGTAGTCTTGTTGACAGGTCTGCCAGGAAACACCTTTATGGCAGTAATAAAAGGGGAAGCATATGCTGCTTTGTTTTAAGAAAGACTGCTATTGTGAAAGTCCTGACTTTACACTCCAGTATTTTTGTCAGTTGTGTTTGAAGTGATGGGGTCTGGAGAGTAATGTTAACATGATTCAGAGAAAATTAATCGTTAGTCAGCACTTGTCTCTCATGTACTTGGGGTCACGGCCTGTTCTAAACTAACTTACTTTCTTCTTATTCGGTGATGCAGGAAGGAAGATTTAAAACCAGCAGGAGGGTAATAATAGTATGACAGGAAGGAAAAGGTCACTGGGAACAATATGAAAGCTGATTAATGGGATCATCCTCATAGGTGAATTAGAATTCTGCAAATGACTTTTCTATTTCTCATTCTTTCCCTACTCTATTTCTGGAGCAATGCACCTGAACAGATGCATCTGAAAAATAAGACTTAAAAGCCTTAAAGCCTGTAAGACTTTTTTTTATTGAATTTCCTTTGTATTTTTCTTTGAGCATTGGAGTGCACTAAACCAAATAGGGTTTCAAGCTGTGTATAGATTTCAAAGAAGAAACCAACAAAATACCCTGACACCAAAAATCCCAAAAAACCCTCATGTCCATCAGTATGCTTGATCCAATGCAAGAAAAACTGCTCCTGCTGTTCAAAGGCTGTGAAAAATGCTTCTCAATATTAAGCAACAGCATTTCTTATGTCATGCTGTTCATGAGATGCTTGATCTCAGTTATGTGAGGTTTAGGATGCAATTTTATCATAGTCAGTATGTCTGGGGGAGAATAAAATGCTAAGTAAGTGGATTAAAACCATGAACCTGTGATGTAGTGTTGCTGCAAATATGGTCTTTAGAAGGTTCTGAAGGTGGGATTTCTCTTCCTCACCTTTAACTGTCTAAAAGCTGGTGTTCAAGCCTGTTTTTACACAAGGTTAAAACAGAAAAACACCTACAAGATGCTTCTGCATTAGAGTTGCCTTCTTGAGGTACAAGTCTGCTGGCTTTGGAGATATAACTTGGATGCAAACTTCCTCTACAGGCTGGGCAATGGGAAAGTCTTCAGCTTCCTGCTCTCATCCCCATGGTTCTCCTGGCAGTGCAGAGCCAGAGCTGCTCCCCAATACTTTCTGGTGAACTTGCAGTCTTGGCTGCACTTCCCATCAGTTTTTAATGTGCTATTCAGCCATAGCTTTTGATTTAAACTCTTCATGTACTGGGAGAATGTGTTGTGGAAGTGACTTCAGCTGTAAACTGCAGGACTAAGATCATAGAGTACTTTGATATTTTAGCTCTCTTTTGCTGATTGCTCTAAGGAAGTGAAGTATGCACTGGTGGGATATTTTGTTGCACTGTTGATTTAAATTTTCAGTCAATCTCTTTTCATGCCATGTTTGATTATCTGCCTTTATTGTGTCCTCTTTTTTCTGCTCCTTGACTGCTACACCCCAAACAGGCTGAGGGATCACAAGATTTCTGCAGTGTCCGCTGCAGGTACATCACTGTGCGTGAGCAGTCTTATGCGTTCAAATAAGATTTTCAAGCCTTCTTTGTATTTTTTTGTGGGCAAGTTGTACTTTAGACTGCAAAGTGAACATAAAGGTCAATATCACCTAGGCTGCATTATTGTTTTGTCTCATTATTATTCAGTAATTGCCAGGGTATAGATCTAGTTTGATGACATATGCTTGATAGTTTTTTTCAGTAGTACTCTATAAGGAACTGCATGTATCAAGTTCCATTAAAATGCGAAGTTTGAGTAAGAATGGATTTTATTCAAGTAATTTTAAAAGTACTATGACCAGACCCTTATAAAAAAGGAAAAGGCAAGGGTAGAAACTTAGCTCTTTCATGCTCTAATTCCATGTTCTGACCTTCATACACTGAAGTTTGTTTCTGACATGTATTTTCAATATTTATCCCATTCACTTGCTCACTTTGGATGAGGTATGTTAGGCCTAACAATTTGCATGGGATCTTGAGATACTTGTCCTGTGAAAATCTCTCCTGTACTAGAAATATTTACTATTTATGACAACTGCCATCCACCGCTGTGAAGAGCTGAAATGTCTATGATCTGAGGTTTCAAAAAGACTTTAACTTCTTTTTCTTGCTGACAGTAAATTAATTAGCCTTAGCAGAACAAACCAACTAATTGGATTTGTTTAGCTAACTTGTAGTTATTTAAGGAAAAACGGATGAAATCCAGTATGTGAAGATGATGCATTATATCAATGTACAGAGATACCTGTATTCATTAAGAGGTGGCACTCGTACTGTCAAAATAGTGAACAAGTTCCTGAACAGTTAATCCAGGATAACATGAATGGTATGGTAGGAAGGAAGGACAAACACACAGTGAGACAACACTTCTCTTTAAATGGTGTAAAGGAAGAGATGGGGGGATGAAATCTGTGTTCCATGAACTGAACTTGGAGCAGGCCTGCTGCAGAGCTCCTCTGTGGCTTCCTGGGGCTGGGAATTGTCACCAGAGCTGGAACCAGCATCAGAACATCATCATCATCACTTATTCAGAGCCAATCCCCACGTGGTTCACACCTTGAGATGACCAAACAGGCAATGTGCTAAGAATGTGGCTGTGATGATTGGGATGATCTGTCCTATAGCTTTTCTGCATGGGGTGTCTCTGACTGCACTTGGAGTAAATCTCAACCCAAATCAATTAACTCTGAATTTAAAAACAGAAAAATGGAAATAATAATCAGCATTGGCACAGAGATCACAGTGGCAGAAAACTGAGCCTAAAGATACTTAATGAAATACTTTTTGAAAAACATATTGCTCTACTTTACAGCTTCATTTCCCCCTCCCTCTCTTTTATGACTTTTCACAGCTAATAATTTAATTTTAATTTTGAGATTTGCAAAATTTCCAGTTTTCCCTTTCTACAGTTGAATGGAAAATGCTTATTTAAAAATGCACATTAGAAGAGCTTGGATCTGTGTTAAGGTATTAATTATCTTTGGTGCTCTCCACCTCCTTGTAACAAGAGAATAAGTCACCACGGCAGCTTGCCATAGAACCAGAGACAAGGAACTACTTAATCTAAAAGGCAGCACTGGCACAGGAACAAGTATATGGATTGATCATAAATGCATTTAGGCTGCAAATGAGAAAATATTTCTATGCATGCTTGAGCACTTTTATGGGGGAAGAAAATGTAATTGTCCATAAAAGGTAAATTTCTGTTTTTGTGAGAAGAATTGTAAGATATGGTGTGTGAAGACAACTGGAAGTGGTGACCCTTGGAAGGTTTGTAGATCATCTCTGGGGAATAGGCATGCCTAAAACCAACAAATGACACATTTGTGTCAAATACAAGCTCACATCTCTCACTGTCCCCATTTTCCCAACCCACCTGCCTGAGACTGGAGTGAGATCTGTGGTAGTCTAGCTACCATGTCATAGCAAAGTGCACCATCTGTTAGCCAGAAAAAAATTATCCTGGCTTCCTATAAAATACACATAGCAATTAACTGCTACTACCTTGATTTCCACCGGGAGCTCTGCATAAGCATAGGATGCCCCCCAGGCAGTAGTGACTTCTGCTCTGCAGTTTGCAGCCCTTGTGAATGCACCTGCACACAATTCATCTGTGGGAGGAGGGTTGGGTGGAGTTTTGGTCTGCATGGTAAGTTTATGCATACAGAACTAAATATTTTAATCAGTTGTGATGCTCCTTTTTTGCTACCCCTTCCATCTGTGGTGGGTGACATGCACAGGGGCCCTTGACATGACAGTTTCTCAAATATATAGTTCTAAGATGGTAGTTCTAAGCTACCAGACCTCAGAATTGTACCCAGCTCTGCAGAAAATAAATTAGTGTTGTAAAAAGCAATATGAATTTTACTTTGCCAATATACTAAGAAGGAGACTTTCAGGTATAGCTATAATGCCAAGGAAGGCATGTGAAGAAAGCATCTGGGAGAAAAGGCATGGAAAGGGCCTCTAGAAATTAGGAAGAAGCATTCTGAGAATTGGCTCTTTGAATAGGAGGGTGCAGTAGGGTCTGGATACCCTGAATTTTGCCTGGTTTTTGGAGTTTGTTCTCCACGGAAAAGTAGCAGCACAGCTAAGTTCTTTTGAGATAACTGGGAAATCTGAATGTTCTAAATAGATTCCCACCTAACAGCTTGATCTGTGACAGTTAAGCCAGAGAAGAGTGGAAAGTTGTACGTCAGGCTAGAAAGGACGTGGTGATTGAGTGATTTTACATACCTTTAGATGTGTGTATATAGAAGTTTGTTACATATCTGTTTGCTAAGGTTTGTTTCAGAAGTGTTAATAGACCTGTAACATACATAGAAACAGGAACTGTTTCTGAAAAACCACCTGTTTTCTGAAATTAACTGTGTAATTGTTCCTTAGATTCAGAACCTGGACTGAAGTTTTTTTAAGATCAGTTTTCCATTTATCAGAGCATTTTTACCCAGCCTGTCCTTATGACTTCTGATACCTCGGTGTAAAGTCAAAGCATGCAAGGATGTTGTGCACTTGGTCAGCTGTAATATTGTATATGTAAAATTCTTTACTGGTATTTGGGCTGTTATAGAGGGTGAAATTTCATCACCCATGCCTCTGCATTCAAAGCTACAAATAGCATAACTCTCATAGAAAGAACTGTGGAACTATTTTGAAAAACTGAAGGAAGGCACAATGGTGTCCACTGAAGTTCTGGGGGGGGGGGGTAGGGCTGTCATTTCGGTTATCTCTGAAATGCAATCTGTATGCAGCACTAAGCAACCATGAAAACTTCTTTTGCTGCAGAGAAGTCATGTATGGATACATATTTTTGCAAGATGAGAGTTTTCTTAAGTGCATTTCCTGATTGTTTTGGTTAGAAGAAACAAGGCTGTCAACTCCACGTCGACAATTTCTTTTCTGCTGCAGCGTTAAAAATGGTGTGACACCTCTGGCAAACCCTGCAAGAGCTGGTGAAGAAAATCTAATAGTTCTCCATTATGATTAGGACAGCAGTTTGCTGCCTATCCCTGCTCTTTAATGATGTTGAGAGGCTTGTGACAAGCCTGGATGTCCTGTCTGAACTCATTCTTCTAATTAATGGTAAATGGTTCTGTAACAACATTTCTCCGGGGCTGGTTGAGCAGTGGGAATATTGCACTCTCTCTCTTTTCCTTAGGGACTAGTCAAGGGATAGTTTTTTAACTATTTCTAAACGCCTAAGTATCATATTCTGGCTGGGAGGGACAAACTGTTGTCGCAGGAGTTGCCTTTTGATAAGGGAACACACTGCATAAAGCATTGATTCCTTAGCATTCAGTGCCAATTAATGATGACCCCTTCTCCCTCCATGTAAACATAAAATAACCTAGGCTTTGTCTGAGCCCATGCCAATCCTCTCTCTAGAATCAAGAGCGCTCAGGATTTACTTGTGTTTGCAATTTTGTGTTGAGAAAATGTGCTGAGCTTGTTAGAAAAAGGGGGTTGCAGCTAAAATATTTTATAGTAAGTTGTACATTCCAGCTAATAATTCACATGGGATGGATTGAACACTGGGTGTAACCAAGTTCCAGCAGGAAGGCCTGAGAGTAGCTTGTCCTGGGATAACTGGATGTCCTGTGAGGAGTCTTGTCTTGACATGTCTGTAGGATGGGAAAAGATGAAATTTGCAGTTCTCTTGCAGAACAGTTTTCTATTTGTCATCTGGATCCTGCCCGAGCATATGGTCTCTGAAGTCAAAAGTAGTGATAATGATAAATAAGAAAGGAACACAGTTTCAGCCATGTCAAAACTACGTGGCTTGGGCTACAGATAGAGGCACTTAGTGTCCACAAGAAAATTAGGTGCTTTCAGGATGAGGTAGTAGATGAGTAGAATATATTAGGTTCTGAAACTTGAACTGAATTTTTAGACTTACTAAAAGGTACATCCTTAGTACTTGAGAGTGCTATTGTCTGGCTCATTACCTTTTTAGTCCTAAATCTGACTGCCTCCAGGAAAAGATTAAGGAGCAGTGCATGCATAGGGGTCTTACAAAATACTGTCTTAGAATAAAAGTCTTGCGTGCAGCTTGTCATTGGGAAAGTGATCTGTAGCCTGCTGCTTCTGTTTTAAATGGATATGAAGGGAAATGGATTGTAATGATGTAGAAAAAAATCTATCACTGTTTTACTTGGCGATTATAATATTTTAAAGATGTATTTTTAAGATGTGAAAGTTCTGTTTTTAACCTGATTGGAGGGACATTTCTTGGCTTAAGAGGTTTCAGAGGAAAGGCAAAGCCATCCTGGTTTTTTTCAACAGCAGGCAAACTTTTGGAAAATTGAAAAAAGTTTTCATAAAGGAAAACCTCTATGTAGTGTTTGGAACCACTGTTTCCTTTGAAATTGAAGCTAATAGCAGTAAAAAACAATAATGAAAAACCCCCACACCTTCAATACTTAAATGAAGTGTTTTCAAACTTGAAGTGCAAATCCCAAATGAAATAATTTTGTTTGAGGATTGAATAGGAGAAAGAAATTAAAAGTGTTTCAGTTAAAGAGTTCGATGTTGTAACTTTTTGCACAGTCTGATTAGGGAAGCTTTTGTGAAAACCCAAAATTCTTGGCTGATCTGAATTCAGTTTCTAATTCCTAATCTTTATGAAAACATAATCAGAGCAACCTTTGGTTTAATAAATTGTGGTGTGAAACTCTAAATATTACTAAAACTCAAAACACATTGGTTTTACCAAAACCTTTTGGTCAGCTCCACAAACTTCTCCTGTAGTTTAATGTCTCAAAGGATCCTGATAGAAAATATTCAGCTGCTGCTACTGGTTTGATGGTATCTTTATTTGTTAAAGATGTTGGAGATTCTGCTTTGATATGAGATAAGGTTCTTAGGTCACTGAAAGTGAATACTGTTCATCTCTAAACTGCATTGTAGAGTATTTATTCCTGGGACTCATTCAGGAATCAGTTAAAAATGGCTAAAAATTGAGTAGACTGGAACTGTAAAGAAAGGCTCTGTGATCACCTCTTCAAAATCTGCAGAACAGATCCCCAGTTAATTTAACTTTTCGTATCTCCACGGAAGTTGATGGCCCTGTAGGTCAAGATGATTTTCATGGAAAAGGCCATGCTGTACAGGGATGCATCTGACTGATTGTTGTTTCCTGCTCATCATTATCTGCATTCATTTATTATTATCTTTCCATGGACCTAAAGATTTTGGCAAATGTTAATGTAGCCAAATGTACACTGAAATATATAGCTGAGAAAATTACTGCTACAATGCAGAGGATCAAGTTGGGAAAGAAAGAATGCAGATGACTGGATTAAAACTATGTAGGACATGAATTAAAATCTGGAAAAGTATGCAATTCTGACCATTGGTTTTGTCTGATAATTGCAACATTTTCTTTCCCTCACATCCTTCATGAGAATAATTTATCTTGTAAATATTTTAAAGTTTTCTACCCTATTTTTTTGCTTCTTTTTAATACAATAATTTCATATTATATGAAATTTTTCCTATTTACTTCTTACATTGTTATATAAAGATTTTCTAGTCCTATTCACTTCCATGATTTTTAGGCCTTCTACTGCTGGTGTGAAATCTTTTCAAGTATGTTAAGAATTCTTTATCCTTTACCGACTTTTATGCGCTGCTTCACTTGTCTCCAAGCCTCTCCAAGTTCTCTTCATTTAAATCAAGTCCTAAGACTTGACAAAGTAAAGTGTATTTCTCTTTTTATGTGAGCACACATCAATTATTAATGCTAATGGAAATTAGGTGTATGCTGAAACTAGAACTGACCTGGTGGAGACCATTATGAATACTAAGAGAAAAATAGATATTTTGACTGAAGAAAGATAAAGATATATCATCCTTTTTTTGGTCATATTACTTCCCCTTCCTTTCCTCTTTTTACTTCCCCTAAAAAGTAACCTTTTCTTCTTTTTGTGTAACTCAAGGAGTTCTGGAAATATTGACAGTAAGAGAAAACAGTGAAAAGGATAAATGAATGGAGTTTAACTTCTCTCCTTTATGTAATTGTTTTTCCTGTATTTTTTCCAATAACAACATGAAAAAAATTTGAATATTTTATTTTTTTTTTTATTAGTTTCCATTATATTCCTTAAAGAATAATAGAAGGAGATAGCATCATACACCAAGATATCTCAGGCTGGCTTTTTTTGAGTAATCTTTTTGTGTGAAGTAATTTCTGGGGTAAACAGCAATAGATTGCTTAGTAAATATGGACGTTATTATCTTTTTACTGTTCACCACTGATCAGTTTGGCTTCAAAGATTGCGTATCTCATTTCTCAACACCTAAAAATTCTTGGTTTGCTCTTAAATATCAGGCCATGTGTTTTAGGCTGTAGAAGTGAATTTTGTCTCATTTCTTTGGTACCAGAATGGTTTCACTGAGACTTATTGGTAAATTTTCTTAATGCTGGATTATCAGCTATATTTTGAAAAAAGGATTTTGTGTAATAAGAATTTTTACATTTATATATGCAGACTCCTTTTGTGGTTAAAATGTTCAAGTTTTTGGTGGTTAGGGGTATGTCCATTTGGTTTATGTCTAAATCCTTTCCCCGATTGTTCTGCAAAGAGCTGAGCATGCCCCCTTCAAAAATCAGGCCCATGTCTCAAAAGGTGTGCTCAAAGGAAGACACTTATTAATGTTATGATAATAGAAGAAAAAAAAAAGTAGCATGCTTAGAGAATTGGTTTGAAAGCAGAAGAAATCTGGGACTCACATGTTGTCATTTAGAGTATGGTCCTGACTCTGAGGCAAAGTTCTTCCTCAGAATCTTCCATCTTCAAGGTCATCTTGTCCTTCTTTGGTCAGATTCAGCTGCCTGTATAAATGCCCTCGCCCTCCTAAAGGCAGTGAGAGCAGAGGCTCTGGTCTTGAATTCAGGATGGGGAGTGTTGCTGACAGACTTGCACATGAGCTTTGCTGTTTTCATCTGCAGAGAGCATTCCCACACAGCCCTGCTGGCCTGGCTGGATGCAAAGCTCCACTCAAGGGTTCAGCACTGAGCAGGAAAGGCTCAGATCTTCAGTGCCATTGGTGAAGTTAGGGAGATGTGGCTGAAGATCTGATTTTGGTGCCTATTGTGTGGCAGAGGACTTTGAAATGCTGATGTTCTTGAATCCCGGGCTAACTGATAGCCCGGGGTGCTCTTTATTATGGGGCTATTCACTAGTTTTCTGTCACTGGAGAAATTACAGTGATTTTCTGTAGCCAAGGAGCCCTGACTTTGTTGCAGCTGTTGTAGAAAGGAAAAAAAGGATTTTATTGCAGGCTGGGCCATGTGTTTGCACAGCTGGTGCTTCCTCTGACTGTTGAGATGTGATCATGCCTTCAGCTTCTACTTTGGTGGAGCTGCAGAGTGTAGGGCAATGGCTCTGGTTTTTGCATCTGTGGTGGATCTTTTGTGACCTGAAGTCAGCAATTGTTTGGAGAACTTGCTGGTAAAAATATCAGCAGTGGATCTTCGTGGTAGGGTGGCAACAAATCATCCTGGTGGAACAGCATTGCAATGTAAATTCATTTTAAATGATGTTATGTGCTTTGTTTACTCCAGTCTCTTTTAAAATATATGCTTAATAAAAGGAAGGAAGCAGGAAGTGATACAGTAAATGAAGCCAAGATACTGCACTTAGATAAATAGATGTCATATTTTAGGGCAGATATTCACTTACATATATTATGTTTCACTGATCTTGCTCCTTGATCACACAATCTGTGCTAATTGACACAAATATATTTCCTGTAAGTTAACTCAGAAAGCATTTGTCATGGCTAAGTTCATGGTAACACACAACAGTTGGTAGGAGTAGCAGCCTAATGATTTCCACTTTGATAATGCAGTGACATTGCTTGTATATTTAGTAATAGAATTTTGGTTCCTATCAAAAATGAATTTAGGAGATTTATTAGTTTGAAGAAGGATGTTAAATAATTTTCTTAGACTGTTCAGTACAAATCACTTGGAGGCTATGTAGAAGTCTCTCCTAGCACTGATAGCAACATGAAGAATCACACATTGTTTTGAAAAAGTGTTAAAATTCCCAGAAAATTCTGTGAATCTTTGGGTGAAGCAGTAAAAATATCTCGTATCTGTTAATCTTGTTCCCTCACTTACCCTGCTGTAGCGAACTGTCGAAGGTTATGTAAGAACAAGGCAACTTTCCTTAAAAAACCAGAACTTTCCTGAACATACTGGAGATCAGAGCTTGCCTACTGAATCAGCTCTACCGTTCAGGTTTCACAGCCTTTGCTTTTTTCTTCCTATTTATTGGCTTCATGGGCAAATAAAATGAAGAGAAAGCAGCATCACCTCTTTTGTGCTGTGTTGTTTCATGGTCCTGCCCATTTCTGGACAGTTAGGGTTTATTTTCTAGTTGCTCCTGTACCAGCTTTGCAAATGAAAGGTTTATTAAAACCGCTGGTATAAACCTTCAGGGCAAACAGCCCAAGTGCAAATATGTTGCTACATTTTGACATCCCAAAGGTTTCTAATCACAACAGAATTGTGGTTTTTCTGGTTTAGTAGCACACCTCTGCATAGCTCACCAGTGGGGTCAGTCAGGGGGAAAAACTGGATTTATTTGTACTGTTGCACTTGTAAAAAATCCAGTGAACTAGAAACTACCACTGTATTTCCACTTGCCTGAGTTACATTATTCCAGAAAAGAGCAAGGGACAAGGGCGCTTTTGTGTGTGTAAAATGTGGCAGGTTACAGTCACGTTTTCCTTGTAGGCATTTGCACTAAGATGAGCTGAGATTATCCACAAATCTGATTTCCCCTTGTCTCAGGCAATATCAAGAGCCTCCTAACAGGATTACAAGGACTTTGATCTGTCTCCTGTGCTGACTGCTGACCACGTGGCACTGCTGCATGGCAAGAGGGATAAAGGAAGCTGCTGTGCCTGGCACAGCACATGCTCTGGCCTTTCTGTCTCACAATGTTGCTTTTACTTATCTTAGATAACACTCCATGGGCAGAAAATTAGTGTGCGGACCTTCTTGTTGGCCAAACTCTTTCTTTCCCTATAAAAAACAATTTCAATAATTTTTCTACAAAGACACCAAGCTTGTCCTCCAGAGGAAACTCTCCAGATTTAAGTGTCAGTTAAGCACTCCAGATCAAAATGGTAAAATCATGGTAAAATCTTCATCTAGCAAAAGCTGTGGCAGTTGCATTGAACATCCCCTAGAACAACATAACCCCTTTAATCCCCAGAAAACTTTAATTTGGGCCTGTAAAAATCAGATTTTCTTCTCTTCGTAAAACCTTTAACAAGCTTTAGTAAATGTCTGATAATAAAAGTGTCCTGTCACCATAATTACACATCCTTGTCCAGACCAGAACCCATTTACTCTTTGTCAGTGGATATGAGAAAAAGGGGAGGCCATCTTGGAGGTCCACAACAGCACATGAAAGATAACTGAGCATGTTCACTGTAGAACATGAGCCAAAATAGGTGTGAGTACTTGAGAAAGGTATTAATGAATAGTAAATGTGTGAGAAATAAAAGGAAATAAGGGGGAATTGCCTGATGGACATCAGTGTCTAGTATCTTATTTTAGGAGTAAAATGATGTGGAGGAATACTCTGGAGAGGATATCTGTGCAAACAGATTATCAAGCTTTAGCCAAAGCAGCCATTGTTTCTGCAGCACTACCACAGACTTGGGATATCATGGGAATATTCAGGCCTCTGCTTGACCAGAGCACAGCCCTAGGTCCCATTAGCAGATGTAGGGAGATGATGTGGTGACTCCAAGATATGTGTGTTGGTGCATTCACATTCTAATCCTCAACTCATTCTTTTAATTGATTTTCTTGTATCCTCTCAGTTAGCTCTGGGACGTGCAATAGCCCAGCATGGGATGATCCTGGGGGAACAACACTGTACTCAGATCTTTATGGTGTTACAGCCCAATGTCCTACCAGTCCCCACCATGCTGCTTCTCCCACCCAGGAGTTCTGTGATGGGTAGGCTTGTGGGGAGTAGGGGTGGGAGAGAAACCTAACATCCATGCTAGGGATTTCTTCTGTAGAGGGGCTGTGAGCTTCAGGACTTTCTTCTGTATTTCTGAGCTTTCATAAATTGGAATGAGCCAGAAGATGGTTGCAGTTCTCACTTAGATCATGCCAATAAATTAGAAGATTTTTATAAGCAATAAACATATATACCATTTCTTGAAAAAGAAGGGAGAAATAATAACATCCCTTGTTGATTGTCAGTCATTTTACTTAGTTAGTACTGATCAACAATTCTTTAAATTTTCCTTTACAGTGCTACAGAACCGTGATTTTTTTTGTTATTTTTATTCACCTGACTTCTGGCCAAGGACATCAGGATGTTTCAAGACATTGACCTTACGAATATTTCTCTAACTCACCCTGTAAGTGAAGATAATTTCCAGAACTGATGTTAGATTGGTCCTGTAGAAATCTTGGAAGTGTTTTACTCTTTGCAAGCAATGCACAGGGGGAGTAAAAATAAGAGTTTAGCAGGCACTGTATATTGACTTTATAATTTTTCATTGATGTAAATTAGGTATTTTCACTTTCCCAGCTGAAACTTCACTGCAGAGGGGAATCTGAACCTAAGTTTTTAAAAGGCCCCACTATGAAATTTTAATTTGTGGCTGATTTCAAAGGTTGTTTTTTTTTTTTTTTTTTAAATTTGAAGTTCTTTCATCTTTTACATGTTCTGTGCTGGAGAAAATATTGTCCACATCCAAATAGGTTAAATTATGGTAGTCCTGCCTTTATGTACTCTGTTGAGCCCATTATTGCTGTATTTTTATGTACAAACCGTAACTTTTAACTTTAAGCAGCTTAAAAAAATCAGCTGTTTTCTAAAAATTAGCTCCAAATTTATCACAGAAAATCTAGCACTAAACAGACAGGCTGTGCTGTCACATGGACTTGTAATGCATTAAAATCCAGTATAATTCAAAAGTTTCAAATATTATACTCTTACGCTTCTACTTCACTGGATTTCTTGAGGAATTTAATGTGAAAAGTTAATATTTCTGCTAAAAGGGTGTTTTATTAGGCTGTGCTCTTTTGCTCATCGTGCCATTAGCATATTAATAGCTATGTATTTTAAGAACAGTAAAATACATGTCTCTGTATGGTATAAGATAATGTGAGAAATTAAAAACAGTGGATTCTCTGTCTTCCTAGCTCTAGGTAGCTGTAGCATGTGACCTAATTTTTGGTCCATGGCTATAAAAATACCCCATCCTTAAAACATAGAGGTTACCTCAAATAACCCATCCCTACACAGAGTTATATTGCTGGCTTTCCAAATCATACAAATTACTCTGAAGTGAAAACCGCGATGGAAACAGTCCAAAATCACATTCTTGGCTCAGCTCATCATACCCTGTGTTATTTGCCAGTTCCCTTTTCCATGAGCTTTTAGGATCATTTACGGCAAGGTTTCTGTGTGTCACATTGAACACTCAAACCAATGTTATCTTCTCCACATTCATTAAGTGCTGCTATCAAGATACAGTATCAAGAAGAAACAAATTATTGTAAATCAAATGGCACATATATAGCTTGAGCTTCTTTATTATGTTAAAAGATGGCAGGTTTTATTGTGTTTATATGCTCCTTGTAGTAAACATTATAATTCAATACTTGGAAAATAAATAAGGTAATGAAAAGATGGAAAACATCTTTGTGATATACCACAAGCTGTTGTCTTGTTGCTCAGATCTCCAACCAATCACTCATGAGTTTCTGGATTGTTTAAGTGCCTTTGGGGTGGGTGTTTCTCAAAAAGGGATTTCAGTGCAAGACAACATATAAATAATCAGAATACGTCATCTGCGCTGGGCGTGTTCTAGGAGAAGGAATTTCAAGGAAAAAAAGAGACTTAGTCCAAAATATCCACATGCATGTAGCACTGGTAGGTGGTAATTTTGCAGTGTACATTCTGCAGTTCGTGTTGTTTTGTTCAGTGCCCCATTAAAAAGATTGATTGCTCCATGATGACTTGGTTAGAAGAACCTAGGCTCAGCACCCACTATTCAATAGGTAAAGGCCAAGGTGGACAAAAGTTACTCTATAAAGGGGAGGGGAAGGGAACATATGAAAACATGCCTGAATATCAAGGAGAAACTTCCTGATAAGTTCAGTTGAGAGGATCCATGTTGGTTAACACACTTAGAAGAAGCTAAGGATCAGATTATGATATCCTGCTGTACCTGACATGTCCCATGAGTCTTCCAACAAAGCTATTAGAATCCAGTTGGATTAGGAAAAGAAGATGTTATTCTGTAAAGGTAAGTGTATCATAATCTCACTATTAAATGGTAAATCCTCTGAAGAATTTTTCCTAGAGTACTTTGGAACAGATATGTTATTACTATTGTTCGCTATACCCAGACAAAGTAGGGCTGAATTCTAAAGACAATTACTTCCCCCTGTAGAGGCAGGCAATGTAATTCCAGATCCTGAGAAATGAAGCAGCTACATGTTTAATCCCAGTGTTTGGGTTCCTCTTTATTCGTGGAGGGACAGATTTAGTTGGTGATTTCAGCCTTGAGTGAGTGTATCAGCTTGCAGTGCAGTTTGTTCTGAGACTGCTCCTGCTTCACACTGATGATCTATCAGTAGCTTCATGAATGGATCAAAACTATGCTGGCAAGTGCTGCCATGGCTCATCCCAGGCTTACTGCAGCCTTTTGGTAGCAGCCACTCACGGATATTTGTACTGCCACAAACATTTGGATGATGACTGCTCTTCACAATTTTTTAGTCTTGCGTGAATACATTCAGATGTAAAAATTATTTGCTAATAAATCATTAATTTAAAGATTTCAGATATGTAGCCTGGAAGAAAAAAGAAAAAAACCTGTGTGATATGAATGACCAGTTACACAGCATAAAAGTGGGAAAGAGTCCAAGTGAACATTTCACAAATTCTTTGCATAAAGTTTGCTCATCTACAGCCCTTTCCCATAGCCCAGTGAAGTCAATGAGAGTTTGGGGCTTTGGCTCAGGCACTTCAATTGTCTGTCCTAGAATTACAATAACAAACACAGCAGTAGTCTGTTTGCAAACAGCTGGTAATTGGAAAAAGGACTGAAGTTGTCAGCAAATGTATTTGTCAGCACTGATTTGACCAGTTGTACACATTACCTTAAATGACATTTCTTCCCTTCCATGAGGAATGTGGAGTTTGCCTCCAATGAGTTTCCTTGGTGGCTGTCATGCAGTGAGCATGGCAATCTGTGGTGTGTACCCTTTGCATGTTAAATACCCTCCAGCACTTGCTGTTTATTATACAGGGTGAATAGGCTGGTTTCCAATTCATTTGTCAAAAAACAGTCCTGGTAACACAGTAAACATATTTGTGACAAGTGGATTTAGGCAGCTCTGTCCAACTTCAGATTTGCCTATTGATAACAGTTAAATGTTCCCTTTTGGCAGGAGAATGGTGACACTTCTAGAAGAAAAATATACCTTAATCCAAGCTATGGTTTTGTTTGGGTTTTGGTTTTTGTTTATTTGTTTGTTTTTTCAGGTTAAGAAACATCCTAGTGCACGGTTCTCTAAAACAAATCAAGCCTGTGTAGTAGTCCCCAATGCTCACAGAGGAGTTGACTGAATTCCACTACTTTATGTCCTTTTTAGAGGCTCATATCTCCCTGACCTTATCTGCATTTCTAAAGGTCTCTTTACCTGAGGACTGTGCTGAATCCCTGGCTCCAGTAGAACCCTCCAGTGTGATAGCACAGACGGCTCTTTTGCCTGTGTGATGTAAGTGCTGCTATTCTTGCACTTTCTCACGTTTCCCTTTCATGTTTGCAAGAGCCAGCAGCTATCACACATCAGCTCATGGCCATTCTCCTGTTTCCCACACTCTGTGTGTGGATATGTGGATACCTTGCTTTTCTTTCTTTCTTTTTTTTTTTTTTAGATTTTTCTAAGAAAGTAGATGAAAAACTCCAGTCACATTTGTCAGCTGAGACAGGGTTATTGTTCTGGTCTGAAGTTTGTATGTTCTTTCTTATTTATGGTTTGGGACTGGTCCACAGGTACTGATAGCAAATGTTCATGGATGACTTGTTAATCATCTCTTGATTTTTGTGGTTTGTTATTTTGGGGTTTTCTCCTCCCTATATTGCCATCTACCTCTGTCCATGTTATCTTCTGTTCTTTTTGCTTGCTTGCTGTATTCATCTCTGAGCAGGTGCCTCTACAGCCTGGACATTCTGTATTAAAAAATATGTTGGTGTGCTGTTCCTTCTAAAATTGCCTGTTTCTTTCTGTGTCCTACAGACAGGAGTGAAGGCAAGGGTCACTGTGCCTCAGCCCTGGTCTGTGTGTCTCATGCTTCTGTTACTCAGGCAGTTGTAAAATCAGAAAATGCTATTGACATATGAAGAAAAAGCAAAGCATGAAAGTGAATTAATAAAGTTTTTGTGAAGCAAAGAAAAAATATGGATGATACAAGAGCAGTATTGTTGGAAATTTTTTTTGTTCCCTGTAGCAGAGGGAAACACAGAGAGCAAAAAGCTCTTATTTCTCGTAATATCAGACCCAGATTTGGATTCCTTTGGGTAGGAAAAGAATGGGATGGAGAGAAGTTATGAATCTTGCTACTCTCCACTGCACTGCTAGGGTGAAAACATAACAGGCTTCATGGGAGTGAATCTGCTCCTGTATTTCATACTTGTTCTGTTGTCACTTCTTGACCGTAGCAGCTACCATGGTTTATTGCACATCCTCTTTGCTTCAGTTCCCTTTCCCTGGCTTTTCAGAATGTGTTCATGCAGATTGATAGGGAATTTTGCCTTTACAGCATTCCCATAATGGACTGAATAATTTTCAAGCACTCAAGGAAGTGAATGGCCTACATTAATGTATAGCCAAGGTATCTGTAAAAACATTACTGGTTTTGCAAGCATGAATTTTGCAGTCATCAGGTTAATCAGCAGTTGATGAAATTAAATGGTGAAGTGCAGAAATATCAGCAATTCATTATGATGCTTAACAATTAGGAAAATAGTCCATGGGATGCATATTTGATCAGCTGGGCTGATGGCACTGTTGGTCATACATTACCAGCCTAGTGGAAGGGAATTCTGTCTCCTATGTGTCTTTTTCTTTGCCCTAACACTGTGTGTGCTTTCCTTCATGCTCTTTGCTTATTGTTTGTAGGCTTCTCTTTGGGCTATTAAAAGTGATGCTTTACATTGGCAAACTTTTCATTATCTTCTGCCACTAACCTGTGACCCAGATCACAGCCTGGCTCGCCACAAACACCCTTACCAGGATCCTTAAAAGGCAAATCCTAAAGTGGGAAACAGAAAACCTGGAGTCAAAATTCTCTCATCTCTACATGTCCCATTATCACAAATGGAAGATGGTTGAATATTATTCTACCAGTAATCATCATGTCAAGGCTAGAAATATTCTATCCACAGGGAGCCCGTGGATACTGTGCTTTTTAAAATATTCTATATGCATGATAAGACTTTCTTCTCTGTTGGCTTGCTAATCATTTTGACTATTTCTTTTGAAGTAAGAAACAGATGGCAGCATTCACTGTAATAAGTGCAGAAAAACATGCCAGCCAATTAGGGATGTTTCAACTGACTAAAAACCTGGATCCTTTTCCAATATTTTGGTGATTTTTCTCTCCCTCTGTATGTCTAGAGGAAATTTTTATTTATCATTTGTTTAATAGAATAATAAAATTAGAGATTAGAGCAATCTTACATCATTAAATCTCTAGTAATGAACCTAAGAACAAAGAGCTGAAATACAATTTATGGATTCTTTTGTTTTCCAAAGGTTTGTTATTTGATGAAAGATAAAAAAAACTCAAATCAAATACTCTTGTTAATGTGAACCCCATCCCTCACTTGAAGGGCCAGTATAAAATGTGTCTGTATATGATCCAAAAATATTTACTATTTTTTCAAACTCTGCTTCATTCAAGAAGTTAATTTTCAAATATTGTAGCATTTAAATACCTCTTTCATCAATCCTTAATGTTATGTTCCTGAAATAGTGAAATTATATTTCCAACAGTTCATTTCTCAGCAACATTTTGCAGGCAATATATGCTCTTCTCACTTCCTCATCAGGGAAGGTTACTGTCCTCTCATTTCCTACCAAAATCAGGCAGAGTTTAAGACATTTTAGATCCCTTAGAAAAGGAGATTCTTCTTTGTCTCGTGCTATGAAACTGAAATTAGAGGTCACTGCTGAAAATGCAGGTCACTACTGATCTGCTCCTTAAGCACCTGTTAATGCCTTTATCCCTTTATAGCAGTCACTATTATTGAGACTATAAGGAAAAAGGCATTTTGGCTTCTAATGTGTATTTTAGTTCCTGGTTATGTAGTGCTTTGATCATTTTTTTGTTAGGTATTTTGCAGTCCTATCCTCACTTTTCCACTGTTTCACTTCAGGAGTAAACCTATGCAGATTTCACTGCTTCAGGGTTTTCAGTCTAACTTCTATATTTTTTTAATTTTAATTTTATTCTACTGCTTTCTGTTACAACATTTCTATTCTTAAGATTATGCCCTCTAAATGTCTACTTGAATACCATTATGTATATTCTTCTACTAATCTTTTGGAATCACTCTTCTTCAATGACTTCTCAATTGTAGTCAATGAGCTTCTAAGGATGTAACTTAAAGCAAAACTGGTGCCACTTATTAGGGTCGATTTAGCCTATGAAAGATGAAATTCTGCTTCAGGCAGTAAAGCAATTTTCAAAGTAGCATATTGGCTTTTATCAGGCTTGGTCTGCTCTTCCTAAATGAAGACATTCAGTCTGTTTATGGGTGACTATGGTCACTCTGGGAAGCATTTGGTGGTAGTTAAGGGTAAAATACTGATTGTTCTTCAAAATTAGAAACAACTGGTAGCTCTGCAGTGATGATTTAAATTTCTTTTTAAAATTCTTTCAAACCACAAAGCTGTGTGTTGCTCAGTGATTGAATGCATTTGAACTTATGGAACTTTTCATTTAATGCTGCTCTCCATTGTTTTTGGCTAAAGCCCAAGCCTCACATCTTTTAGTTGCAGGATTCCTTTCTGTAAACTCCATCCTTTGCTGAAGCCTCAGTGTAATGTGAGACCATCCCTGTTTCCCAGCAGGCAGCACATTAAAGGTTTGCCTGGTGACCAGCTGCAAAGACAGGTGTTTTCTGCTCTTATTTTTCCTTCTCCCTTTATTTGGTCTTATAACTTCCCTAACACACTGTCAAGTCCTGAGTGAAATGAATGATTAAACTTTATAAGCTTGGAAAAAGCTCTGATTCAAACAGTGTGGAGCTGGGGATTTTAGCCTAACATTGAGTGTTTCTGAACTACTTGTTTGCCACATTTTCTTTGGGCCAGCAAGAGGATGAGCCAGACTGGAAATTCAGCTCATAAGGATAACTGCAGGGATCACAGGCATTGAGCATTTATCTTTCCAGGGCACTTAGCACTTACAGCACCAAAGTGCAGATGCTGAAGGAGCCTCAAGGTTTGGATATGGCACACTTGTACTCTGCACACAAGTGTTTCCATGTAAAAACCTGTGTGAGCCCTCAGTGCACCCCTCACTGATATCTATCCCACACCCATGTTGGGTCTGTCTCACTGCAGTCACAGGCTGTGTGAATCACAGACTACCTCTGCAGTGTTCACAGATCTTCAAGAAGAATAAGTAAGGCCTGAGAATGATGGGCAGTGAGATCAAGTCCAAAACTCAGTCCCGCCCCATTATCGATGAGATGTAACTCTTCTTCCTGCTTTTGCTGCTATTGTACGCTCCCAATATTCTGTTTAAAATCTAATTTAAGCCATAGCTGCCTCTGCCACAGTCCATTTCTCATGCTTGCCTGCATGGTACCATGTATACCTCTGGTGTTCTACTGGTAACACAGAATAACACATTTTAGGAGCAGATTATTTCTCAGAGGACAGCAACTGCTCTACCAACAAAGAAATGACACCTGGAATTCAAACCAATCCCCAGCTTTAACTTCCTTTCTCACCAGTGAGATAGCTCAATCCAGAAATGCTCTACCCATCACTCAATATATTTAACACTCTACATCAGCTTTGTGGGTGTGTCTCAGCCACCATATCTGGTATTGCAATGAGGATGACTCGCTATATCCCTTGAAATTATCACAGATAAAACTAATACTAAGGTCTTTGGAAAGATATTTTCTTAATTTTTGCAGTGGTCATGACAGAGCAGCCCAGCCTTATTATGTGCTACAAGAGTTTGTTGCTGTCTATTAGTAATGATCATCAGCACAGGGTAGAAAAGCTACACAGATATTTTTAAAACCTTTCTCTGACTGATGATATTTTTAAAACATTAGCAAATCAGAGAACTGATACTCCATAACTTCAATGGAATTACAGTTTAGTGATTGATATAATCTTTCTCTTATTGATTTGGTTATCGTAGTAAACACTTAATATTAGCTTTGAGGACATTTTGAAGTGATAATTTTAAGTGAAACAAATTATGGCAATATTTTTTTGAAAACATTTATTGCAAATAAGTTATCATTCAGATACTGGCAGTATCACATGGCAGTGACCTCACACACTAAAATAATGAAAAGTACCAAAGACACAAACATTAGTCATCTATAAAACTCCAACCACATTCACTTTTCAGCTTTTCGTTGTATAGCCAAGAAGCATTAAGTGAATCATAAAGTATGGGAAAAAATTTGGGTGATAGGACAATAATTTCATCCATCAACTAGTATAACTTCAATTTATACTAGTGTTACTCTGCTCTAGAAGAGTTCAGGCAACTTTCTGAATATTTATCAGCATTTTTTATTAAGTTTTAAACATTCTGGTTAGTTAGAACATGTAGAAATGCTGATAGTGTGTTGTTGCTTTTTTTCCTTCTAGGTTTTACTTCTTTTTCCTTTGCCTGTTTTAGGTAAAACCCAGATGATTCTCACTGGGTTTTTCCTTAGTAATTGAATATCTTTGAGTCAGACCTTATTCAAGATATTTAAAGCAAATACCCATGCTCACAAAACTGCATTAGGATATCCCATGTACTATACGTGAATAGTGATAATGTTGTTGCGGCCAATCTGCTCAGATATTTCTACTACCCCTGACTAAAATGTTGTTCTTGACTTAGGAAAATACTATATATCATTTACTGCCTAAAATTGTATCAACCCTTAGATTTTAGTCAATGGCAGGAGTCCTGCTTGTGTCACTGGAAAAAAGTGCAATGGTTGTTGAAAGTTGCTTTAGATGCCTCATATTATGCTTTTGAACTAGAAGTGGATCTGGAGCCTCTGTTGCTTCAGGCAAAACATATTTCTTGGAGATTACTTTTACAGAAGGCAGGGATTGACAAGTTTACGTTTTTTGAGTATACCAATCAAGATACCACTGGACAGAAATATTCCTTTAAATCTTTCAAGGTTATTTACCATTGGTAATGTGTAAAATTGAATAGCCTTACAGATCCTGTTTACTGGAAATGGTCTTCACAGGGAAAGTGTGACCTTGTAACAAAACCCTCTTTTTCTTTGATCTCACATGGGGGGTGTAGCTGAATTTCTGTAACAACACCAACAAAGGTGCAGGGATATCTGACAGTAGAGCTGTGGTGCTCCCGACTTTCAGTTCAAATACCTTGTTTTAAATGTACCACTACTCTTGTATTCCCATCTCAGTCTGCTTGGGCAAAGCAGGTTAGGAGTCATTCTTGTGGGAAACATGTCCACACTTCCCAGGTAAAATGTGAGCATGATGCCCAAGGCCCAGAAGAATCAGACCCAAGCCCTGGTTCAGTGGTCTCCAGTTGTGTAGCAGCCACTGCACTGTCTTGGCACTAAAAGAGTTCTGAGCTTCCCCACTCTCTCCTTTCACCCCAGCCAGCCAGTGGCTTCAGGTTCATTGATGGGGAAATTCCTTGCCTTGGGAAGTCATTGAAATAGTATTTACAAATATTACTGCCAGTTTAGTTTTTCAAAGTGCTTTCATGAAAAAAATTCATTGACTGTGTTCAGTCAAAATCATGTTAAAGTATTAGTAAAAGATGGAGTGAAACTTTTAAAGGACCAAGGATTTTTTTTTTAGAAATAGCACTTAGATGATTTAAACTGGGCCTGCTACAGCTAAGTATTGCAAAGATCTGAACTGTGGTATTCTTATCACATAGGAATATTTCCCATTGAGTTGAAATAACTTGTTCAGAATTTCTATGTCTGTATTTTTCCAAGTCATATAACAAACCCCTTTGGAAAGTAGAGATGGTTCTGCTGACAGCTGTGGAGTTGATTCTTCACAGCTGCTAATTATAGCATGGCTGAGTTCTACAATAGGGCATCACACAAAATATTTGTTTTATCTGGACAAGTCTGATAATGTGGAGAGGAGTAATTATTTTCTCCCCTGCTTGTAATGGTCTGCAGATAGCAGGAAAAAAGCAAACCTAGAGAGGGTAAGTGATTTCTAGCATTTTTGAAGATCTACCTTAAGACCAGGGGTCCCTCAGATGATTTGCTGTCCTTCTTTTGTAGTTCTGAGGAAACCTTGCTCTTTCTTTCCCCTCAAAGAGCAGGGAAACTGGATGGGCATTAAGCAACAAGTCCTTTGGGTTTCAGAAGAGATTGGTTGAACTGAAGAACTCCAGAATTTGTCTAAGTATTAATTAACCCCATTACAGTGGGTTGTTAGTTTAGTGGGATACAAAAAATGCATGAATATGCAGTGCTTCATTCTATGTTCCTTTCAAATCAAGTGTTTATTTCTGAGATTTTGGCCATGGCTATGGCTTGAGACTTCCTCTCAGGCTTCAGGTTTTAAAATTTTGATTCAGGGTCTGGAAGTATCATGGCAATGTTGATGCTGACTTTGGGATGAGTTGCTGTACCACAGCAACTAAACTACAAGAAGAAAGTCACACAACCTCTCTGTGGCTAGGTGCTGAGGCTGGCCCACAGAAGGGTATCTTTAGCTCCAAACAGCCACCATTCATCTTAGGCTTCTTGTGCAGGAATGTGCTCTTGCACAGTAAGATTTCATTTTTATTCTCTTGTGTTGATAAGGTGTTGATTTCAGTGATGTTTCATCCGATACTCCTTTGCCTGGTACGTGCAGAATTCAGTTCTGATAGACATGGAAAGATCCTATCCTGTAGGGCCTGACATACTTGACTAAAGAACACACAGAGAGAAGGTGAAACTTTTGAGATATAGCTAATAATGTGTGCACCTTTCTTCCTCCACCAGGAAGTCTTTGAAGAGTGCACTTGGCTGTAGAATAAGCCAATGCAGCCTTGAATGGACTGGAAGAATTTGTACAAACGGATTTACCACAAGGTAGAAAGTTGTTTCATAGCTAGTGACTTATGAAACATATGGAAAACACCACAAAATTTCAAGTGTTTATGGCCACACTCTATACAACAAACCCTGTGAACCTCCTATCCTGCTGTGTTGAGAATTGAGAGCAATGCCAATCTTAAGGATCAATTTTCAGCTACTGCCTCTTTTTGGGCCTCTGATAGCATGAGAACATGGGCATGATCAAAAAGCACTGATGCTGGTATATTCATGTGTTCCCTGTAGGCACATCCTGTGCTGCACCTACTGTAATCCTGAGTTCTGCACTAAGAAAGGCCTGGTTTTGTTACAGATGCAAAGGTATTTACAGGTAAATCAGAACAGCCTCATCTCTGAAAGACACCAATCTTTATGAGTGAAACCCCTAAAAAAAATGAAATAAGCAATCTTCTCTAAAGTACCATCACAGAATGCCTTAGCCAGCAAAGGCAGCAATGTCAGAAATAGTGATAAAACACAGATAGCTTCTGAGAAAGTGAAACGTGTTTAAATTTTTTCAAATAATAAGGGATTTGCTTTCAGCTCTGTGGGAAATACAAGATTTGTTAAACATCAGATGTGAGCTGAAGCTACTGTAGAATCTGTTTGCATTTCCTATTTGGATTTCAAACACAATTCCAGAGAGTTTGTAACTCAGGACTTCTATCAACTTGCTGTTAATGTGTGACACCTATATATAAACACAAGATCAGAAATAGAACTAAAAAACAAATTTAGATTCTGCAGATTGACAAGATATTGTGCATCATCCAAGTTACAATATTTATTTCTGTGTGTTTCAAGTAGTAGCAGCACAGGCAAGAGAATAAAAATTTGGATAACCCTCTTTAATAGCAGGCTAAGTTCAACTGAATTAAACTTGCAGTAGATTGGTGAGTATATCCAGACAGTTACTGTGGGTCAGTCAATTTGCAGTAGCTTGAATTCCTTGCATCATCTGGCATGTGTAACTTTTTTGTTTTGGGTAGCAGGAAGCTGTTGGCTGCACAAATCTGAGATACAATTAGTCTGTGAAAATTGAGGTATTTCTGGACTCCTCTACAAAAGACAGAATGTGATCTTCCTTCATGGAGATTTTGGTTTATAAAGATACAACTATAGAAGTAAGACTTATACTTTCGGCTTAAAAGGACCCAATTCTGCAAATCATGTTCTGTTAGTACTTTTCCAAGATAGCTCATTGACATTTCTTGTTGTGTTTCTCCACACAAACAATGCTACTCCAAATCTCCTGTACTGCACCAAAGCTGTACATTGAGCTGGCACTTCTTTCTTTTGAAAGCATTTGTAATTTCATTTTTGGACTGTAAGGAACACTGCTGATATGAAAAACACCAGCTTCTCCAAATGTTCTCACCACAGCATAATGACTATAATCCCATCATCAGATTTATCATGTTTTAATTTGACCAGATATGTCAGTAGTTTAGAGGGTTTTGCACTAATAAATTGCTTTAGGTTAATATGAAGTACCTTCAAATCATCAGAGATTTCATTGTGGAAAGTGTTTTGCAAAACTGCATGTCCTAAATGGCTGCACTCCAGAGTCTGGAATTCAAATCTCATTTACTGTAAATGACTGGCAACCAGAAGATACTGAAGTTTTTTTTAACATACTTAATAGACTATAGGGGAAAGGAGGCTGATTTTTCAATTCCTATGTAATGCAAATGGGTTTATTTAAGAAATTAGCTGTAAATAAAGGAAATACTTGTCAGATAGTAATTTGGATAATGTGTATAATATTTGAAAGCAATACTGTGAGATTTAACATGTTCTCAAGTAGTGGTATAGAGCTCATGCAGTTGCTTCTGTGTCATTTGGTGCTCCCTTTCAGGTGTGGTTGCTCAGTGCTGGTCTGAAACCTCGAGTTACAGAAGCCCAGTGGGAAGAAAGAGTTAAATGGATGGTGAGTGCTTTTCAAAGCCCCACATATGGGCCCCTAACAGGAGTTATGTGGATGTGGGTGGGCTCTAACCTAGGAGTCTAATGTTCAGCTGGCAAATCAATGCTTGTTATCCATGGTCCTCCCTACCCAAAGCCACCACCTGGGAATCTAGCAAGAGCCTAAAAAAAGAAATATGGAGTCTAAATATGGAGTCTTTTTTTCAAAACTATGTATTGACTTAGATCTAACTTCTGTTTGAGTGGACTAATAGGCACTGTTTAGTTCTACACACTTTCAGTATGCAATTAAAAACACAGTAGCTTCCATCCTAATTTTGGAAACTGACAGTTACAATTATGGGCATTGATAGGAATAATATTTTGCAATAAAGAAGTTTTTCTTTATTGTTTTTGGGGGAGTTATTTTTCCATCTGCTTCATCCCGTAGCAGTCATTACTTCTCCCATTCATACAAAGGAGTTCCTTCCAGTTTCCTCCAAAGAAAAAGTTTCCATTTTGAGGAGAAAGAAAGAAAGCGAAATAGAGCAGAGAACAAATGATGTCTCTAAATATTAATGAAGGACTTGAAGTAGGCCTTGCCAAATACTGTGGACTAATCAGGCTCTTGATGGGCCACATAGTTCCCATTGCCACAAGTAGTACACTAAGAAACTTGGATTCTATTTCTGTCTTTGCCATTGACTGGCTGGTGTAACCCTTGGCCAGACATTTAATTCCCTTGTGGTTTTGTTTTCCCTATTACACATAGTCTGTTTTGTCTGTTTGGTTTGTAAGCATGCCTGGACAAGGATTGTCCCTGGTGATGTTTGTATAATGCCAAGCTGACAGGGCTTCAGTCTTGGCTGGACCTTTGATATGCTACCTGGATATAAAATTATTATCATGTTGGTACAGTTATCCCAGTTTATGTTGCACTGACGGTTTGCTTCTTTGACTCTTGGTAGTGTAGATGAAATCAGAGTGGGTCTCTGTGTATTCCCACAGTGGGCATTGCTGAGCTATAGAAATAAAATAATCTTAACAAAGAAATTGTTGGCACCTTCTGTGCAATCCTGGCACCATCTGAGTTGTTGTAACAAGCCTTCCTTTCTTTGGGCTGAATCAGTTTTGGGATAGAGATTGTCATGCTTTGAATGGGAGCCACAGTCTCTGCAAGACACCGAGGGACTGTGGCAGGTCACATCCCTTGGGTTAAACACCTCTTTTCAGAGCCATGGCACTTGCTGGCTCCACAGGGATGTCACAGGCTGGGTGTGCTCAGACACTGAATTACCCTGGGTCTCACCCAGTTCCCCTCTCAGCACAAGAGGAATCCCATTCCCTTTGCATGGGAATGTAAAGGGGGTGGAGATAAACTAGATGTCACACTGTTAAATTGCCTACAGATAAGAGGTTTTTTAGACCAAAGGCACTCATGACAATTTTAAGAATACAAATAAAGTCAGAGGAATGTTGCTAGAAAGACTGTCTATCACCCAATGTGCTTAACTGTATTCTAAATAACTTTGTCAGTATGCCTCTCAACTTTTCAAAAGTTGCTCTCCATGTGATTGCTTTCATAGGCCCTCTGAAACCAGCCCTGCTGGTACTCACTTGTACTGCTGCTGCTGTGCAGTGTGGCAGCCAGGCATGAGACCATCCTTTTGGGCTGTGATCAGGAGATCTTCTTTTCTGTTCTGAGACGTGGACAGGCAGATCTCTTAATCCACTGCATTTTACGGTGTGCCTTTGAGGGCTTTCAGAAAGGGGATGGGAATAAAGCTTAAATAAAACCTATAAGCAGAAAACCCCCAAACTTTGGCCCAGGGGAGAAGCTGGCACTGTTCATAAATAAAAGATCCTGAGGTGTGGCCTTGGAGATTGGAGCAATGTCCATGGCATACTTTTCAACAAGGTGAGTGGTGTGCTATGCTGGCTGTAGAAGAACCAGTTTCACAATAATCAGGGAATAGAAATAGCACAGGAGGGAGCAGTGTAGCAGGTAAGAAAAATTGCCTTTGTTTTTAAGTAAGTCTCACTTTGATAAATATATTCTTGAGCAGCTCAGACCTTACACATTAAATAAATTATTGTGGCCAGTTTGGCCTGTTCCAGCAAACAGGTACCATTCACTGTTGCTAAGAACAGTTGTAATCTGGGGAGTAATGGATCATGTCTGCGTAAGAGATTATTATGGTCATCTCTTAGGAATATGTAAAATCAGGAAACTATTTGTTCATACTGTTACAAATGGTGGCTTTTGCTAAGTATGAGGCAATTCCTGTTGCTGAAATGTGTATTTATACTTGAAGTTTTTCCACAGCAGTGTGGAGAATTAACTCTCTTATGGATTATATTGATTTGAATTACATGGATTTAGGTTAAAAATGCAGGTCTTTACTTGTTCCATAAAGTTTTGAAGCCTCCTGTAGTACCCCATGAAATCCAGCACCTACTCATGACACTTTCCCCTTTAACTCAGCAGTGGGTGACTGCTGAGGACCTGAATCTGTGATCACCTGTTTGCTTACGATGGCCTCTGTTTTGATTCTTCTTGGAGGTGTGTACAAAATGTCTCTTTTAGCTGGGATTGCCACAGTGTGCCATGTTTGTACAGAACACTTGTTTTGTGGCTGGGCTTCTGAGGAGCTATCAAAAGAGAGGGCGCAGTAAAGAAAGAAATTGTTTTGTTGATGGATTTAGTGTGGCTTTCAGAGCAAACATACACTAAATGAAATCTGGGCAGAAGTTTGGTTCTTTGGTCTTGCTGTGAATTTCCAAATGTGCTGAAAAAACCTGATTAGGGCTTGACCTTGCAAGGTGCTGAGCATGTTTGGAAACTCCAGATGTTGCTCAACACTGAACACAGGTTCTTTTAAAAGAAACTATTGCACTTTGGACAGAGGCAGCTTGGAGTTCTCTGAAATGGCAAAGGTGTTGGAAGAGACATAAATTACTATTAGCTTTTGCAACAGTGGGCTCTTTGGAAACATTCCCCTTGAATAATATTAAAAGCAATTCCAACTTCTGTAATTTAGCTCATCAATATGAATCATCCGCATCAATAAAAAAAAAATAATTAGAGATTCCAGGCTCACCAGGACCTTTCCTTGGTATACTCCAAGAGCCAAGTGACTTATAAACAATGACTATTGATCTCAACAAGTGTGTATGTTCTTGCAGGGTGTTTGTGTGTGCTGAACTGGCACCAGAGGTGAAGAGCTTCAGTTGCTGCCATTATACTTGCATTGATGCCTATCAGAATCACTACCAAAGTTGCACTGGCAGATAAAACCATGCAGTGTCTGAGAGGTTACCTAGGTGCGACCTATTAAGATATAAATTGTGCCGGAATTAAATTGTATTTTAGCTTAAGGGTTGTGCAAGTACTAAGAGTTTTAATTGTTGTATTCTTGTGGCCTCTATGAGCACCATGTTTTGTAGTGCTACTGTATACCCTTAGAAGAATTGCCTTCATGTTACCTGCATGTCAGAAGATTTTGGTGTGAAGAGAATGATAGTTTTCTAAGAACCCCAGGCTTTGCTGCATATCCATAGCAGTAACTTGTGTACTATGGCAGGGGCAGGAGTGAAAGGCCAAGTCCTCAGCTGATAAAACTGCACAACCAAAACAGCTTTAATGGTGTCCTGAACTGTTGTTTTTCTACCTCCAATTCAGCTGAGTCACTTTCCCATAGCCCTCTTGTACTTAGCTGAAGTAGCAGGCCTGAGCCGTGATTTTACAAGGGTATCAAGGCCCTTATTTTATAAGGTATTACCTATATGCAGCACAGTCCTTGCTATGGTATGAGCTAAACTCCATCTTGTACTCTCACAAAGTTTCTGTGTTCCTGTGGCAGACTTCCTAGGCCATTTTCCAATCCTTGTGCTATTTCAAAATATGTTCCACCTGTCTCCCAAGAGTGGTATGAGATGAAATGCCTTTAGTTTCCCTGTCGGGATGGAGGATACACCTAAGACTCACTGTAAAAAGACTGACTTTTTCTTATCTACTCCTAGTGCTTTTTCTTTTTCATTCACATAATTGAAACCTGTTGGCTTTTGTACCAGTGGCCAACTTAAAAACATTAAATGTACCTTCTGCTTTCAGGCTGATAGCACGTTCATCTTCTTTAGCAGAGCTGTCCCCTGGCCCTGTGTCTTTGCTGGCAGGTACAAACTCTTTGCACGTGGCACCATTCCCAGTCTGGCCTTGGGCTGGCCTGTGCTCATGTTTGCTCCTGCAGTCTGAATGCCTGCCTGGAGGGCTGTCCTCATTCCCCTCTGTCCTGTGTATTCTTTAAGGGCTCTTGTCACATCCTTGGTGGCATCGTCATGTCCACTCTTCATGGCTTTCACTCAGGCTGCAGGACAAGTGTCTGTCAAATTGAAATATTATATAAAGAGTTATTGTGAGGTCCTTTTGTGCTCTAAGTTTTTTTCCTGGATCCAAGTCACCTGCTCATCCCAACACACACTGGGCCTTGCTGCTCAGCTTTAGCTGAGAATGGCTCTTCTGCTTCCTTGTGCTTTTTGTTTATTTACAGCTTGTTGTTGTTTCATTTCTGTGCAGTATGCAATATTTAAATGGTTGCAATCCCACTGCCTAATTAATAGCAAAATACCCAGAATATTGCAGTGCTTCTGAATCAACCATTCCTCTGCATTGTTCTGTTATGGGACTGGTTTCTCTTTACAGACACCCATCACTTGCAGGTAGCGAGTGAACATCACTCAGTTTTCTGAATTAAGGGTCTAAAGAGCTTAGGGGATAATGGGAGACATTAGAGATATATGTAAATGCCCTTAAGATGTAAACACCCTCAAGATGTAAACTGAAAGTAATTTTCTCATTTCCTAAAAGCTGCAGCTTCTGAGAAGCTTCAGAATCTCTGTTGCCCCAGGGAGAAGACAACAAATACATTTTTTACACTGAGCACCATGAGCTGTGTTCAGTGATGGTGCAGGGCTAAAAACTTCTTGAAAGAGATCTGTTGCTCTGTCTAAAACCGTGTGGCTATGTGTAAAAAAAACCTTCTCTGTACCCTTACTAGGTGCCTAGAGTCTGGGAGACTTCTTCCTTGAAGACAGAACTAGGAGAAGGAACAACTTCTACAACTATGGAGAAGGAAAAGAAAGGTACACAGCCTTTGTAATACCCATGTAATATGAATTCATCCTGCCTCAGAAGGGCAAAAAAATGCAAGTGAGAGGAGAGCAGATGCTTGTTCTGGGATTTTAAGTTGATATTTGCCCTTTTTGCATGTTTGCAGCATCGCCATCTACATAATTGAATTGGCAAATGCGTAAAGCTGTAGTCAAAGCCTTTGTTTTGTATTGCACAATGAGATATTGTATTTCATTTCTCCTGTAAGATGCTTTATTCTATTTCAGAGTATTTTAGCCAGCTTATTCTGGCTTGAAGCAAATACTTTTAATAACTGAGGCTGACCAAAAGGATGTTGTCTTCTGTAGTTTAGGCATGAGGTATGATAGATCACTTTGTTACTGTCAAATAATGGATTTTTTCACTCAATTGACAACATGTTTAATTCTGGATCTTGTTATTCTGCTCTCCCTGTGCTGCCCTTCACCAGGACAGAAAGAGGAGAGGGAAGAGGAATTTTGCCTTTGAATGTTCTGCTGAAGTCACTCATTTTTATTGAGAGGCAAAAAATGTTTTATCCTATTTGGAAATTAGCTCTGCAAATTGACTGACACGTTGCTGGAAGAATAAATAGTAAAATACAGAGTTGCTTGTCTATATCTGACAATGTGGATTTCTTGTGAAAAATTTAAGTACTGGATAGCACCCAAATGTAAAATCTTGTGCTGGCTAAAAACTGAAGTGTACTTACAATCAGTTTCATTTGATTTTGGCTGTAGGCTGAAAGGGCTAGAGGTTCAGTCTTTCCAACAATCACTTGGTGAGATTGCAACTCTTCACCTTTCTAGTGAAACCATCCTGTTCGATTAGGGCCTGATTATCTTTTCAAATCAGTTTTATGTGAGAAAAATACCACTGATCTCATCCAGTGGTTCACCCAGGGGAGTGTCCTGATTCTCCTCTTTTTCCTGCTCCTGCAGGCAGGTTTTATGTGAGCAGCTTTTAGAAGGGCCCATGCTGAGAGTCCCTGCAGTGTGTAATTCACAGGCCTGGAGGATTTTGTCAATAGGTCTTGCTTTCCCTAAATACCTGTTGCACAGTGTCATTCTGGGAGCAAAATGTGGACAGCTGATCCCTCTGCTGCCCTTCCTGCCCTGCTCCACACAGCCCTGCAATGCCAGCCCCTCGCTGCAGAGCTGTCAGGGCAGCACTGGGGTCCTGCCTTCTCATTCAGGGGCTTGTTCATTTGCATGCTGACTGAAATGTCCTGAGCAATGTCTTTGGGAACATGGGGCTTGGAGTGGGTTTTCACTTGAGGTTTGTTTTTTGGGGTGTGTCTCCCCTGTGGCTAATGATGCAATGGCAGCTGTGAGGATGGAGCAGAGCTGCTCTAAACTGTCTGGGGGTGATGACAGGGGTGTATTCCAGGGCACACAGGGATCCCTGGGATTCTGCTAACGTGGGACTTTGTTCGACCCTCAGCAAGGGCTCTTGCACCCTGTCAACTTCTGTGCTGTCACAGCTGCAATGTGATACCTGCCTGTGTTGGCTGGATGTGCTCCTGTTCCTGGGAGAACTACAGCACCTCAGCCATCAGAGCTCCCACCTGGAGATGTGGGCTCTCAGACCAGCAAGGTGGGTGCTCACGTGAGCAGGGCAGCACCCAGTACCTTTGGATAGGCTGCTGATTGCCAAAATCCCACTGTCCAGAAAGCTGAATAAGATTTTAAGACAGGATAGATCCAATTCGTTTTATTTGGGAGTAATTCAATGCTGCCTTTTGGTAGGAATAGTCAGTTTTATGTAACTGTTTGGGAATGATGGACTCGTCCTGATGGTGTCACCAATTCCAGGGGCACTTGGACTCTAAAGCCAAAGGTTGGACTATATGCCTTAAGTTGCTGAAAAGGTCTCAGATCCAAACATATCCCACAAAGAAAGTGCTTGAAGACTAGGATGTGAATTTTCTAGTTCTGGCTTATTGCAATCAAATTTTGTAATAAATCCAGAGCAGGAGTTGCTATACATATTTTCAGATTCTGCTCAGACTGTATGCTTAGACTACAGTGTGTCACTTTTCTAAATGGGAAGTCTACAATCCCACAATTTTGGCTGTGTAAGGCACCTCCAGCTCTCTGCAACAGGATGGTGGGCTCTCTTTGGTGTGTTGATATGCACACATGGTACATAGGCAGTTGGTGAATGCTAAAGGAACGACCTTCAGGACTGACATTCTTCTATATTTTCATGTTTTTGTCATGCTGTGGTGGGCTTGTTCATTCCTCTTTCATCTCCTTTGAGTGAAAAACTTTGCAGTCTTCCAGACAGCGTCTCTCTCTCTCTTTTTCTCTCACTCACTCAGACCATCTGTTCCCAGATTACAGATTTCTCTGCATGAGTACCAGGTAACAGACGTGACTTTGCCCAATAACTACAGCAAAAAAGGCTTTCACACACTCTCCACAATCTGTGAACATATGATCAGTCTAGGATAACATGTTGTGCCAAACACACACCAGAGACATTTATATGCAGCAACAGAATGAACCCTGAAATCAGGTATTTGGCAACCCCAAACCTAATGTTTCCTCTGTGTGTTTTGAAAAGAGGCCTCTGTGCCCACAAGAAAGTCTGTGTTCCTGCCCTGGTGCCTTTTACTCAGGGGTGGAAGAATACAATCCTTCTCTCAGGTTTTGCTTAAAGGGAAGCTGGTAATATCTCACTGCCCCATGTGAGTCCTTGAGGCTGGTATGGGAATGAGGTCTCTGTTCTCTACTGGCAGCTCTGTAATGAGCATTTGCCAAGTGATGGGAGACATCAGTAAGGACATTTTATCTATCTTTTATCATATTCACTGGATTTTTGCTCATTTAGGTAGTAGGATATAGAGACAGACTGATACCCTATACATGAGCGTGTGCATGTAATAAATCTTCAGTTGTATATCTGAGCTCTTTTATTCCCTTTCCCATTGTCACATCAGCCCTCAAAGGATCCCAATGAGACTGAATATTAAAGCAGGGGATTTTAACCTGTGGAAACTGCTGCTCACTTACTCAATCACCATTGAGCACCTGCCTGAACCCTGTATTGCTCATTTTAAAATTTATTTTCTGTAATGGTTGAAGAGTTAGGGAGCTGACTTGAAGCTGAGTAAGCATGTGTGGGTACCAAAGATAAATTAAGTACAAAGCTATGGTTTGTTGAGCTATCACATGATCCGTGGGCCAAGGTTAGTCTTTATCTCTGCTGCAGGGTATGTACTGCAACAGATTCCAACTGGTAATACATTTATTTTTTGATAAGTAGATGTGTATGTTAAATGTCTCATGTTAGTCTTGTCTACTCCAGTGACTTGAAATAAGAAAAAGACCTTAGACAAATTAGTACCCAAGAGAAACTGGTACAGAAACTGGAAGGGAATTTGCTAGTAAATCTTTCTTTTAAATGTCTTTTACAATATTGTTTACTATCCCTTGTATATCTTATGAGAAAAATACTTTGTCATCTGCTACACAGCACTACATGAAAAAATACTCAGCAACTCAAGACGCGAGTGCAAAGATTTTTCCCAAAAGTGAGAGAACTTCAATAGATTGTATCTATGTGTGCTAGCAACCACAGAAGCAAAACTATAATGTTCAGAGAGTTGGGATGCACATTATATTTCATTTATTATTAACCTGCCTCATATGGCCCTGCCTAAGTCTTGTTTCCCAAGAGCCAACATCCACTGTCACAGTGACAATATGAAAAACAAGAGTGATAGAACAGTATTTCGACAAGACTCAGCTGGAAAAAGAATGCTCCCTCCTAAACGTGGTGCAAACACAGGGCACAGAGATGATGTGAGTATCCGATGGGTGTGGTCCAGCACAAAAGACAGTGAGTGTGTACAATTTGCTCTGTGTGAGCTATTGCTGTGTGCTTACCTGGGACCCCATACTTGCTGCTCTGTGCTTAATTGAGGGATGTGCTGCTGTTGGGATGAGCATACATGTCTTCTGAATGTCTATAAATGAATATACTCATTTAACAGAACATCATAATTTACTGTGCTGCTTTGTGGTTCAAATACACAAATCTAACGGGGCATTGTTGGTGTAAAGGCTTCCTTTTATATTCCATAGTAAAGATGACTTTTAGTGTATGGTACATAAGTTATGAGCAAGCTCTCAGTTAAAATATGACCTTGGTCTGATGCTTGAGAGACACTTGCCACACTGAAACAGTTTCTATTCTGTTTTTGCCCTGTTTGCTGAGCAGTTGTTTTTTGTGCTAACAGCTCCTATTGGGACCTAAAGAGGATTTCATACATGTAGGAGAGCAGTAGGAGATGCAGTAGGGTGATTAAGTGGAGGTTGACCTCACATTTCCTCATGCTGTTATAATATTTTAGCCAGTCAGTACTGCTTGGGCTTCACTAAGAAATTGGAGAAGGGTCTTCTTAGAGCTGGGCAGAGGCCCTGGGCTGTGTCTGTGTGATGAGATGTGTGCACTGGGTGGACAGGGCTGAGCTTGGGACACAGTAGTGCCCTGTCTCTCCGTGGGGTACACCAGAGGAAGGGCTTTCTCCACTTCCCTCTCTTCAAAGCAGGGATCATTTTCCCAGGGAGTTTAGAATTGTTTCTAGAGCCCAGGGGTAACAGTGCAGTGTGTTTCTGGTACAAAGCACAGGAAAACTTGTCTATTCCAGCTTTTGGCCAAGGCAATTCTCTTGTGCAATCAGACCCACAAACAATTGCTGAGCACAAAGACATACTCAAATATTTGAGAATGAAATGTAGTTTTAGACTAATACAAAAGGGAAGATTTCCACTGTAAACAAATAATTTGTTGCTATTCTTTCTTCGGAGATTAGCTCTCAATTTGGAAGAATCTCCATTTATCCAAGGCACCCTCCTGTCTCTGCTTTGGAGAAAACAGGAAAAGCAGTTATTTAAGCTATGGAATGCTAATATCTTTGTCAGAAGAATTGCTGTGTTCTGAAAATCAAACTGATCTGGGTGTGATTACCTCTGTGAAAAGATTTATGTTTTCAGCATTAGGCAGAAGGTGTTAAATAAGTGTTGACTCAGGCTTCTGCCTCTTCTCTCTAATTTCCCACGTCTTAATTCTTTACTTTGGGCAACTGATTCTGAAACTTGGAGGTAAATCTTCATTTTAATGTTCTTTTTTATGCTTCTTTCACTGCTTCATCCACATCTTTCTGCTTTAATGCTACAATAGTGTGTGGGAGGATTAGTTACACTGATTAAAAAAAAATAAAAAATAGAGCAAGAATTAATTAATCTACAAGCCAGACACCTTCATTAAGCAAAGTAGGGAGAATAATATATATAATTAGCAAGACTTCTGCTTATTGTATGCTCTAATGTAATATATTAGCCATCTCATTATTTTAAAATATTAATTGCTTTGAAATTGGTAGCTACTGTTGTTAATAGCCAATTAGGGCTACTCTTAAAAGGGAGCTATTTACTGATAATAATTAAATCTTAGAAAATTGGGGTACTTAGCCACATTTGCTTTCATACTTTTTGTTTATTCCTTTGCAGAACCGATAATTTGTTTCTCCCTTAAAACAGAAGGGCAAGGAGAGACAAACCCATGTTCTATAAAAGGTATTTACACTGATAAAAAATAGAGCAAAAGACCTTTTATTTTTCTCCTTTTTGTTAATATGAGTGTCCAAATACTCAGTAAAACACATGGTGGAGTGGAAGCCCATCTGTTTACTGCTCTCTGCAGTGCTCTTTGCATTGTACCTGTGCTCCACAGCAATGTGATTGATACTAGCACAGCCTCTGCCTTATTCCTGGAAGTATTTTTCTCATTTAATGTTAATGTTCTCAGAACTGAGATCAAATTCCTGTTCACCAAGCTCCAGTTCTGTAAAATCTGTTCTATTTCACTCAAAACTTTTGCATCCATTTCCTTTCATGTTATTATAAATAGTTATTTATCATAAAATAAAAATATATGCTACATATTATGTTATTACATACAGCTTATTGCATGGTGGGTGGAGGGAAGGGCTAGTAAGGGCTAGTTTTTTTTGGCATTTACTTCTGCATAGAGAAAGGGATATACAGAAATGCCCAACTGTGGCTGAAAGCTCTGGCATCTATGAAGGCTGTAGATAATTTTCTTTTCTGCTGTGATAGCATTTACAGAACCTACAGAGAGGACAGTGGCAAATATTCTTTGAATAACAGAAATATGGGTTGTTCTGTCATTTTTCCCTTGCTAGTGTGCTTGTCCTGAGCAGCAGGACATGACATCTCCCTGAAACAGGGACATGATGGATACAGGAAATTCAGCACATCCCCAGTCCTCCATGTCAGTGGGATCCTAATTTAGTATCTCCTATCTATAACTAGTCTGGTTGAGATTTCTAAGGAAACTTAGAGAATTAGGGGCTGCTAATGAGCTTATAACCCTCTGTAGGCCTTTTTCAGCACCCTTGCTCTGATTTCCAATGGCAGTCACTGTCACAGAGCCAGCAGTGGCTCTCAGGGTCCCCAGTGAGCAAATCAGACTCAGAAGAAACCCATCAGCAGCTGGTACTTCAGTGGCCCAGTCTTGCCTTGGTTGAAATAAGCCCAATCTGTTAAACAAGCAAAGATGTTTCCACTTACATTTAATCTGGTTGTGATCTACTGACTGTTACCTGATTATGACTAAAATGAAAAGGAAAACTCTTCACACCGGGGCAGACTTTGATGGAACATGAACCGTGCTTTACAAATCTATCAGAGGTCTTTGAAGAGGTCAATAAGAAGGTGAATAAGGGTGAGCTGCTTGTTATATTTGTATTTCTGAAAGGATTTTCATGAAGTCCTGTGCCAAAGACTTTTAAGGGAAACCAAGAAAATATGTAATGGATCTCAGTAATGGAGTTCTGCATAACCTGTGCTGGTAAACACACCATAAACTTCTGGGAAAAGAAGGAGAACAGAGAGGTGAGACAGTTTGAGGATGATAGGAAATCAGCTATTCAGGGTAATGAATATGAAGGCCACCTATCAGGAAGAACAGAAGTACCTCAGGAGACGGTGTGGGAAAATGAAATTTAATATGCACAAATCTAAACTGATGCATGTGGGAAAAAGCAATCCTAAACTCACATACAAAATTATAGACCCTGATCTGACCCTTATGACTCAGGATCTCAATTCTGGGATTATAATAGTTTGTTTCATGAAAACATTGTCTCAATGCTGTGAGGCAGCCAAAATGTTAACCAAGTGTCAAGTGAGGAAAAAACTAGAGAGCAGCTCTATGGATCAGTGTTCATCCATGTGCTGGAGCGTGTACATAATTCCAGTCCTTTCGCCTCAAACGGAGTGTACTTCAATTGGGATGTGCTCACAGAAGTCCAAGCACGGTGGAATTATTTCCACAGAGTGGTCTGTGCATGCTTGGGCTGTTCAGTTTAAAACTGTGACAGACCTACAAACTGATGAGCAGAATGGGCAAAGCTGGGTCTTTACTGTCTCTTCTAATGCAAAAGAACCATCAAATGAAGATTGTGGGAGCCAAGTTCAAAGGAAACCAAATAAAGTTTGGTTTCTTCATGCAACAGGCAGTAGATGTATAACTTTTTCCAAAAGGATGTGAGGGCTGCTCTAACTTTACATGGATTCGACGAGAGACTGCACAACCCTCTGGATGAGAAATTAAGTAAGAACTATTACATTGCAGAAACTGAAACCACTCAGAAAGTCCCTGCAGCTAAAAATAATTGTTCTGTGGGGCAACCTGTGGGAACTACCATACATACATATCCTCTTCCTGCTTTTCCCAGCTCAGCTCCTTGGAAACCTTGCTGGAGACAAACCCTGGGCTCAGTGGGCATTTGATGTGATCCATTGTGGCTCTCAATATTCTAACAACACTGGTCTTGTGCCTTGGTGGTGTCAGAGAGGTTTGGGCTGTGTACAAATGGCTGGGGTAGCGAGACACTTTTCTTTCTTTCCCAGTATTGTGTGCTGTAATAGATATCTGTTGTTTAGCCAGCAGATGATCACCTGGTCCTTAACTGACCAAACCTGCCTTGCCAGAAAGCACAATTTTAAACTGTGCTCTCAAAATGAGCCACCTCTGCTGTATTGGGCAAAGCTGCAGTAAGCAGCTGTACCAGTTGACAGACCTGTGAGACCCTGAGTCTTATTAGATACTCCAAAACAAATAAAAAATTATTTCATATTGCCCATGAGGAAAAGCTATCAGAAACTGTGACAGTATTTCCTTCACTGTGAATTTATTTCTTGTATTCCATAGATAGACCAAAGCAGGATAAAAATCTGGCTTTTGTAGAAAAGATGTTACAAAATAAGTTGTACAAAGCCATAGGATGATGAGATCTGATTGCTCATTCCTAATTTATAGCAATATACTGCTATAGCAGAATGAAAATGTACCTTAGTAAACTTGTACTTTTAAAGCACAAATGCAAAGGAAGGAGAGTGTGTTACCTGTACCAATGGTGCAGGAACTATGCAGGCAGTGATGGGAGCAGTGTTGCTGTTGAGGCTCAGAGAAACCAGCCCAGATGTGGCTGTGCATTAGCAGCAAATTAAAACTTGTTTTAGAATCCAGAATGTTAACTTGGTGTGAAATAACATGAAAAATACAGCTATTATGTTCCATTTTGTCATTAAATCATTTTGGAAGATTTGGGTTTAACCAGGTAATACAGAATTAATGTTTCTTAAATTCTCATTTTTAGTAGTTTAAAATCTGAACTTCAGCAATTTTGTTTTTTTTGTAAATATAAAGTCCATGGATAGAAATAAGGGAAGGCTTATGGTAAGAGATGCTGGTTTTTATGTGGTGTATTGAGAAGTGTTTGGGAAAAAAAGGACACTTGAATCATAAAACCCCACAATCAAGTAGAATGAAATAAATTGAATTTCTAAGTATGATTCCTTCTATCTTGAAGACAGAAAAGAAAATGTACAAAACTTACAGAGTTGAAGAAAAAAAACCCCAAACAACAAAAAATAATTAAATTATACAAAATAAAGAAAAGCAATTTGACTTAACGGCACTCCAGTTGCAAAATGTCTGTCTTGAGGGAAGACATCTGCCATGATACAAAATACATTATTAGAGGGGGTGTTCTTTAAGAAAAGACAGAAGGACCTTCCATTAAGTTCTGATTGTCATTGTGTTAGGAAAATTACAGATTACTGAGATATTTCATTAAAAAGAGTTCTGCCACTTGAAACATTGAGTTCTTGGCTAGCTTAAGGCTGTTCAGCTTTTGAGACAGAAGAGGTGACTATAATCAAAACGGGCCATAGCAATTCACAAAGTTATTCAAGCCACAAGCTGAAGTGTGGCTTTTGGAAAAGTTCCCAGTCCTCAGAAGTAGAGAGTGTCTCAAAATACCAATAAAATAATGTCTGGACAACATATGACACTTATATTTGAGGTGTCAAGGAGAGGCTAAAAGGTCTTGAAGAGGCCCAATCTATTGTTCTTGTGTTTTTGTTTTTTCTTTTTTAATGGTGGTGTCAGCTGTCTGTAGTTGATGCCAGTAAACTCTTACCATAAAAGTGCAGGGAACATTAAAAGCATCTTCCCAAAGATTTTCCTGGATTTGCCTTGGCCCTTTTACCCTTTCTTTGAAATGTGCTTATTTCCTTTTTTTTTAAGTGCAGGGACCACCTGGAGAATGAACCTCAGATAATGCATCCCAAACCTGAAATCAGTTGTAGGGAAAGCTGGAACCTCCCACAAAGTTCACTCCATTGCTTAATTCAGAAGTCAAGAATGGATTTGACTAACTTAATAAAGGAGTTAAGGAAACTGAAATAGCACAGAGCTCTTATGAAACACTTAAACAAAGGTTTACAAACTTTCTTCAGAGATAGGACTGAGGCAGGTACCGTAATCTTTTAGAAGTTTGTTTATGAAATGGCTCAAGGGATAAAACTGTAAAAACAAATTACATGGAACTCCTTCCACCCATGCCCAAATTTCCATGTGTAAAGGTGCACCTATAATTACAGTTACTTATTCCTTTTTATGGTATTAATCTTGTCTGTTTTATGATTTCTTCCCCTATAAGTTGAATTTGGATATTAGTTTCCTTTAGGAAAATAAATCCTGTGGTTGTTGTTATACACCTCACAGGACAAATATTCATGCAAATTGAAGGAAACCATCTTAAATGTCTTTGCAGTACTCTGTGCTTTGTACTTTTGAGCAACAGGTAAAGATTTTTCTAGAGTTTGATCCTGTAATGGTCCATCTCCTGGCTTCCAGGCTTGTAAACTTCAGTATGACATTTAGGTTTGCTTCCTCTCTTTCTCTGCCCTAGTACCCACTCTAACTCACTTTGCAACACCTGCTGGGAAGCAGGGGTATTATTATGCAAACAAAGTACTTGGAGAAAGACAGAGTTCAAACTAAAAAAAAACCACATTCCCCAAGCTATCCAATGAAACCAGGCATTTTTTACAGAACTAGGACAGTGGAAACCACAAAACATTTCAGTTCCCATTCAACTCCAGCCCAAAACCACACAGCTCAATGCAAGTCCTCAAGTAAATACAACTTACTCTCTTTGACTTTTACACATTGGAACACCTACTCTTAAATACCAAAATGAATAACCTTTCCAACCATCTTCACTGATAAAAAGCCACACATACCATTTGTATGTTCTCCTAGGAGAAAGAAATACCATTTCAGGAATCTGTCTGCCTATAATTAGAAAAGATTGCTGATGTCCAAGGTGGAGATAACAAGTAGAATAATGACTTGTTATGTTGTGCTGAACTGAGGCTTTGTGACAAGAACTTAAACTGTGATGGAGTGACAGGGCTCCTTTTAATGCTTATTGTTAATCAGGGTACAGCAGTATCCTGAAATGGCTTACTCCTGTTTTGCATTGAAGTAAGGGGGAACTCTAGTTTAAGGAGCACCAATTCTCTTTAGAAGATATTACTAATGTTGCTAATATTACCAGTTACTGAAATCCAGATTTTTATATTGTGCCTGCAGCTGGTTGTAGTTGTTATAAATTGTACAGAGCTTCTTGGTCCAAAGTGAGAGTAAGCAATATCTTAGCAGCAGTCATGATCCCTACACACCCTGAAAAGTGAGAGAAGTAAAGCAGCACGACTGGAGAAAGATTGCTCTGTGCTGGGGTTCCCACAGATCTGATCTCCTACCTGAGTGTTCCTGGTGTGGGTGGGTTCTGCAGGAGCTCACTGATGTGGATCTGTGTGGTGCTGTGTGTACACACCACTGCTCTGCTTCCCTGTGTGGCACAGACATGGAATGGCTGCTTAGACCATGACTCTCAAACAAACAGCACCCCCTCTGTCCTGAACCTCCACAGCACCAAACCTTGAGAGATGTCTCTTTCTGGTGTATTTGTGACATACAGAGGTGAACAGTGCAGTGGCGGAGGATTGTTATGCAGCTCCTTCAGTTCTTCCTTGGCAATGTAAGTTCTCTGAAGGGCCCTGTGAATTACAGGAGGATGGATGTTTTTAGGATACTGTAGATATCAGGCAAGTCAACCCTGATTTATGCGGAAACAAGTGATTTCTCCTCTTCACAGTGTGCTGAGCTTGAATTTAATTTGCAGTGAGGCAAAAGTCCATTCAGTAAGCCAGTCTTGCCTAGAAGAGAATATGTCTTAGCTTTTGAGCTTTTGTAGCAAAACTGAATTTCCTGAACCACTACAGGGAAGGAAATGCTGTTTATAAAAATTCAGCACTTGCCATCTTTCAATTAAGATCTCTCACCTACATGTTTCTTATTCACTCCAAAGTCAGTCTTGTTTTGCTTTGTATTTCTAAAGACAATTAGAGATGGAAATCAAATGAAATCTATGCATTTTATACATCTAGAAACATTCCCACACAGAGAAATGTAAGTCCTTCAGCTCACTCAAAAGAAAGAAGAACCTTTCTGAAGACCTGATGCAGTGCTGTTTGCTGTCTGGTATGGTTCACGGACGATGTGATCCTAGGCATGGCCCTGTTACACCTCTGTCATTCTTAGCAATAATTACACATTAGCTGGGAGCTGTGTAGGGAGTGCTGGTGCTTATGAGTCAGACTTGAGGAATCAAGCACTGCATTTTTGCAGCCGGCTTCTAGATTTTGTTGGGAAGGAATGGTACAACTTGGTGCATGTGTTGTCCACCCACAGGTCACTGTGTAGCTGAAGCTGAATATTTAAGTGGGTTACATGTATTGTCACTTCATCCTGTGGCAGCTGTTGCTGCAGTGGGAGGCTGTCAGGCCTTTCCTGGGGGTGTGGGGATGAACCTCTGCACAGGCTGCATCCAAGAGAGGATGTACTATCTGCTTCCAAAGGCACACCTTCTTTTCCTGACACTTAAGACTGGTTAAACCCATGTCCAAGTGTGCTATTTATTACATAAAATTATATTCTAAGTGGCTTTTAAGCCTGTTACTAGGCTAAAAATTACGAATGATCTTGGCACCTAGTGCATTATTACAATGTTTTTGTCTGTGAACAAAGCAAGCAGGTTTCAAGTTAGCATCAAAGATGTGTGATTTTGAGATACCAAACGTTTTTTTCATGGTCCTGCTGATGAAATGGATCACATTTAGCCTGTGGAGAGATTAATATAGATATCGTGTGACATCTTCTCTGTGACCACTATTAAAGCACAGTGCTTTGTTGTGTCATCCCTCACCCATTTGTCAACCATACCCAATTGATTAGGCTACTGTAACATTTTTATTCTGCATGTGAAGTTCCCTCCTCAGCAATCTCTCCCTCCCAAATATACATTCATCATTAATTACAAAATCAATGGGAGAGATGGTCTGGACGCATACAATTGATAGCTTCCCTCTTCAGATTAGCATAACCTCCCAATTTATTACGTGGAGTGAATAATGCAGTTGCTGCCACCATGAAAATGGGCAGGTCACCTGCTGTAAATTTCTTAACAAAACGTGGTGTCATGAGCCTTTTCATTTGCTGAGTGTTTACTATGTATTTGGAGGAGTCCATCTTCTTTCTGAGCCTCTCTCGGCAAAGAAACAATCATAAATTTAGACAAATAAATGCTTCAATGTTGAAAGGCTGAGAAGTTCCATCTGAAAGCTCCAGTGCTTAAAGTGAATCCTGCAGAGTGCTGACACTGCAGCTGTGAATAAGATATTAAAAAAGATGAAAGGATCAAAAAATTTGGTCCCTATAAACCCAGTGACATTTCTTTCCTGAGAAAGGTGATGGGAATTTAGGCCACAGTTTACATACTTTTCCTGTGTTTTAGCATATTAAAACATTGAAATCACTCTCCCAGGTTTTGTTTGTTTGTTTGTTTTTTTTTTTTTACTCTGTACTATATTTGGATTAGAGTCTAAGAAAATATGCTTTCAGTCACACTATTTTCCAAAATAGCCTCTGTGCTCTTTTAGTAGCTACCCACTTGCATCTTTACAAGTCAGGTCAATTATGAAATAGATGCAACATTTCCTGTAAGAGTCAGAAATGTAACTGGTATTAATAATAGAAAGATAGAAGAGTACCACCTTTTTTTTTTTTTTTTTAAATGACAATTGAGGATCAGGTTCTGATATTGGTCTCCATGTTGTACCTTACTCCAGTAGCTTCACTAAAATTAATTAGACACCTTGGGGAATAAGGAGGTGGACAACAGAGTTCTCCTGGCATTGCCAGGACACTGGAAACTTTATGCTGAATAAAACTTGTCACAAGATAGACACATATATGAAGCACATATTTCTTAAATTATAAGATAGGAAAGATGATTTAGCCATTTAAGTAAAGGGAATGTATGCTTGCAATTCCCATAAACATTAACAGAAATTTTATTGGAGTTTTAGGGGGAGTAGAACATCATTCCAAATTAATTAACTTTGAGAGAGCCCTTCACCTCAGCAGGATTTGGACTAGGTTTCAAGTGATTTAGTGACTTTAATAGACTTTATTCTAAGGATTATAAAATCATGCCTTGTAATGTTTTAATTTGGGTTATAAAACAAAAGGTAGGAACTGAAGCAGTACTAGAAAATTGTCATCTGTAATAAATAAATAAGGTACAATACCTGAAGCAAGGCTAATACTCATATTTACAACAAAATTCAAGCCAGACTATGAATAAGAGTATTGATAATTGTCTTCCTCGTAATTAAATGGTAATGTAATTATCTATGCGTTAGAGGTCAATGGAATATACAGATGGTTACAAACATGCCTTAAACCAGACATGTCTTTATCTAGTTTGGTATGAACAGAAATTTATGATCTGATTTCATTAGCACTTCTGGGTTGTCTCCTGAACTACTTTTGCAAAACTCCAAATGTGATTGCCATCCGCAGGTTTTATTTAGATCTCAGTGAGGAAAATGACTGCGATCTCTTGCTCTTCAAATGTACATTCTGAGTCAGATATTCCTTTCCCAAAAACTTTCCAATAGATTTCACTGGTGAAAATCCAATTGCAAATCAAAGTCTTTGTCTATTGAAATAGTCATGTCTTTCAGCACACGAAATAAGGGCAGAGTGCATGAAATGATTGAAACCATACTTCTAGTGGTACTTCCCTGTAAAATATATATTTCTGTTATTTCAGTATTATTTCTCATGCTCCAAATCATGGGGCTTTCCTGTATTTGTAAGCTCCTCAGTCATCTGGCAGCTTTTCCTAGCTGTTGTCTTTTCCCAGTAACCAGAATTCCATGATATTACCAAAATCCTTGCCAGAACCCTTTTGTCTCTCTTCAAATAATTCTTGCACAGCCTCCTGAGGTGCTCTGCAAACCTCAGCAGCCGTGTGTGGCACCTTTCCTACCTTACCCAAATGGGATATCCAGCTCTGTCACTGCAGCACATGGAAAAGGGAAAGATGGACGAACCCTATCTGATTATTTCTGCATGAATAAGGTTTTCTTAGCTAAATAGAGGCCCTTTTCATGTGAAAAAATCCCTTGCAGACTATTGGCCTGTGTAACTACATTTATGAAGTTTCCTAAAAGCACGTTGTTGTCTTATTTGTGATGTGTTGTTGCTACATTTTATTATATAAATATATACTTAGGAGCCTTTATAAAATGCATATTATTGATCCAGTCCTATAAATATTTACTCAAAGTTTTAAAACTCCAATTATTTGACCTGATTGTATGGATATTCATTTTTTAAAAAAAATTGAAAATGCCCCTGTAGTATATTTGTATTGGGAATTTAAAAAATAGTTTAGAATTACCTCAAAAAGCTGTTAATAGTACTTTTGGAGTAATTTCAAACTTCACACATTGTGTGTTTCTCTTATAGTCTAATGGCTTGCAAAATTTTGTGCTTAAGATACAAATTTCTTTTTTTTTTAAATAACAGGAAGAAAAAAAAATTAAATATGTTTCAGTTCTAGAACTTGTTTTATAAGTTTCAGCCCAGAGCAAAATTTTTATGGTTGAGTTACAAACCTCTGAAAATAGGGGTTTACAATGGAAACACTGACACCACTTTAACTATGGCAGTACTGGCAGAGCAGTGTAAGATACACTAGAAATAGAAAGCAAGATTAGAGATGACATTTAGGACATAAGGCCTTCTCCAGGCTGTGGGGAAAAAAAACCCCTGTGTTCTATTTTTTTCCACAGCCTGGAAAAGGCCTCCTGGTCTAAGTGTCATCTCTGATCTTATTTCCCATTCGTACTGTGCATTTAACTAACTCCTTTTTAAATTATTATTGGCAGCAATTTGTTGCAGTTTTAAGTACCAACTGATGTCCAAATCACAGTGTCCCTGGCAAGCACATGCCCAGGTGATGGGGAGGGCACCAAGGAGACCAAGTACTTTGCTCATATTTCTGTCTCAGAGAAGCCCAGTGCCACATCTGTCTGGCTGCTGTGGTTCAGGGCAGGACAGAGCCCCTCACAGCTTTGCCAGAGCAGCACTGCAGCGCTGTGCACACCTGCAAACTGCATTTCCTAAGGGCAGAGCAAAGCCTGACAGTCAAATACACACACCCTGGAGTGTCTGCAGCAGTAACCAGGACAGGCAGGTACTCAGGTGCAGTGACTTCCACCACCACTTCTGAAGCAGGTCACATTTCCCACCACAGTTTAGCCTTGATCCAGGGTCCTGAATACTCCAAAGTGAGAATATCCAGAACACTAAGAAATAATTTGGTAAGATGTGACTCTGGACTAGGCTGCCTTCACCCAAAGCTGTGGTGTTAGTACTGTCAGGAAGATCTCTCTACCAGTGTGGCCCCCATGAAAGGAGGGACTTAGTACTGTCTCCAAAGGGTAGCTAAGCTCAAGGGCTAAGTTTTAGATTTCTCTATGTTAAACCCTTTTTCCATACTTAGGCATTCTCTCACTCATAGCTGCTGCCGTTTCATATTTACTGCATTAAATGATAATTGCCTGTATACATTTATTGCCTTTTTAATGCCTACTGTGCCACAGCATTACTTTGCAGTGATCTTGCAATCTCCATTCTCAGTGTGGGGTAAAAAGGAGCAATAAGGAAAGAAAATGCCACTGCAGAACAAATGCAATTGTAATTATTTCTTGCTCCCACCAGAAAAATGCCAGTAGGAGATCCATGTCCTGAGGGTGATCAGATAGAATGCATCTATCCTGTCTATGTTGCTTGAACAGTCAAGGTAGAAACTTATTCTACATTAGAACTGCATTTTCAGTACTCATCTGATCAATTCTTTTTATTGCTGTACTCACAGTAGACAAAGACACTGGTAGCTATTGCCCATTCTCCAAGAAATGTATCCTGGGAAGTCAATAATAGAGGCAAATTTATTGCTGAAGCAATTGCCTAGTGAAGGTGCTTCATTGCAGTACTGTGAAAGCTGGTATTAATGTAGGGATAAACACGACGTGTTCTGTGTGTACATGTAAATAGGTGTATAATTTTGTTTGTAAGCACAGTGTCTTCTTGGCAGGTACTCTGCAGCCAGCAATTGCCAGCTGCTAAATGTTCAACGAAACATGATTTGAATTTTTCTCCACATTGGGAGAGTGGCCAGGAAAATGCATTTAATATAATCAGTGGATTCAATTCTGACAGCAGAGATGTAGAAAAATTTGCTTTTTTACCTGTGAACATAGTTTGGATTTTAATTTTCAAAAAAGCAGTTAATAATAACAACTATTCTTTCTTGCACAAATTATATGTCATAAAGTCAGAAAAATTGAAATATGAATTATTTGGTAAAGTTGAGCTTTCATGTTCATTTTTCGACAAGATTTTGACATTGTTATTGGCACAATACTTCATTCTACTTCATTCTACTTCATGTTGTTTATAGATCCAGAAAAATGTCATATACTTTCTTTAATCCTTACAAAATATAAACACTGTTTTTAAAATGTTCTTTTCTGTGGTTAGATCTCTGACTGAACAGTGCTTTTTGCAAATGCCAAATGCATGATATAGTCATTTGTCAAAAAGTAGCATGAAGATTTGAAATGCCATTAATTACTGAAGCTGCTGTAAAATGCTGGCAACCACTGGGACACAGAATGTTCTTCCCAAAGCACCTTCTTGGTCATACAGGGCTGTGAGTGGGGGACATGAAGAAGGGGTGGATCGAAAGTCTGTGTTGGGAAACCAAAGCCTGCACTTGAGGCTATAGCTGTGCTAATCCCTGAACATGGAGTGCTGTTCCTGTCAGAACACTGTGTTACACCAGCCACTCTGTCTCACTTGTGACAGCCCCATATCGTATTTTTGGCCAGGAGAGCCAGACTAGAAGTTTCTGAGACAAGATTCTCTACACACAGAAGCTGTGAGGAGTTAACCTGAAAGAACTCTATTACAATAGTGCAGTGGAGTGAGTTGGCACTAATGATAATCTCACCTGGTCCAGCCCAGTATGAACCACCATAACTATGGTTTAAATGATTACATGACTTTCCATGCAAAAACCAATTTAGCCAATTTAAGCACACAGTCTTGCATCTTCTGTGACCCTGGCAGAGTCCTATGTCCAGGTGATTCTATCCCACCCAACCCGAAACAAAAATTGGGGCCTGCTGTTTCCTAGAGGAAAAAAATGTATTTACAAAACAAAGCTGATGGCTGGCAGGCATGGATCTGCAGCTTTCAAGTTCACACCAGCCATGCAAGTCCTTGACCTAGAAGAAAGACTTACATTCCCTTTCTAGGGACAGTAAGTGACCTTGGAAGGACTGTGGCAATGGATCATAGCAAGTCAACACTAGGTCTTTTCTTCTGTTTGCTCTTGAAACATTTTGTGCCATGATTCTGAACATACATGGTACTACTGTTCCTCTACATTATCAGAGATAGCATATTCACTCTGAGCTGATAACATGCAAGGGGAAAGAGAACATGACAAAATTTGCCTAGGTTTGGCACTAGCTCTGATTTTCCAGCACACAAAAATTTAAAATTCATTGTTGGGAAATTGAGCAAAGCAAACCACCTCCTGGGACAGTTTGCTAAAGCAAAAGTAAACTAAAGTTCAGAGCTTCACACAATTCTGTTTCTAGCTTATCCAATTCCAGCAAAGCTGCATTTCTTCCTCTGAAAGTGTGTCGATATTTCCTGGTGGTGTATTTCCTTCTTGTGTACCATATAGATGCGACAGTGAAAGCTTAGTTGCAGTGTGCATGCACAGCACAGGAGTTATCTCCTCCCAACAGCAGGTCCTGTTCTTCATCACTTTGTTCATAGGAAGCATTAGGAAGAATATTAAAATGCTAAATTGTGAAGATTTACAGTACCATTTTTCAATGATAACCTTATATTTATGCTAATTGGAAGCTACTTGTAGTATCCTGCTGGTCTTATAGTACTACTCCACATAATCCATTTTTACCTTACAGCTTAGGAGGTGTACTGGCTAGAGTTGAGTAAACAGATTTTACTAAGTGATGGAGATGTCTTCCTCTAGACTCACCTTGGTTGCTTCCCCTCCTTGATGAATCTTTTCCTTTAAGTCACTTTAGGAAGCAGAACTATTGGGAAGCAGCAGGAATCCTCCTGCAAGAGATGAGAATTCATGTCAGGATGATGCTGCTGAGGATTCACAGTACATCAACACAGGTAACACTGTCCTACTTTTCATTATGTGGTCCCTTTGGATCAGGCTGCAAAGCTGACCATCAGCTCTCATTTCTAGGTGCCCTGACTCGAGTCTGAAGCTCCCGAGTGGCTGGAGTTGGCTCTTCACTCTTTTACTTCACTCTCATTTTCTGTGCCCTACACATTCTTTACTCCACTCTGGAACTGGGATTTGAATCACAATTTCCCAGATGCCAGACAGTGCCTTAGCCACTACCAAATAGATTTGCAGTACTCCTTTGTCTGGTTCAGGGACTGTTTTGCTATTCAGACCAGGCTGAAATGCCCTGGCAGGTGGAGAGTCTGGCTCTCAGTCCAGGACTGCCAGTTACCAGGTGCTCTGGGCACTCAGCTGGTGAGGATGTTCTTGCTCTGACTGAGAAGAATCTGCCAGTCATTCTGAAATCCTCTCCCATTGCATCAGATGTGTTACTCTATGGGAAAGTTCACATCTGAGAAGCCTCTCAGAAAAAAATACTGATAAGCCTAAAGCCCTTCTCCATCCACTGACATCTCATTTCTTTCTACTCTCCTTGGTTTCCTTTTCTGGAAGTCTAATCCTCTGCCAAAGGGAGGTTTCCCCAAGAATATGTGTAAAGACATTTAATGATCCAGAGTTTCTGATGCTGACCCTAAATGAGTTTTTGCAAATGTTGTTGATAAGCTTTCTTATCTTCTTCTGGTGCTGCTCATTGCAAACAGGACAGGTTTTCTCTTTGGTTTTAAGAAAATGCCTCTCTGATTTGCAAGTTAAACTATTAAAAAATAAAACTAAAAGTTGTATACATAGTGTCTTACAAAAACTCTTAACTATATCATGATTTTGCAATACTCTTACCAGAATTAAGTTATAAATTCTTACATTGAAACTGCTGTTTTACAGACAGAATATTGCCTAAAAAAGACACTATTAATTATGGTAATGGGTAATGCCAATTCCTGCAGTCTGGTCCTAGTCATCCTTTGAACATTTGTTAGGGAAAATATGTAAAATTGATTAATTTCTGAAGTGTAATAATAGCAGCAATATTATACTGTAGCGAAGATTATTTTGCATAACTTTAAAACACTTACAGAAGGCTCAACATTTGGTGCCTTAATACAGAATTATCTTCCCAGTGACAATTAGTGGTTTGTGGTGCCTGCTGCAGTAGCTGCCACAGCCCTGAGGGTCTCAATCCATGTTTGCCATGCACAGGGCACCATGCAGTGCCCCCACCTTGGTTGGGATCAGTCTCAGGGTGTTGGCTGAATAGCTCAGAGCTCAGCTGTGACAAGTGGAAAAGCAGGGTGACAGCGGCCATGCTAATGTCTGCAGGAATTTGCACAGGGGGGAACAGGGCAATGGTGAGAGCGAAGAATAAATCAAAGTGTGAAAGCAACTGCAGTCAAATGTCACACCCAAGCACTCAGGGGGCTGGCATGCTGTTTAGAAATAGGTTGGGTTACCTGTCAATGTGGCATTTTCTTTCTGTTGCTGGAGAATAATGTTATCTGAGGATAAAACCTAAGGAGCACAGATGGTTGTTATACAGACCTGACCCTCTAAACCTTTGTCATAGCAAATTATTCCATTGACGTAAATGGGATTACTCCGATGTAAAAGATCTGTTATATTATCTAATTCTTCCATTATTGAAGTTATCTGTTAAATAAGTTTTGAATAAGAACGGTTTTGTTCTTTTTGTGTGTGTGTATGTCTATACATCTATAATTAAACAGTGTTATCTGTGGGACAAACTCTGTCGTAACCCAACAGTACATAGCAGTCACAGATATTATGTAGGACTGTAGCATATAAATTCTCACTTTATGAGAAATTAGAAACTTTATTTCTGCACTTTCTAAACAAAGAGATATAAACCCTCATTTGACTTTGGAATTTTCTTTTCTTGGGAACCATCAGCCCAGAGTCCAACACCTGTCTAAATGCTTCCTTTTATAAAAACTTATACGTCGAGGACTTGTGGTTGTGGAGCAAGAAGAGTTTAACTGTAAGCAGGAGTAAAGCAGATTAAAATTTATAATCGAGTCTTGTATGTTTTTATCTATTTTAAATTACTTTATATATTATGATGCAAATCTCTCAGCATTTCTTGAAATAGTGATTGTTTAAATGTAAATAATTTTTTCAGCTGCTATTTCCGTTGTCAGACAAGCCTTTACACTCTGTGAATCTGTCATGATCAGAGGCCTTACCCCATTAATTGCTTTAGAAAACAGTCCTGCTGGCTTCAGAAACATCAAAATAAGGTAAATTGCCCTTGGATGGAAATCTTGCAGCCAAGAAATTGACTCAATTGCTTAACTTTACCATGTACCTCATGATGTCACTGCACAGTTTGGTTGGAAAACGCTTCTCACTTCTTTTTGCCTATTTAGAACTGAAGCCAAACCCTTGGAAATCCCTTTTATTTAGGAAAAGATTAAGTGTAAATATTGAATCCCTGCTCTCCTTCAGTTTTGAGGGGAAAAAATTACAATTTTTGCATAAAAGCCATGCAGTTCAGCTCTGAGCCTGGCAACTTTCAGTGGTTGTAGTAGTTGGGCATTATTTAGACCTTCTCATTTACAATCTACTCAACTTTTTTTAATTTGAGGATACCTGCTCCTCAGGAAAACCTGAAATGTTGGAGTAGAAACTATCCCTGGTTAGGGGTTTGAAGCCCTGGATTACAGGACGGCCCTTAATTTTTAAATCATGCTGGCATTACTGGACCAGGTAGTGGCAGACTGGTTGCACAGAAACGTGCCATGGTTTTTGAAAACTGGATTCTCTCTAATTAAAAACACATTGTGAATTCTCTGAAAGGAAAAAAACAAAAATCATAGCATGGCTGATTTCCATTGTAGCTGTGACACCATGGATTCAGCTATCTGAACCATTTTTTATGAATAACATTTACTTTGAATTCTGGAACTTTCAATTGAGGGAGTCTTTTTTCATTATTTTACCAGAGATGGATTGCAATAAATCTGACCACAATGCTTCTGACCCATTTTTTTTTTTTTAAACAGAACCAATGTGATGACCTGCAAATGTTTTACTTATTTTTGTTCTATTTACTCCAGAATTCTCCTCTGGTAGGAACATCATTCTTCACTAAAGGCTGCAAAACATAATGGCATTAGTCTTAGGTTCCCACATTCAAAAGCTGTGAAGAAAAAAAAATTGAACCATTTTCACAAATAACAGACCAGCCCAGAGCTCTTCTTAAAAAAAAATGCAAGGAGACTTTATACAGCTGTCTGTGCAGAAAACAGACAATTCATGTGGTTTAATTTTTTTTCACAGAAACATTTTTGCCTCTGCTGTAATAGAACATTCATCACTGCCCTTTATCTGAAGCAAATCTATAGAAATTGTTTGGAGCTAATTTTCTGGAGTTCCATCTGAATCTCACTATGTGTCCATATGACTCGTACTGTTTACAGACAGTAACTTGTTTGGCGACATGAGAGGAGAGCTCTGTGTGTCGAAATGAACGGCCTGACACCATAAATGTTAATAAAACAGTGCCAGTGAAGCACAGTGCAAGCTAATTCTGGCATTCATTTCGGAAGCTGTAATTTAATTCAGTCATAGATGAGCTTGGTACAAGTATTAATTTGAAGTCGCTTTTATTTCTCATCTGCTGGCTAAAGCTTGCAAACAATAGGGGAAAGGTCTTGCTATATTGCTACAAATAAGTAAACAATCTTTCTGCCAAGAAGACTCCAGTGTAAATGCAGAGTCAGGGAATAATTTTTCGACTAATTTATCCTGCATATGGATACTTGGAACCTACAGATGCTACATAGCAATCTCTATCTACGAATATTTCCCAAAGGACAAGAGAACTTCAATTGCACCTAGCTTATAATAAATCATTGCCATGGGCTGCTGCTAGCCCACATTAGAGAAGCACTGTGGACAGGGTGAGGTGTGGGTGAGCAGTCTGGCTCAGCCTTAGGAGCACAGTTCCCACCTGAGGTCCGGTCAGAAGTTGGGAAGAGGACATGAAGAGGATACAGAAGAGAATGAAAATCTCAGTCTTTCAGAAAGCAGCTGCAAGAGTTTCCCTGCCTTCCCTTCTCCCTCCCCCAGTGCTTTCTCCCTCCATGCTTTGACCTGTTCCTGGGGCTGTTTTCCTCCTCTTCCGTTATTCTCTGCATACCACCAACCCCTATCCCAGAGATTGCAGGAGTGCAGGAAAAACAAGGCTGCAAAATGAACTCTCTCTGTATTTACATTGGTTTCCAATTCCTTCTATGAACAGGCATATAGTGTTAATCTAAACTGTCCAACACATTAGTTGGAGGGAATGGCACCCAGAGGATTATTGCAACATTTTACCTGGCAGATGCCACCATATTTATCGATACGAAAATTCCTCCCTCCATATCAGCCACTGAAACCTCCCTCTGTGAAATTATTTTTATTTTAGGCATAGTTCTATTAAAATATTTTGTTAAACTCCTTAAGTTTTATTGTGTCTAGAATGTACATTCATTATTCAGGAAAAGTTATTGCTAAAGTCAATAGAATTTTAAAGTAATGAATGATGTGTTTATTGTAGTTGGCTGGTTGAACACATGGCATTTTTATGAGCAATTTCTGTGGGCTACATATATATGCGTCCATATGTATGCACAGGTATATATATATGTATGTATAAGTGTGTATATATATATAGATTTGCACATTTGTATATGTATGTATTTTTGATTTTGATCTTTAAACCTGTGAATTTATATCAAATATTCCTGAAGACAATACTAAAATCAATTAGCAATGGTACATCAAAATGTTAAAAAGGAGGGCCAAAGTAAAGTATCATTGGATTAACTTTCACATAATCCTGAAGTGTGTAATAGTGTCAAGCCAAATCTAGAAAGCATTGTTAAAATAATGCAGGATATATTTGAAAAAACAAAATTTAAAAAATCGAAGTTTCCTTATTTGTATTTTAAAAAGAGTATTTTGCAATAGATTTCCTACAGTTTTTATCAAATAGCCAGAACCAATATAAATATGAAGAAAACAGGTAAAAGACAATTTTAAAGGCATCTTTTGAAAGAGCAAACACTTTCAGTTTGGTTTTACTTTCACAGAGGAAAACTATATTCAATTCCATCAAGGCCTCTGTTTGCAAATATTTTGTGGTTCTGGCTTAATTCCAGAAAGGGGAAAAACTTCAAAGTTAAGGATCAAACCTCCAATATGACAAAGTTGGGTAAAATTAAAGATGGTAACCTGTTGTGATAGACAGTAGGGAGGGAGTGATCTCTGACCTTGAATTTCTTGCCTTTTGCTCAAATCATAACGAACCTCAAACACAGATGAGTTTGTTTTGCTATTGCAATAATATGTCTCTTTATTTTGGAAGCAAATAAAGTCTACAATGTTTGCATATGTGTATTGGTAATAAAATATTTCATACCTCTAAGATAGTTACAAAACCTGACTCCCCTTTCCTGGGTAACTTTCTAGGTTCTTTCTGTCCACAGGGCCTGGCAAACACCCTTTCTTCCCTTTGGCCAGCATGGGAATGTGATCATAATATCCAGTGACATGCAGTAGCATGTTGTTCTACCTCTAATAGGACTGGTATTTGAGAAAAGTCAAGGTCCACACATGGAAACATCATAGATAAATCCAGTGATAGAGCTTGAGAAATTGGGCAACTTTTTGGGCTTGAAGCCAATCACCTTTAGTGCAATCTTCTGTAGCAAGGCAGTGGACGTGCAGAAAAGACTGAAGGAGGGGTGTGTGGAAATGACACATGTTGCTACATCTTATAGGTTAAAAATTTTCCATCTCCATCTGTTCCTTAAAAGGAAGGTTGGATTTTGTGAGCATATTTTTTCCACAAAAAAAAAAGTATCTGCTTTCTGTAGAAAATTAGAGCTATTCATCAGACAGCCAAACACCTGCAAGCCAAATATTTCTGGCTGAAAGTATTGATCCTGTCAGGAGGATGGGAGTTTGGTGCTTCATTTCCATGCTCTTTGTGAGGGGCTCATAAGTGCCACATTTTCAGTGTCTTGTGTGGCTGAGCTCGAGTGGGGACAGGAGCACACATGACAGCAGTGCTGCTGTGGAACAGAATTTGGGTGTGAGCTGAAATCCCACTCCACTCCTGCCAGACTAGGATCTGCCTGCAGGCAAGCCAGGGCAGTGGGGATGCTCAAGGACCTTGGGCTGGGAAAAAGCTCCAGGATCAGCTTAAGCAGACACAGATTCTTACACAACACTGCAGAGAACAATCATTTCTTCAAGTATCTAAACCTACCATTTGCATGGTTAATATTTTTTACTATGAGTTTTCAGATGGAACCTTTGTTATTTTACTGTAATAAAAACAAATCCTTTTCAGATTTTCCAATTAAAAACAAATCAATAAGCTCAAATAGTTTTTGGAAAGTAATGGGTCTCATTCTGCTCCATTAAACTCAGAGACATTAATTGGGCAGTTGATTACCCAAAACAGGAGCTTGGTAATGCTTGAATTTAGTTTAGATATAAGAAAGAAGAACTTTGTTTTTTACAACAAAGTTGATAAAACTCTGGCATGGGTTGCCCAGAGAGGTGCCCCATCCCTGGAAAGACTCAAGGTGAGGTTGAATGGAGCTCTGAGCAGCCTGGTTTGTTGGAGTGGTCTCTGTGTATTGCAGGGGGTTGGAATAGATGGCCCTTAAAGGTCCCTTCCAGCCCAAACCACTCACTGAGTCTATAGATATTTGTTAATAGTTCTATCTAACAACTATTTATTTTTTCAGAATTGCATTATTTTTGGTCAAATTGAGTTTTGAAATACAACTGGCAAAATAAAAAACAATCAAGAAAAGTATAATTTTTTTCAATCCAAAATATTTAGTTTCACTTCAAAAGAATGGCTTCGTTTATGGTTTTGAGGTCTTTCATGTGTTTAAAAGCTTTTTCTCTTTCCTTTTAAAATTTAGAGCAATTTAAAAATGGACAGATTAAAAGCTTGTTTTGAAAGTTTTTGAAAGTGTTTTGGCAGTTCTAAAATGAACCACTCCATTTTGAAAATACTAAAATGAAGTGCTTTGACATTTAAATTTTTTTTTTCTACATTGTTTCATCTGGGACTATTTGCTAAATTCCATTCGAATTCATGAAGAGTCTCACTAACCCTGAAATTCATTTGTGTGGTGTATTTATTATTTGTCAGACAGCAGTGGTTCATTAAACTCTGCATCAGTTCAACCTTAAATAATGGGAGAGAATTCTTAATAGGGCCTTGTTCATATACAGCTACCATTCTCACTCCCCTTATAATTACTGCCCTAAGGGGCACTGAGCTGTGCAGAGCCACATTTACCCCTCTGGGAGAAGAGATGGCAAGACAGACCTCAGCCCTCTGAGCTGGTGTTGCTTCCTCCTCTCCACTCAAGAGGGGACTCCTGGGGTACCCATATCACCCTTACAGCTTGCGCCAGTGTTTCTGTAGCCTCTTGCTGAGCTCTGCCTTTCTGCCTCAGGCTGCTCCTGCCATCAAAAGAAGACACTTTGCTGTTCATATCACTATATGTGGTCACTGCACTTATGCTTTATTACCTTCTTTCTCACCTTTTTATCATTAGTGAAGATTGGCCTGTTTATACTCCAACTGGTTTAAATGTTTCTAAAAGCCATTCACCTGCAGTAGCAGTCAACAGCTGGTATGGCAACATTTTTGTCTTTTTTGGCTGCTCAGCTTCACCAGGGCTATTCACAGCTTGCACTTTGCTAAGGTCGTTGGTATCACCCTTACACATTTCCTGTATTACATGAGGATCAGGTTCCAGTAGTTAACAAGTCAAAAAATATTCCTGGGGGAGGAGAGGAACTAGGTAGATAAGTGCGTTCCACATGTGCACTTTATTTTGGGAATTACTGCCTTCACCCATGTGAGAAATAATTGTGATCAAACATGGCTCTGAAACATGGCAATCCAGATCACACTGAAATGCCTTTGTACTCTGAATGTTCCAGTCCAGCAAGGCCAGAGTATGATGGGACGTCAACTGCTGGCCACTGCTCAGTGCCTGGATCTATAAATAGTCTCTGGGTCAAACTTTGCACTACTGTAATTGGGAATAGCTCCAGTAAAATCAGTATCTCCACATTTATTCTCTTGAAATTTAAAGCCAGGTTTGGCCCACTATGTGGACAAAGTCCAACTGGAAACTAGGGCCAGCCTGACTTATGGGAGAGGAGATGAGAAGTAACTTTCCTGCAGTTAGTTAGCCTCAATCCTCACGTGTCTCCCAGATATAACTGCTCTGACCTCAGTGGAATTGATCCTAATTTATGCCACTGTAACTGAGATTGCAGCGTGCATTGTTTGAATTCTGTTGGGTGCGCCTTCTTCTAGATGGAAACTATTTGCAAGCTATAACAGCCTTTTTCCTAACGTTGAGGCTTGCCATATCTGAAATTTTTGGTGGGGCAGGGGCGTGGAGAAAAGGATATGATGCCAACTTTGTGCTTAGTGCTACCTAGTGACATTAAATTCTGCTATGTTCTATTAAATTATCAGTGCCTAATTAGGGGATTAGAAGACTACTCTCCTCTCATTCTAATTACAGAATGTGTTCCAAGATCACCCAAAAGAAGGGAGGAGGTAGCTTTAGGAAATTCAGAATGGCAATGTAGTGATTCTGTGCAGGCCTTTTTTCTTGTATAGGCGTTCCTGCTAATTGATTTTTCTTGCATCTGCAGCTTCTGTTTTTTCCAGCTTTACATATTACATTGCTGGAGTGTTTGATGAATGGGATGCTGTGCAGCTGAAAAATCACACGTCTCAAATGGCTCGCTTGGCGTTCTCAGACTGAACTGACTGGCAGAGTTGCAGCTCTCTGACAAAGGGAATGGCTGCTTTTCTCTCAGAAAAGCACTGTAACTCTTAAATGCAACATAAAGGCAATATATAGCAAAATATTATGCACACATATATGAGTGTGTCTGTCTATATACACATGTATATGTGTGTGGATATATGTGTTTTTAGAGTGAAAGGCCACCTTGTCTTCCTGTAATTGCACTGGAAATGTTCAGTTTGTCAGCCTGACTTTTTTCCCTATTAGCAATGCAATTTGGCCAGGAGTCCTAGCATGCCATAAGAAATCAAGCCATGACCACATTAAGCATGAATGGCAGGGCAAGGTTATAGCCTGTAACACTATGCTGGGGTGACCTGTTGCAGAGTTAGAGGCTGAGGTGTGAGGCTGGGTCAGATAACTATTTGCAAGTGAAGCATAAAATGAAGCTCAAAGCTGCTTTGACTATTTACTCTTTCAAAAGGCATTTAGTGAGTATTTTTTATTTTGAAAGCATATTCAGAAAACTTCAGCTGCAGGGCTTACAGCCAGCTCTCAGAAATCAAACCAGAATATTTCTTAATTTTACCTACAAGTACACTCATGGCATATTCCTACTTTACTTTTCAATGATTTGAAAAGCTTTTCTATAAACTCATGTATAAAGCGACTGCTGAGAAGCATCTGACAAAGATGGAGATTTTCAGCTGCAGTGAAATAAAGCACAGGATCACCCAACCAGTAACAGGAGTAGGTTGGTGGATCTTTCCTGTGATCAGCTGTGGAGTTGTTCTACTGAGCAGGAAGTTAGATTCTCTTAAAGAAGAAAAATAAGAGAGGTACCAGGGAATTGTTTGCACCACCTATAAACTTTCTGCCCTAGATCTGTCTCCTGAAATGCTGAATCAAATGCAGATGGAAAAAAACCCCAAAAACAAAGACATGTTTAATTTTGAAGCCTTCTTATTAATTTCTCTATGCCTCCTTTTTTTTTTTTTTGGTAATTTTTGATTTATTTTGGTTAGTATACCCTTTAGCCCAAGAGGTACATTTGAATGCAGCTTTGAAGAGAATTTGGCTCAGTGCTGTAAGGCAGGCTAGGGAAGAGCCTGGCCTTAAAATAGACACAAAGCACAGTGCATGAATTGGCATCCCGGATCTCTCTGAAGCAAAACCTGAACTTTGCCTTGTGGAGTAGCAGACTTGAAAAGTACAATGAAAACTTTCACCAGAACCAGGGCTGCAAAGGATCTGCTGTGTCCCACCCTTTTACAGCAGCAAACAGGCTGCTGTAAGGTTGGTCACCAACCAACATCAGCTTTGCCTCTGTCTAAGACTGCACACCTTTGTGTGGAGTCACTTGTGAGTTATCTTTCTGTGAGGAGAGGACAGTCCGACTTTTTCATCCCTCAGTCAATTGGAAAACTATTCAAATTTCATTGGATATCACTAAAGCTGATAGCAAAATAACATTTTGTATTTGTAAGTTGTGGCCCACACTTCATAGTAAGGTCTGACTAGGATTGAGGTGTTTGGAAGGTTTGTACTACAGCCTTGTTTAATAATATAATCCAGAGCTGGATGCTGGACATAGGTATGAGATTGATGGCAGCAGCTACAGCCCAGGGAAGTGCCACAGTTCAGCAGACTCTTTAGGAAGCTGTGGATTGTCCCAGCAGGAAAACCATCTCCTCCTGTAGCACAGAGCAGGAAAGCATTACAGAATGCCAGTTCTTGCAAGAATTTCCAGATTAGCAGCACTGTGAAGCACTTTCTACATCCTAGAAAGCTTAGGATGCTGAGGACATAAAAGGTCATTTAAGGACTGCCCCAGTAAAGGCCCAGCCATATCTGCTTCATTTCTGATTGACATTAGTCCAGTGTGTTCTTAAAACCCTGGTGGCACAGCACCTCCATAGCTTCCCACAGAGCAACCTGTGCCTGGACTGGTTCTTAGCATTACAAAGCTTTTCATAATAATGTCCAGTACAGTTCTTTCTTGCTGCCAATTATGCTGCTTTCACTTCTTTTCTGCCAAGCTGATTCCTTCATTTTTATACCAGTCTTTTCTGTGTATGCTGACTGTTATCCCAGGTATCTCTTCTACTCACTAATTATCTATAATCATTCAGTCTTACCTTTTAAGCTGTGTTTTCTAGATTTTTGGTTTTTTGATTTTCTTCTTCTCAGAGCTCCATCTAACAGCAGTCTGTCCTGTCACTTAACAACTGTCTGGAAATCATGTGCTCAACACTGGACCTTGGTACTTTAGCTGAAGCCTTACCCTGGTTATGGGCTACTTTCAGTCCCCCTTGCAGGGCTGCTTTCACCAGACACACCCAAGACTGCTTTCAACACTTAATTGTAAATAGCTGAGGCTACTTATAATTAAATTAATTACTTCATATAATTAAATAATTACTTGAGGCTGAACTGATGCTAAGAAAAGCCAGACATTCATCTGGCATAAAACTGATGCAGTGTCTCAATGTCTCTAAATAATACTGACTTGCATTATCTGAGCACAGTGAACAGGTTTACAAATGCCCTGGCATGACAACACCTGAGTCTCCTGAGCTGTTTCACTACAGGTGCTGCTTCTGCCAACTGCAGCTGTGTCTCAATCTGAAGCAGTTTCACTCTTGTGATGGACATAAACCCCCAGTGCATGAATGATGCATGATTGCATAATTAGTACCAATTTTTTAACCAGAAGCATTTGCTGCATGAAGTGTTAAAATCATATTACATCCAAATACTGCTGTGTTTTTCTGTTTTATGGATACTAGTGTTTAAAACTCTAATCAAGATATTATAATTAATGATTTAAATTCTGTTAAAATGTACAAGCAGTGTGCTATATTCATAATGCCATCAGCTCTGATCAACTCCAAAATTGAGAAACATGTTTAAGGCATCACAAAATGATCATAATGTTATTGTAATTAACAATGTAATTAAGATTTACAGGTTGCATAATTCATTTCACATGTATAACAATTGAAGTTTAATCAATAAAAATTAAGTGTGCTAATTAGCAGTATTTTCAGAACCAAAAATGTTTCAACAATGAAATTTGGATAATACCTTTTTCCTTTCTTACCATTCTTTGCTGGATTGTTATTCTGCTTCCATATTTTCAGATTTCCAGATCTTCTTTTTGGTTGTACTTTACTGTAGAGGAAAAGAATAAAGTTTTTAAAAACTGCAAATCTTTAGATGATAAACCATATAATTCCATTTTAAATTGTTCTTCTTTTACCCAGAGTGGTCATTGTACTTGCTGCTGCATGTTCTTATCTACACCTTGGTCATATATTCATTTAAGTCATTGTATAATAGAAAGAGCATGTTATATTTATGGATTTGTAAGATTGAACCATTTTGGAGATTGATTGCTGTAGTCTCATTTATGACAGTGTAACTTGGAGGCTTAGCTGAAGCCTTTTGAAATGGAATGGATCGAGCAATAATTGTTATTAGAGTATGTTTTACTAAAATCAGGCAACACCCTTTTCTGTTACTAGTGTTGAACATGTAGCAATAGCATGAAGCAATAGAGCTCCATTGTTTTAATGATTTTCCAGTCTTATTTAAATGTGTTGGTAGATCCCCTACCCTGGTGTTGTGATGAAAGAAGACAGCTTTGATACTTACTCACAAGGGAGATTAAAGGGTTTAAAATTTGGTGCCTGTCTGAAAGGTGACAGAGTAGATCATTCCATGTAATCAAAACAGATAAGAGATGGCCGTGATTATTGTAACTGCTCCGTAGTCTCTCCTACTGCTCTACCCAAAGTCCTGCAGTAGAATCACTCTTCTGAACACTGTTACTACTTTGCACTGGCTTCATTGCTAATACTTAATGCAAGAAAACAACACTGCAGGTGTTTTTCAATGCTGACATTTACTCATTGTCATGGAACTTCTGCAGGTCACACCTCAGCGTGCGAGGAACCGCTGGAAAAATAGACCTTTTTATTTTGTTGTTGAAGGAGTCCTTCAACATGAAAGGACACAGCTTACAGGATTGGGCTGTCAGACAGCAGCTCATGACTTGCATTATGTTATATTGACAATGTCTTGGCAAATAAGACGCTGACAAATTGTTTTGCAATGAAAGCATAAACTATACAGAATATTGTGCAAGGCAGACAATATAAGGAGACACCCTCCAGTCTCCAAGGACTTGCATTTTTTTATTGCTTACCATATTTTTTCTAATATCTGTGCTGATGCAGTGTCTCATTTGGGAAGTGGGATTTTTTTTCCCTTCTGCCTCATGCAAAGCACCCATCGAGACTGAGCCCAGCACCACTTGTGTTTGTGAGGGGATGCAAAGGGAACCCAGACTGCTGTGTTACAGAGGACAGAAGCTTTAGTAGGGGCTAACATCAGAGACTGAAAGATTCTAGGTATTCTAAGAGGTAATGTCAAGGAAGATTCAGGTTAGAGTTTAGGTCTCTGGAAGTGCAGGTAGATGCATTTTATCTGCATGTTATGGAATACCCATCATGATCTTAACAAAAACCTAAAATTAAGAATAATAAATAAAATAAAATCTTCTACAAAAACTCACCATCATTAAGTTAAAAGTAAAGGCAACATGCAAATTTGATTCACTGCTGAGAATTCAGAGGGTCTCTTGCAGCCCCTTCCACTGCTGCTTTTGGGGTCAGATCTTGAACTGGTGCTGAATTCCTCACATTTGAGTGAGGAATTCCTCAGCATGGTTCATTGGTACTGATTTGTGTTTGCCTCCCTTTGGTAGGAGTGGGGATTTAACTGCTTGACAGTCCTGATACTCAACAATGCTCTGTCAATCTTGTGTTTATCAAAATTTCAGAGAAAGTGATGTTCTTAAAATACACTTAGAGATAGATTAAAAACAATAATTATTAGATGTGGCTGTGTTTCAGAGTTCAGCCATTCTGGAGAGATGTTTCTAAAGAGATTAGGTGTGTGACACCAGTTTACTGTGCAGAGAAAGATGAATTTTTTCAATTTCTGTCTTTCAAAAACAAGCAGAAAATGGGGAAAATATATTTTCTTTAGCTTGTTAAAATCTGTAGTTAAATAAGCTTTCCACTAAGATAGCATATGGAAAACACTGATTCCAAAGAAAAAATAAATATAGGAAGGCCTGGATTAGTGAAAAGGGAGATAAAGATGAAAGTAGTCTGTAAATAAATGTTATAATAGAAACCACAGTGACATAACACTATCCTTTCTGTCATATTTTTATGCTGTAATGAAGCCCTGATACATATTTCTGTGGCCCCCTCTTTGATGAGTTCTTCAGTATTCCCTGCTGTAATAAGCAGTCATCTGCAATACCTGTGGTACTGGCCTCTCCCAAGACACCCAGTGTGGATTGTTCCCTACATACTGATTTCTACCATTTCAATGGCACAAAGGATTCTGTGTTTTGACAGGGAAATCTTTATAACTTTAAAAATGAATTAAGTATTCATCCAATCATAAAATGACATCATGAAAGCAGCTCTTTCGCTGATGTGGTGACTATAGAGTTGCTTGACATTATTCTGCTAACACAGTTTGACTGGATATATGTTTTGACATCCAGACAACAGGGATACTGATGGAAACTGATGGACCCAATGTCAAAAGAAGAAAAGCTGGCTGCAGGAGGACACCCAGAAAATTAATAGGTGGATTGCAAAAAACGCCTTTCCCAAAGGGCAAAGTCAATAAAGTGAGGACTGAATAAAACACCCAAAAAACTGAAAAAAAACCCAATTCATATAAAAATAGCAGAGATAGTGAGAGGAGTTTTGGAGCTTAGTAGATGCAGGCTGAGGAATAGTTAATTTGAACTTGAATAGTTGACATTCAATATTCATATTTTTGTTTCTGCCACAGCCTTCAAAAATAACTGTGTTGATACTGTAGAGAACCTCATTATTAAGCATCCTTAATCTTGTTCACACTTTTAGTCTTTTCCTTAATTTTCACCGTAAATATGTTCCAGAATACTGTGAAAAAAATTCCATCCACAGGAGGACTAGCATTTTTAGACATTTTTGGGGGGGACATTTCAATTTAGAAGCCAAGACCTTTTCTCACTTCCGTCGGGAGCCTTTGTAAGCAGTTCTGCTTGCACATTTATAAAGTGTATTTATATATAATCTTCAAAATCTCCAAGATTAAAAAAAAAAAATTCAGTTTTGGAATCAGCCAGAAACATACTCCTTCACATATTTTGCCCATTCTGAACTGGACATTTGTATCTATCATAGATTGGTCACTTTTCCCTGTGATTGAGTGACATGTCATAGGTAAAGGACTTCTGAGAGGGCTGAAGGCAGGACTGTGTTAAATAATGCAGTGCCAAAAATCCAGTATTTGCACAGTCAACAAACTCCTCTTCTCCAAGTAAATGATAACATTTACATATTTTGCCACCTGCTGACATCATGCCTCCCTTTGCACTGACTCCAGTATCAGACTATTTCTAAAGCCAGTCAGAGAGACTTCATTATTCTGATTTCTTGGAATAGTCTCTCAAGTCCCTGGGCAGCAGATTTTGGAAACTGTGAGACTGGTATACCTAATATAATTATATATTTACAGTGCTCTTACATTCTCCTGTAGGCCTCCAGTGGTGGCCACTATTTGATACAGGACATGTATTTGCAAAATGGACCTTTGACTTGCTCCAGAATGGCCATTTCTATTGTTCTGTGCAAAAAAACACACCAAAACAACCCTATAAAAAGCCTCAATCAAACAGTCATCCAAAGTACTAAACAACAAGAAACAATTCTATTACCAAGAAATGATTCTCAGATCAAAATACTGAAAATCAATAAAAAGGAAAAAAAAAGTTTTGTGAAAGTAACTTGCCTTCATTTTCTGTAGTTCTTGGCTAGTGCATTTCCATTGATAGAGTTGCTAAGTGTATTCTATTTACAAATATAAACACTTGATTTTGATCAGCAAAAATGCATCAGCACACTTGAACAGTGTCAGTGATGACATAATTACACTCACAATTTCCTCTCTGTAATGATTTTTAAATGTCAGCAGTCATTTTTTGTCTAATTGTAGCCTGCATGTCAGCACTTCCTCTTAAAACAGCATGTTCCTCTCTGCTGGAATTTCACACCTCTCCACTCACTCACTCACTCACTCACTTCACCAGTAGAGATAATGAAGATGATAAAGGACTCCAGGATATTTTCACTCCTGTGCTGCTTCACCATTTAACATCAAGCACGCAGAATGAGGACTTTTTTTTTTTTTTTAAGTAGAGAGTTTGATCAGTTAAACTATAAATAATTATTCGATTTTAATGAACAAATCAAAAAGTAGTTTTCGTTTTTCAGACCCCCTCCTGCTGCTTTGCTAATAACCTGTTAGAAAGCTGGGGCTTGTGATAAAAACATGCTCACGCATGGAGAACTGAACTTACTCACTAGAGGAGAAGGCTGACCCTGCAGTGCCAGCCCTTGATCACTTCAGTGTTTAGCACAGTGCAAAGCAGGTGATGCTTGCTTTTCAAAAGCAGCCTGGTTAGAGATATTATCGCTCCCATCTCTTGCTGTGACCTAGAAAGTCAAATTTCTAATTTCAAATGCTCTTTTGCAGGGCTCCAGGCCCCAGAGCCCACAGCATAACAAATAGGTGCTCCTCAGAGCTCTCTTCCCTCTCCCACAGTTCACAGACCACATCATCAAGTGTATGGAAGTGGATCTCTTGTGCAACGAACTGGAAGCTCTGCACTGAGGTTACAGCAAACATTTTCCATTCACCTGAACGTATGCTGGAATTGGAAACAGGGGCAAGGAGACCTCCTTCAATCCCATTTGCTTACAACTCATCTTCAGCTCTCTGATGATGCTTAACTGTAGGGTTTAGGATATAAAGCTTATAATTTACTGGCCCATTTAGTATCAGAACGGGTGAAAAGCCAGAAAGAATTCACACAGTGAAATCAAATAATGAAAGAAGGTTGAGATGTCTGATGAAAAAAGAATACTATTATATCTAATTACAAATACACACATACAATGACATATCAACTAGTTATTTTTCTGAATAGGTCCCTGAAAACTAGGATAATGAAAAATGAATAAATTGAATCAACACCGGTGAGGGGGTGGGAGTGTGTTTTCTACAGCTCATGATAACATTCATTATGTCCCTCTGTAACACCATCACATGAGACTCCTACATACCCAAATGTCTGCATACACACAGGCGTGTGGGTACCGTGCACAGATTCATACAACACAAATGCAGACGTGTGGTTTTTGCTTCATTTTGTGCTCTACACTTTGAACTGTCTTTTGTGGCTAAATTGGTTCCTCAGATATCTGGAACTCTTGGAAAGGGCAGGGTTTTTTTAACAACTGCATCCTATGCACTTGTGAGATGTGTGGATGTGTAGGGACAATCTGAAAAGAGATGCTCCTGTACCCCACTGCAGAGGGATGTCCCCAAGGAAACAAAGCAAACCAAAGACACCAACAGCCAAGCAATCAAGAGCAAAAGAAACCAGTCTTTGAGTACTCCTAGGACAATATGAGTGCTCAAGACAGAGGAAGACCTGCCATGGGGAGTGTGGTGTGTGCAGCTAGCTTGCCTGTGCCCACTTTTGAGAGAACAGGAGTCAAAATCTAAAAATACTAAAAGCTGAAAGGCTATGTATGAGATGAACCTAGAACACAGGTGCACTGCTCTAGAACTTTCTTTCTCCCCTACCCCCTTCTTTCCCAATTTTATACCAAAGAGAAAAGTAGACAATATTTAAATTAGTTTTAAATTTGGTGTAATATGCCCATAGGTAAGTCAGCTCTACTGGAGTGTTACCACAAAGCCACCTATGAGCAGGCTCCTCTTCTGTGCACTACACCACAGAAATGATCAACACTTCCTTGCCAGGATGCTCAGCTAAATGTAAATTGAGAAAAGGGAAAGCAAGGTAAGGGCCATTTCTGGAGTCTTCTGCAGATCCAGGTGGCTTGCTAGAGGCCGTGAAAAGGTTTTTTGTAAAGCTAATAAGGCAAAAAAGGCTACTTTGAAGAGCATGTTCTTTTGTTTCCATAGAAAAGCAAAAAGGACATTTACCAGTCAGTTTGCCTCTTTGGGATTACCTGCAGAAGAGAATTAAACCCCACACAGAGCTGAGATAATACTCAATTAACCTGGACAGGAGGATTTTTTTTTTCGTTTTGTTGGGGTTTTTATTTGTTTTTTATTTGTTTTGTTTTGTTTGTTTGTTTTTTATTTTGTTTTTGGGAGGGTTGTTATGTTATGGGGTTTTTATTATTATTATTATTTTTTTATTTCTTTTAGTTTATTGCTGAGTCTCTCTTTCAGCTGGAGCTGAAGCCCCAGCTTTTTAATGAACTACCAAAAGCAAATTGCATATTACACCCACCCACCCCCAACATTTGACCATGAGGAAATTTGCAAAGGGAAAGGGGAAATGGAGTTTTCTGTTTCAATGGACCAAAGGTACTGGAATATTGATGTTACACACAGGAATTGAGCTTATGTTTTACATTACAGTCAAGCATTCCTGTAGCTTCAGACAAATAAATAAAGGCTGCTGAGAGAATGACGCACTGTTCATTTAGTGTCTAACAGTGGTAAGTTCAGCCGGTAGGAGCAAAGAAACATTCCTTATACTACCTGAAACAGGTTTATAGCCTTGTAAAAGAAGACTGTCATGGACTGTGCAGTTTGGCAGATTATTCATGACTCAGTCACTGCATACAGAGCATTGGCTTCTGCTTTGTCTGAGGGTGCTTGACATCTCTTAAAGTCGTGCCAAAAGTATTGCAAGTTGGCCTCTCAGAAAACGAGGCACATTAAGTTAGAGACCACGTCTGAAAACTTCACTTGATTTGCTTCACATGAACTTGAATTGAACCTCAACCTTACAAAACACGGCATATTAAAACATAAAGACAGCTGAATGGTAACCATGACAACACTACTTCCAAAAAACCCAGAGGTATAGCCAACATTTATACATATATACTGTGAGGGATAATACATTCTTTTGTACACTTATTAATACCAGTTCATGCTGTGTGCATGACTTTTCATCAGCTAAACTGTACGTTACACAGGAATTTCCAGATATTAATTTACCACTGATGTTTTTTGCTACTCTGATAAGGCCCATGCAAAATGAAATTAGTCAAAATGTTCCAAGTTTTAGGCTTGGGTGCAATATGGTCTCAAAATATTGCCTCAATTTTAAAAGTCTGTCTTGTGGCAAAATCTGTTCTGCAACTATGTGTTGCATTCCACTGAGCCATAATATCAGTTATAACATTTTAATTTCTTTTATTTTTTTATTGTAACAAAAAGAGAGACTTTTTTTCATTGCTGTATTTTAGGAAGATGAATGCCAATTTTAGAAATAGATTATTATGCTAAATGAACCTTTATTTCATCTAAATGTCTGCTATTTTTCAGTCTTTGGGCTAAAGGACGATTCTTTAGTTTGGGCTCTTGTCAGCACTGATGTAAAGTGCTTTGCGTCTCATTTTTATAACCCATTTTGTCCCAACTGGGGTGCCTTTTTAATCCCCTTTTCTCTACCTAAATTGAGGAATACAGCCCTTTCCATCATTTTGGAGAGGAATATGTTTAGTTTATTTTGAAATACCCTGCCAAGGGACATTTTCTTAAATGAGTATTTTCTAATCTTTAATTAGTATCACAAATACTTTTGCTGCCTGCACATTCTTCCAGTGAAAGGTTGTATAGAGCAGTCACTGCATTCTGCATGTCCTGTGGGACTGTGTGAGGAGCTACACACTCCCCTTTCACACAGTGAACAAAAGCTAAATTCTTGCTTTCTTTTATTTCTTTCTTTTCCTTAGATCTGAAATGCTAAAACTATTGGTGCAGTCCTCAGGGCTGAATACTGATGTTTAGACCTTCTTGGGTGGTACCAGGGTAAGGTTTGATGCAGGTCTGTGATTCATTTGCCATCTCTTCTTTTGCAATTACATTGTTTTTCTGACCTTTTATATATTTACTTCATAGCATAGATACAGTGTTTACTACTTTTTTGGGGACATAATGAATTGCAAACACAGTGTCCTTTCCCCCAACAAGACTAGAGCATAAACAGTTCAGTTGCTATCAACCAGGAGCACTACACATAGGTAATTCCTTCTGTATTTTTATATGTATATATATATTTACAGATATATAAGATGTAGGACATTGACAATGTACCCATTATTGAGTTGGGTACATGTCTTTGGCATCAGCCACTTCTATTACGCAGCACACAAAAGAAATAGCAAAGGCAGCCTTAGAGCGCAAAAATCTCTACTCTTGCGCTATTAATGCTTATCATTCTTAGCTCATCTCTGACAAGTTATGTTAAAGTTTTGATAACTAGAACTGCAATCATACCTTTTAATCGACTCTGTGCTTTGGAAGTGAGACCTGGCTTGCATCTGGTCTGTCCTCAATAGCTGTGCCTGCAGTCTCAGAACACTGATTTCAGTGAGGTTTATCCATCCTGCAGGAAGAAACCTTAAATATAACCTGGTGTTTAATTTGTCTTGACTTTCCCTGTTGGCTTCTCCCAGGCTAAAACCAGGATGTAAGCTGACACACAAGGAGTATGGATAAAATGAGTGCCAGGATTTGACTGTAAACTGCTGCCCAAATTAGCACAATGGTATCGTTACTCTTAAAATAAATTGCCCAGTGTTGTAAAGAGACCTCCAAAAGTTGAATTTGTGAAGCTCTCATGGTCTTAAACACAGGGATCTATTTCTTGCCTTTTCATAATACAGAGCTTGGCAATGAAAACTTTCATTGCCCTTTCCACTTGCTTATTCCAGAGTTCATGTAGTTTAGATTTAATTAATTCTCAGATAAAAGGTCTGGTATGTAAGCACCAGTTATGAGTGACAGCTGCAGTTGTGGTGGCATCCACCTCCTGTTGGGTTTTTTTGGTCTAAACTTTCCTTTCCTTAGTGCGTGGAACCTTGTTCTCCTTTAGGGCCAGCAGGAATATGTAATCCAAAACATCCCATCTCCATCTGGATGCTCCCCTCCTTTCTTCATCCAGCACTTATTGCATGTATGCTACTATAAAGGTACCACGAGACTATGCTAAGTGCACAAACACAGCTCATTAATTGTTCTAGGGAGAAATGAAAGAGCAGTGACACCCTGGAGGCATTAAAGACAGAAGAATAATGGCATGAGCAACAAAACTCTGTCAATCCTCTTGCTGCAGCCCTCACTCTGGCTTTTCATTCACCCTGGGTGCTGCTCTCAGGACATGAGCTCCCACCATGGCAGCAGTCCATGCCATCAGCTTCTGTGACCAATGCCCACTCAGGCTGCTGGGCAGGCAGAAGTCCAACCTGGAATCATCCATATCACTGCTGCATCTTTGGGTGCCATCTGCACTAAATGAAATGGCAAGCAAAGCCCTTCCATAGCTATCCAGTGCCATCCTTTGTTCTTTAATGCAGTTGGCCCAAGAAAACTTGACATTGAGTGCAAGGTTAGCTGGGACTGATGTTGCTGTGATGCTGTAAAATCCTTAGTGAAATGGGGTTTGTAGCTACTAATACTCCCCCTCTCCTCCCAGGCAAGACAATAGCACCCCACTGCACAACCTGTGCTAAGAGTTACCAGCCCAGCTGTGCAGGGCATTGCTATGCAAGGCTCTGTGCTGGGCTGTGCTGCTCACAGTGCCATACCAACCTGTCTGGGATCTACTCTAGCTGGGCTTGTGCAAAAAGCCCAGCACTCTGCAGTAAGATCTGAATTCTGGTTTGTAGAGAATATGGAGAAATGTTCTGTCTCAGTCCGCTGTGAAAAATTACTGCTTCCCCAAACGATTAAGGTCTTTAGGAGACAATCAACAAACTGACTTATTTCTCTCTAAACGGGAAAAACACATCCCTTACTGCTGCAGAGGTTCCTAAATGAGGCACAGCTGGATGGCTGCCAGTAAAGCCTTAGTATAGTAGTTGGCTGGGGAACAAGGATGCCCTGGCAACCACGTGTTTGTTAGCGAGGATGCTGCATAATTTTTAACAAATGGTTGTGAGCTAAGGTTGGGGGTGGGGGTTTGGTGAGGAGGGAGGTCTGCTTCCCAGAGATTTACACAGGAGCTGCTGCAGAGGAGGTAAGCACTCTCCATGGAAAGCAGTGCTGGACCAACAGAAACCTTAGATGTTTAAGGCTAAAGAGCCCTCATTTTGCAGGTGTACTTAACTCTTTCTTCTATCTGCTTGAAGCTACAAATGTGACAAGGTGCCTCATCATCACAGGACAGATCTAAGAGAAGATTGAACAGGCTCCTTTTGAAAATAACAAAAATTAAAGCTTACAGAGAGAAAGGGTGAAAAAGCTGGGTTATGAACTGTGATTGGTTTGGGCTGCACTTACACGTGCTTGATCCCTGATTTACTTTTGTAGTTTCAATCTCTTCCTTTGTGTAAGTGTGCATCAGTGCACTGCTAGTTAAGGAATAGTTATAATTTTAACACAGGCACTGATGGTTTTTCTTGCTCTCCTAAAAAGCTAGGTCAGGTCACTTCTTGTATACTGAGAAAGAAAGGTAAGTTCTATTTCAGACAATTGCTACACATCATTTTGTTGATCTCAGCCTGAAGCAAAGGTCTCCAGGGTAAAGGTTTTCGTGCTTTCATAAATCTAAACTTCTGAGGAAGACAACAGTGCACAGACAAGTGCACTATTAAATAAATCTACAGAGTACCATAACAGTTGCAGCTATTAACTGAGGCCTTGCAAGCATGTTTATTAATTCTGTCTACTAATGACAGCCCAAAGCCTAGAACAGCTCTTTGTGAGGGCAGGTGTGTTCTGGTGACCTTGCACAAGTACTCAGATGATGGTTCTTCTTCCAAACCTTTGCACAACAGGAATGGTCACTGCTAAGGAACAGATGTGCTTAACGTCAAAAAAAGCTCCAGTTCATTGGGCTGGGGAATCAGCTCAGGGGCATATCTCATGTATTTCACAAAGATGGTGTAAATCCTATTACTTGATAGTATTAGTTAATATTTACAAAGTATTTTAAATTCCCAGAGAAATCATTATGAAGTTGTTGTAGACATTATTATTCCTATTACTGTCAGGAACGATATTGTGTTTTATAATCTACACAAATGCTCATATTGTTTTGTTTCTTAAGAGTACTTATGTGCTTTATAAAATGTCGTGTATTGTTCTCTGTGTCCTCTGATCCACGGTAACTTCATAATGGTCTGAAACACTGACATTTGGGAATTGGTTTTTACTGTCTTTTTTTCATACAGACTTCCATTGAGGATTTGCTAATGGTATATGTGTGTGTTTGAATTAAACCCTTTAATGCTAGGGGAGGAGATCAGTTTGACACGGAATTCAACAGCTGTTGTTTCTTTAAAGAGAAAAGGCCTGCTGGATTTAAGTGTGTTTGAGTATATCTGGTTGACTGAACAGTTTCCTCAAGGAAGTATTCATTCAGTCAATGTCCTGAAGGGTTAAGAAAACAGAAACCCGTAGTGTTACTGAGTTGTTGTTATGTACGTTTCCAAGGGAACTGTAGCTGGAATGTTTAAATGCCTTGTTTCTCCCCAACCCCACAGGAGTGGAGCTCGAGTGTCTTAGTGTGCCCTAATCCTCACAATTAGTTTCTGTGTGGTGGGGAGGGGCTTATGGGGCTGATCAGACTAAATACATGTAGTGACACTGGGTAACATTCCCACCATGCTGGACAGAGTGACTTTAGCATCATACTCATCACTTAGGAGAATTACAACCAAAAGCAGAAAAAGGAGTATATTAAAAGCTTCCCTTTTTGCTTCCCCCTGAGGCCTGTGGATTTCTTCCAGTAATACATATTATAGAAATTAATGATCTCCAAGTATATCTCCTTAAGACTTTGGTAAGAGAAATCATGACAGTGATTGATCTTGACTCAGATCTTTAGTATCAGTATTGTTTTGTCCCACATGCCATTTAATTTGCTTCACTGGTGTAAAGAGGGAGGAACCTTTGTTTCAAATGACAATTTCAACAGAAGAGGCGAATTTTAGCCTTATTTCCATGTAAAGGCAGGATGATTGTACTGCAACAGATCAGTCTGCAAAAAGTCTAATCAAGCACTCCTTACTGCCAGATAATTGTTGTAAGAAAAATACCTAAATGTATCTGTAGAGGTCAAGTGTGCCATAGATATTTCAAGAAGCTAGGAACAACCCTTCCAAAGCCTTCCACTGGGCCATCACTCCCAAATGTTTGGCCTATTCTACCACCATGGTTTTTTCATGGGTGATTGGCAGCACTAAGTTGAGTCAAAACTAGCTGAGCAGCACTCCATCTCTTGTTGAGTCAAACATTTTTCCAAGCACAAACTGACCCACACTTTGACTGATTTATGTATTTCTTCTGGTATGTGGGAGGATTTGCATTTAAGGGAATGTTTTCACTTTTGTGCTTGTACCCCCTCCTATCACCCAACATAAGGTTTTTAATATGGTCCAAGATAATTCTGTCTTAATATTCTTTGAAACAAATCTAGTTGTAATAGATGTGGAAAACACAGATTACCTTCTCCTTGCAGCTGCCTCTTAAGTGCAAAAGCTCAATGCTTTCCCAAGGCACGTGTTCTGAACACCTGATAATTCTTATTGCCTCCTAAGCAGGACCCACATCTTGAGATGGAAACATCCTGAGACAGAGGAAGGTCTCCAGCTAGTCAGCGTTGGGGCAGACTACTTTTTTTCCACCAAAGTATTGTGTACACATCCTGTTGTGATGTTTCCTTTTTTTTTTTCCATTGATCTACAGGCCAAGAGGCCTTTCTTTCTGCATCCAGATAAAACAGTGAGCTTAGGCTTCATCATGTCCTGGGGTCCTCACCCTCCAGTTGTCCACATTGGGAGTCACCTGAACTGCAAAACATTGAGGAAGACTGGTTCACAGTCAGGTCTCCTACCAGTTGATTTCGAAAGTTCTTTCAAGATCTTAGATTTATAAAAGTTAGGAAACGAGACACAGTGATAGTAGAATCCTGGGGAGTTCCATCAGTGTTCAGAGACCAAGTGTCCTATTTCCACTAGGATCAGAATGAGTGGACCGTGCTAAAGCTTGGGAATGCTGAAACCCCACATTTCCCAGCTGTGATGAAATCTTATGATTTAAAATAAAAGAACAAATATATAAAAGCCGAAGCTTGATCAGTGATTTCTGTGTCTCTTTTACTCCATGACTTTTGATACTGTGATGCAAAGAGGGACAACTCACAAGCATTATTTTTTTGTTTATTCTATTACCTATTTTTGTGCTTTCTGAAACTCCTGCACAAGTTAGTTTGACCAGGCATTTCTGCATAGTTCTGGAAGTTTTGTGTAGGGCAGCACTGAGATGCATTGGCAGGAGCTGAATGTGGCTTGCCTACAACCTTGTTGGCTCAGGTTTGTATTTCATCACCCAGATATACCCGTGTTTTTATTTAAAATAGTCTCTTAGAAGTCTCTTTAGGTATTCTCAGGTCTTGTAAACTGAATTCAAAACAGAAGCTATGATATGAGCGGAGTCCACTATGTAAAAGACAAAGAACCTATTAAAAACCCCATAAAAAGCAGTGTAACCAAAGCCCTGCACTCCTCAGAAGAGTCCTGCAATGGGTGCTAAACTCCAGAACCCAAATGATGGGGCACTCCTTACCTCTCTTCCTTTGCCATTTGCAACCACAAGGTGAAGATGAGCAAAAATCTGACTTTTTTCTTGTATTAGGTGTGGGAAACTTTTGTTTTGGCAGTGCTTCTTTTTGTCTTTCACAGAGTTTGTTTTTCTCTTGATTTTTTTGGGCACTTTTTATTTCCTGTCAGAGTGTGGAGGAGAAAGCTGTTCTAGTCTGAAAGTTATGCGCCCCTTACAGTGCCCCTTAGTTACACAGCACAAGGAAAAGAGAAACAGAATCCATGGCACCGTGCAGAAATGCTGCACTATATAGTTTGCCCTGGTTAAACATTTCCAGAAAGGGAATAACACAACGCTGTGGAGCTCCTGAATGTCTTTGGCCCTTGTGCTGCAGAGGTGCAGACATTTAGGGTTAAACCAAAACAGTGCTGGATTCTGGGAAAATTGGTTTTCAGATCTGAACTGCACAGATCAGAATTATTTCCTTTTCATATTACCACAACACTGTCTCCTCCATACCTGAAATAAGTGGCAACTGGAGCCTTGAAAAGCAATATGCAACAGCTGTGTGAGAATTTAATTTGATATAGCCACATGCCCCCATCTTAAGTCATCTTTTTTGATCTTTCTTCAAACAACTTGTAATATCTACAGAATAATGCTGAAAGTCTTGTATGTACAGATTTTTTTGGTAGTATGTAATTCTGTCACTTTTTGCCTTGTCTTCTCCACATGCAGGGAGATGTCAAACTGGAAAAGAAAGAATCAAGAGAGAAGAGTTGCATTTTTGGATTGAGTTTGGGATGGTCTCACTTTCTCTTCAGCGCTTATCTTGTAATTCACTTTATCTTGCTCTAAAATGTTTTGTTGAGGGAACGTGAGCACTGAACATGAACCTTATAGCTGCTGGGGTTTTCTGAATTCTCCCTCAGTGCATTCATGGCTAGTGGTGCCTAATGACATAATGGATCAAACCATTAGACTTAAAAAGCAGCTTACATGAAATTTGAATGTGCATCTGTAGTTTGTGAATCTTGTGTCAGCTGCTTCTTCTTTGCTGCTAATATTTGAACCTTTCGCATTCCTACATTCCTATGCATATTCTTTAAAGATGAGAGATCAAACCCTTTATCTGTTTATACTTATCCTTAAAGCACCATGTAGTCTTTAAAGCTGCAAGGACTGCTCAAAGCTAACTTTGTCTATGAGAGGCTGAGTCCAGAAAAATGCTGGATGGTAGAGCAGGTTCTGGTTGTGCTCAAAATCAAGTGCAAGTGGGAGACAACAGGATTTTAATAATGTAAACAAGAAAAAAAAGAGTCTATCCATTAAAAGTGTACGTTGGAATTATATGGTAGCTGAGAACAAGTTTCCACAGCAAATGTACTATTAACTAACAGAAAAGCTCTTCCTGATTTTAAATAATACTATTGTAAACTCTAAATTATGGTTGATCTGCTGTTCTACCTATTAATAACTTTCTATTATGTTCAATTAATTAGCTATTGGAAAAACACCGAGGCCAGCAGTCATACAATGAATCAAACCTTTCAGCACTGTCACGTGCTGGAGGTGCTGGCACACATCTGCCTTTTCTGCCAACAACAGAACAACAACAACAACCCCAGCAGAACCACGGCCTTTGGTCTGCCCCTGCGTTTTTACACTAGGATTTGTTCAGTTGATATAAAATGGTAACTCAGGCAGTCCAAGTCAACACTACAGGGGGCCTCTATAGGGGAAAACACAGCCCCTAAACAGGCTTCCAGAGCCCCCCCCTCAGGTTCCAAGAATGTGGTTTTAACCATCCCTAAGACGAGCCCCCCACCAACTTTTACAGAGGCCACCCTCTGCTCACAAAACCTAGTCCCTTCCCTGAAGGCATTCAGGATCCTTTGAAATGGAAAATTTATGCTGTACTGAAATAGTTCGTACTATAATAAACAACTAGTGCCATCATTCTGCTGGTATTCAGAGCGCAATTAAACCTGAACCTCATGCGAGGACTCCATTTGGGGTGGAAGGTGGTGCTGTGGGGAGGACAGGCAGCTCACCCCAAGGGTCTTTCCTACTGCACCGGGTTTTAGTGCTTGTCCTCCCCACCCCTGCAGTGAACAGCCCTCTTCTCCCTCCCCAAATGTACATGAGGCACGGGGGCTTGTGGGGGATTATATAACTTATAGGTCAATTTGTTGTTTGGGCAGAAGAATGTGGTATGTTGGCCGAAGCTGTTTGTTTGCTTAAGTTCTCAGAGTTCAATGAGGTCATTTTCTCATCTTCCCTGTGTTTTCTGTATTTTCCACAGACCTGCCAGCCTCAAACAACACCCTCTTTCTTCGCATTAGAAATGGAAACACGTCCTCTGCAGGAATTTTCCACTTAATAGCTCCTGCTTTCCTACCGGGGGCCTCAGTGCACCACCACTGCAATGCTGTATTTCTTTCCACTGCAGTTTGACATTTTGCAGCCAGAACAACGAATGGCATTCACTCCATCCTGATTTTTGAAAAACATATCTCTATAGGCCCACAGAACATACCCAGTGCAGCAATCACCAGGGGAAAATGGCAAAGGTATTTAAACATCATTACATGTCACTGAGGCTATGACATTGTCTGGTAAAAATGCACTTTCATACATTTGCTTTTCCTTACTCCCCATTCCTCCCCCCTCCAACCCTTTATAGACACGCACACAGACACCAAACCTCTGCCCTGCTCTCCCACCACAAGCCACTCTCTTGTTCTACACTCGGTTGTAATTGTTTGCCTTTGTGAATTATTTCCTCTGCATAATATTTGCAAACAGTGCGTCAGGTCCTGACACTGTGAGGAGCAGAAATGCACATTGCAGATAATCTGAGCAGTAAACAAGGAGCCTGCTTTAAAATGTGCCGAGTGACCTGTCTGAAGGCAGCAATATTTGCAGATTGTTTACTGCTGAGATGCAGTGATGTCGCTGAAATGCAGCAGCTTGAAGATTGGAGCAAAATGGGATCTCAGACACTCGGTCAAGCACAACCTATAATTTCTTTATTTACTGTTTGTGTTCTGCTTTTTTTAAAGTTAGAGATGTATTTTAAATTATTAAAAGCTATTTTCTAAAAATCTCTTTGCTGTGTCTATTAAAAAAAAATTAATTCCTTTCCAGGGAGCAAAATGAATGGAAGTAAACATGTTTATTGCTAGAAGGAAGGCTTCCCCTGTCTGCACAGTGGTAGAGTCTCAGACAGCAAGGTCCCAGTAGGTCAGACTGGCACATTGAATTGTGTATCAAATGAAACCGGTATTCTGGAAAAAGGGTGGAAAGAGGAAGAGGAGTGTTACTGAGGAGGTTGCTCAGGCCAGGAGGGTGGGCCACTGAAAAACAACAAGTTAAAAAATAGGATTGATGATTTGCAGGACACCTAGGGTATTTCTTTCAGGGGGTATTACTTCCACTTTTAACCAGGAACAAGAGCTAGAAGAAAAAAAAGCGGCAGGAGCTGACAGCTTTGTGCTGATCAAAGGGATAGAGCACTGAATGCCTTCTTTTGCTAGCTATTTATTAGAGAGAGAGAAGGGCTCCTTTGCCATTCTGCTTAGGAGAGAAGGGATTAAAGATCAAAAAAAAAAAAAGGAGGGGGACCGACATGAGTTCTTTGTTCAGAAAATATTTCTCTCTCTTTTTTTTTTTAATGGTATGCTGTGCTGTCCACTACAAGACAAAAACACCATTTCTTTTTATAGCATTACTCCCTTTCTTTTCTCACTGACCAAAATTTCTAGTGATAAACAATTGCAGTAGCTTTTTTTTTTTTTTAATGTAAAGAAGGCCCCCTTTGGGAAACTTAGTTAACTGTCTTTTAGCCTGATTAACCTAGGAAATAAAGTTTAAATGCACTGCTGGGATTCTATTAGGATCATCAGTTCATACAGATAACAGCAAAAGGTGTTAAAATGCACTTCACTGGTGCAAGTGATCTCATGTTGTAAAAATGATTATCCCCAGCAGAACAGGGAAGGATTAAGGGGCCACATCTACGTCTGGGAAACTCCATAAGTGTTTTATTAGCATTAGTACATGTATTTATCACACAGACACACAAAAAAAAGGCCCGTCAGGATGGTGGCAAATGGCACAGTGCATTAAACCTACTCTCTTAAGTCAGTGGAATGTGAGCATCTTTATTCCTAGAATTGCAATAAAGCTGTTAAGTAATATGAATGAAGGTAGGGAAAGCCTGCTTGTATGATTGTGGATCATTGTGGATTATCTAAAAAGAGAGACTGCTTCTAAAGTAAGGCACTCCCATTGCAGAGACTTTGAAGAAATGCAGGATAAATTTAGTGTTCCAGCCTCAAATCAGTTGAACTACACTGCAGATGTTTGACCACAGTCACCTAACTGCTCATTTATATTCTGATTTCTGTTACACAGCTCAAAAAGGAAAAGTCTATCCATGTCCCATGCTTCTGCTCTGTCCTCTGCTCTTTGGTTCAGGTTGCTGCTTCCCAGCACGAGGGAGTCAGGCTAAATGGCCGTGCAAGCAAGGCTGAGGTAACACTGATAAAAGCAAATGCTGTTGATCAGACACGTGAATAATTCAACAGATGATCACTGTGGGGTTTGAGATGAGCAGCATTTTCCACAGTTTCATTCCATTTCCATTTGCAGCCCCTAAATTTTGTTTCATCTTGATAGCAACCACAAATAAAAAATGAAGCATTGCCAAATACGTGGTGATTTTAAAGCCAGCTTTTTATAAGGCCTATTGCCAACATTAGGTTAGCAAAACAGATACATGGTGATGATATTTAGGGCTCTCTTTGATCTCCAACCTTCACCACCACCAAAACAAAACTAAGTCCTTTAGTGGAGAATACAACTCTTGAAGAAAAAAAGTGCTCATGTTTTTGCTGTAGTCTCCTTTCAGCTCTGTTTGTTGACAATAACCATACTAGAGCAGCAGCTAGGAAAGTCTTGATAAAAACTACTTTAGCACCATGATAGATGTGATAGTGAGACATATTATTGACTTCATTGCTAAAAATATTATAGTTATACATGTTGAAATCCTGTCAAGAAGTTGCCTCTTTCATTGCAATATTAAACACTTCTCTTTCAGTGGATATTTGGAATATTGTATATGTCTGTCACCACAGCAGTGACATTTGTTATTTTGTTCATCAAAATGTCACCTGCCTATCAAGATAGCTAAGATAAGTAGGACTGGGAAACTTTGTTGAATCATCATACACAGGCTTTTTTCTGCCAGCAGATGTATTAGATGAGACACTTACATTGATGTAGAGTAGCAACAGAAGTCAGCTTCCTTGTCTGCAAAGTTAAAGAAATTATCATTTGCCTTACAAGGATATTTTAGCAATTCCTTCATAGCATTTAGGGAACAGATGGACTATAAAACCAGTCAGTCCCTAATAATACAGAGTTGTTCTTAGAGTACCTAGAGTTGCAAAGAACTTTGAGAAGGAAGGGGACTCTCTGAATATTAAGCATTTTAAGTGCCAGAGTATTTTGAGCATGCTTAGCTAGCTTACTTGGCTGCCCTCAAAGCCTGAAAAAAAACAACTGTGAGCTTACTAAGTAGCCAGGTGACAAAAGAGACAGGAAATAGCATGCTAGAAAAGTGGAAATCAACTTCTAAACAGGGAAACAAAGAAGAAGTGAAAAAAATAAGCCCATAAAAACACAGAGAGGGTTTTAGAAGTGACACCGCTCTGACAAAAGATCAACACTGTTTCAAATATACTGTATTTCTCCACCCTCCCTGAGTAGATCTTAAGTACCCTTCACTGCCTTGGAGTCAGATTTCAAGCCAAAATGTCTGTGTTGCTAGTTTTGCAAGTGCTACCACTAATTGAAACCACATAATGTTGCAGATCTGAAATAAGGCAGGCAGGGCATCCCTGCTGAAAAGCTACCCAGCAGGACAACCCCTTTGTTCTCTTTTAAAATGAACTAATCCAAGGGAAATGTTGTATAAATCATTGCTTCTAAATGTATACAAAATTTCCTCCCTCCTCCCCCCACCAATTTTCCTGATTAGCTATCAAAGGACTTTGTTATTCTTGTAAACTGCAAAAATAGTTTTAATATGCATGCTTGTTGTTTCTAGGTGTATAAATTTTGCTTTTGCAGGAATTTTACGTGGCACATATTGTGATCACCTGTGGGTGGGGTAGTTAATTAGCAGTCCAGGTCCTATTTCATTTAATTTATACTGGAGCAGTCTAAACTAGCAGAATGATCACAGCTACACTCAGTAATTTAACTCCCTCCTTTCAAAGCTGTTTTAGTAATTATATTTTGGTCATAAGTTTTCAGAAAGCTTTTACAATACTTGTTTTCTAGCTATGTAAGCTCCCTCCCTTCTCAGCTACCCTCAGTCCTGGCTTTTGTCCTTCTGGGTACTGCTGGCTGCATTCCATTAAGAAATTAGAAAGGATGCAGCTGTCATTATTTTGTCAATCGTAAAATCTAAGACATGGAAAAAGTCTTAGGAAGGCAGGGGAGTCATGTAACTTCTATTGAGAAAGCAGATTATTCCTTAATACTTCCAACAGTATTTTCACTTGACCTAAAAGGAAAACTTTTATGTGGTGGACTTTTATGATCCAGGCTTGGATTTCCCAGTGGATCACTGAGATGAGATGTGTGCACATAACCATCACTTTATACTTGGTTTGGAAATTCACAAAAGCCACCCTCAGCACTTCTTGGGGACAAACTCATTATATAATTTCATTTTGAGCCTCATCATCATTAAAAGTTTTGGATCTATAGCAATAATTTATCTACATACATTAACACCCATGGCATAGACAATATACCTGCAGCCCAGACCAAATCAAAGCATGTTTCTTGTCACAGTGATTGGAAAAACAATAGCATATAACTGGTAATGTGCATATAAGTTGTTCACTTGTAGCTTGGCAATGAAGGCCTTGCTCCCTGTGTGCCCTTTTAAAATTGATCCTATTTTACAGTGACTTTGAGATTTAGAAAGACTTTAAAGGATGGAAAGACTTTAAAAAATCCTGCTTTTGTTCTTGTCTCTGAATAGATACAAGAAAAATAATTTCACTGTATCAAGATTACACAAAAAAACCCTGCAGTTTTGCCATTGGAATTTTGATTGCGAAGTAGCAGACAAATAGGTTAGTGCTTGCTTGTCACTACTGTAAGAGAGCTGGCCTTTACTGATGCTGCTAGTATTTCCTGTTAACCACATTCTCATCAGACATGCATTACAATTTAAAATGAAATAACTTCATAAATTCCTATGAGTTTCTGTATGTCTGCTACAGATTACACACCAAAGATCAAACTTTTAACATCTGTTCATGCTGGAAAATATTTTTGTGTGTGTGTTTTCTTGGCTAAAAATTCTTATTTAAGTATGTCAAATAATTTGGTACTTATGAAAAATTCCTTCCTGACCAGTGTTCATCTTGTTTGTGTGTATGGAAGCACAAATCTCAACAGTTACATCACTTTTAACTTAAACAGCTGGTGGCAGTCAAATTATTTATTTTCTTGAGTCCATGGCCTTTGGAGACACGGATTTCCAGTCACTGGTTAGTTTCCAAGTAGTGGGAAACCTTTTGTAAAATATGGCATTTCCAGAGGAGGATGGAGGGCTTTTCTTCAGAATAAGAAAAGTGTCTGTGTATTGTGTTTGAAGAGACAATGTATGATTAATGATTCTCTATTCACTGGAAAACAGCAACTCTTATTAAGTGAAATGAGAGTGCATCAGAATAAAATGCAGCCTGACTGAAGAAATGAACTGAGCCTAGGAAATCCAATCATCAACCTATTTTTCTGGGCAGTGAAAAACAAAGTGTAGATGTATTAGGCTTAAATTTCCAGTGAAGAAGCTAGATATATTTTGTTGCTTTCTCTCCACCATATTGATTGGTCCTGAACTCTGCCAAGGGTTGCATGTTGTTTGTCTGGGCTAATGAGTAAGATATCAAAATACAAGATTTATGACAGCAGTCAAGGAATTAATGAGCAGAGTTCTGAGGGCTGAGGAAGCCTTTGCAAATCCCCAAAATAGAGAGAAATTTCTGCTTGAATCACCTTCTGTTGTGAGTTGGTATGGCATCTGCTGCTCCAAGTCTAAAAGCGGAATGAATAGACAAAGGTTTCAGATGTACAAGCTATGCTTAATCACCAAATAATAACAAATAGGAACTCCCAACAGCCCTCTGTGAGTTCACGTTCAAATTAGCTACACATTCAAGTTTTAGAGCAACAATTTCCTCACTTCTATTTATGGGAAAACTGTAGTATATATACCAGCCACAGAACTTCAGTATCACATGACATGCATGATTTCCTAATTGACTCACTCTCTATATTGCTTCATGCCTGGTCTTTTAGGAGCTTTTTTTTCAATGAAGCTCACTGTAAAACTCCTCTCAAGAGCGCCTCCTGGCCACCTTTTGGATGTGAAGAACAAAAAAATTGTCAGGCATTTCATGGTGCCTAAGAGAAATGTTTTGTCTGTAAGCCTTTGTATATTAGTCCTGGCTATATCTATTTGTCTCCTGTGTTTTCATGTCAAACTGTGTCAGATGACACAGAGAAGTTTGATTTCTACGTAGTGTTTTTTGTACTGAAATTATCCCACTAGGCATAGGCAAGTTATGAGTGTTATCAGAGGCTGATAAGTGTGCTTAGTGGGTAAGCTGAATAGAGAAGTCAAGCTGTGGTTAATAATAATTCACGTAAAATCCAGACAATGAGAACTTTTGTCTGAGTGGGAGAGTAGAGAAATCTTGGCCATAGAGTATATCACTGTATCCCTGACTATATTTTTCCTTTCATTCTTTCCTCCCTCACCAAAACTCCCTCTTAGTTTTTAAAACTCAGAGAGTAGCAATCCAAACTTTACTTTTCTTCTGCTCCTTAATGTGCCTTTTTTTCTCATTCAGGCAGCCATAAAATACTGCACTTTGCTGCATAAAGGATGAAGTGTTCTAGGAGTAGATTTCAAAAGTGTTAGACACCTAAACAATACAGTCAGTATCACAGCAGGATTTTTCAAGGTAGAAGCAGAAGTGGGAATTATATGCCCTTTTGCTTTTTTAGCTGCCAACAAAATCAAAAAGAAGCAAGACAAAACAAAACAAAAAAATCCTACTCTATTTCCTTTTGACAGTCACTTATCCAAGACCCACTTACAGAAGAGCAGGACTGAATAATTTGGATTAAGAGGAAACTAGAAGAGTAACTGGAAATTGCAGAACTTCTTTTAGCATTTCTGAAATATTGGGCCCATTAGAGTTTATGTGGTGTTCTGCAGAACAAGATGTGAGTCCTGTGCCTTGTGGTAGAACCCCCTCCAGCACAGCTCCACAAGAGTGTATCTGAGGCCCTCAGATTGCATTCTGCTCATGACACACATTTACATTCTGGGTACTAATGAAAATACAGCAATGCTCCAAAAAACTCACACCAACAGCAACTAATCTATTCATTCAAATAATGTTCTTTGAGTTGCCGTCTGAACTATCCCTGCCAGATAGTTTAACACCATTCTGTGGGTCTCTCTCGATGAAGCCAATCTATTTTGGATGAAGCTCTACCTTAGTCAATGGCATAAAGAGCATTTGCACATTTACCCAATGTGTGGAGCAACTGGGTGCCTGGCTGCTTATCAGCTTCAATACTGGTATGTAGTCAGGTATTTAATACAGACCGCTGGCCAGATACCCTGCCATTCAGAATCTCCCATAACCTGGTGTTAAAAGTTTCTCAAAAAAGTAGAAGGCTTAAAGAGAGTTTTATTACAACATGAGAGAGTGGTGTGGATATTCCTGTATTTTTCATTGCTGAAAAGAAGAAATTTTTTTTCCAATTTCTTGCATGTATAAATCATGCCTTTGCATTTCCACTACTTGGCTTTAAACAAACACAAAAATAATACAAATTGATGCCTGAAAGGGAAAGAATATGCTTTTTAGAAGACTGAGTGAAAACAAATGTCAGTTTTTGGTCGACTGAAGCATTTCATTCCACTCAAAACCAATTGTTCACACAAGGCTAAATAAAAGGTGCTAGAACCAAGCCATAAAAGCTGTTGCCAGAAGCAGAGCTGCATGTGAGTTACTCAGTGCTCTGAGGCTGCCTGCCTAGCTGTGGTTCAGTCACTAGAGAAGAAATACATATATTTTCATGACAGATAGTAAAGACTTCCTTCCTTCCCCACCTTCACTGCAGGTGGCTTCTTCATCATACACTGTCCCACCCTCTCTCCCTGCTTTAGCCACAATTAGCACATATTTTCAAAATAAAAACAAGCCTCTCCCTTTGTCCTCCCAGCTGTGCTTCCCACCCAGATTCCCATTATGAATCAAGACAAGTACATGTGTTTAAAATAACAAAAAATATGTATTTCTTCCCTCCCCAGGCTTGCTGTCTTTTTCTACCCATCACCTCAGCTTCACTGAAGTATTTCCTGGAGGGCTCCACAGTTTCTGCTGAGCTGAAGGTGCCTCAATGATCTGATTTCTCCTTCAGTGTTTTAGAAAGCACCATATGACCAGCATTGCCCAGCAACATTGGGCAATAATGTCAGGAGTCTCTGTCACACTTGTTTAAGACAGTCAGGCACCAAAGTACAAGGCAAGCTGGATGGAGGCTCAAAGACCAGAGGAGTGAAAGCTCTGCTTGTGTTTGTGATTCCCCAGGGGTTACATTGCAGAGCTGAGCTCGCTGACAAACAGGCCCTACAGAAGAACTCTCAGTTTGAACATTAGCCAGCGTGCAGAGCACGTAAATACAGAGGGGTGGGAGAATATCCTAGTTGGGCAGATTCACATATATTCTGCTAGTTGGATTAAAAAATAGGTGCCAAGGAAACTTATCCATGCAGGACTCCCTCCACTGTTCTGGCAGAAAATTAGAGGCTTTCTGTAGGTTGACGTGACACATCCAGCATCTCTTCTCTGAGATGGAAGCATGTAGGTTGGTTGGAAATGCCATATTTTTACCACAATGAGGATAGTTACATTCAACAACGTTCTCCATGCCTCAGTTCCTCTGCAGCAAAGTTGCATTAAATACCTATTAAATATCTTGAAACACTTCAGAACAATCATATTTGTATTTAAAGGTTGTCAATAAAAATGCTCTAGATATTTGAATAATGTATGTTTGCTCAGAGAAGTTTTTATGTTGTTTTTATTCAGTGTTGTATGTTTTCTAAGCCAAACACTAAGGTACCACCTCTTGAAATCCAATCCATATTTTTTCAAACCAAATCCTACTTCATGCTTCTCAGCCTTCAACACCTGAGCTTCCATTCAGCCTTCAGCTCACTACTCTATGTAGCCAACTGAAACTGAGTTTCCATCCTTAGGTTCCTGTGTTCTAATGAAGCTCTGCTACAAATGAATAACATTTGAGACAAGTTTGTTCCAAGGTCCAAAACTGGCATTGTTTGGACACTTCCCTGCAGAATTTTTCCCACAATGAATACCACTGAGGATGTTCTTGTTTCAAGTGACTTGCAAGAAGCTGTAAGGGCCCCGGCTGCTTTAAATAAGCTTGGCAGACTAATGCAGAAAGTTATTTTTTGCCTGCCTAACCCCTAGGATTGAATTCATAAACAAGAGGCCATGGACATTTGCTCCATTTTTTTGATGGCTGAAAGGGCATATTTTGTACAAAATTGTTACAGTTTCACATTCTACAGTTGTCTTTTCCCAGTATCTTACATCCATACACAAAATTTCAGGCCTGGCTGATGAACAAAATGCCAAGTGTGAGCCCTGTTGGCAGAGCAGACCAGGTCCTGAACCCTGCCAAGGTCTCTGAGCCCTCAGGGTAAGTGGCCAAAGCAAGGGCCAGCTAACAGACACCATGCACATGCCAAAATCGGACCTTTAGCCCATGGGATGGGCACCCGCCTGGCTTGCTCTGCCCAAGTTGAGCACATGTACTCCAGGCAGGTGCATCAGCTTTTTCTTTTTCAAAAAACCCAACCTAGCTCAAAATAATTTTCTGTCACTAGGAAATATTCAGTTCAATTCTTACCATTAATTACAAATATTCATAAAAGCACTATCCAGCAAATCAGAGGAGACATTTAAAGGACATTTCCTAGCATGCATATCACTATTGCATTGCCTGTTTTCATTGCTCTGTGAGCAATTCATTGAGGCTTCTAAAGGCTGAAGAGACCAGGACAATAAACTTGCCATAGGTAGGCACCACCTTTGTATGCTGAACAATCCATTACTTGTTTCTCAGTTTTCCATTATGGGATCTCACATCCAGTCCACCAGCTTTGATGCCTCCACATCTACCAAAGACTTCATAAGGAAAAGGTCAGTTTTGATCCTCAAAAAAAGGACAATGGATGTTTCTGCTACAGAACATTTCTTTTCTTGCCTATGCTGATTCAGGTTCTAGGGGGGTGAATTTGAGAATGTAGTTGTTCCCTTGAGGGCCTAGCCTACTTTTCCAGCAGCCTTTGACGGAGAACGACACACAGGTGCCTCCCCTGGCAGAGCTCTAGCTGGCACGGGCCATTGCTAGTTTCAGAGCCAACCATTACAGATGAAATACAGCCTCTTATCTTCTCATTAACAGAGGCCAGAACAGGCCTTCAACCCACAGCATGGCTGTTTATTATCTTCATTCCCAATACAAGTTAAAACATGTATTTACTCTTCCCAAAGCAGCCTGGCTCCCCATGGTGTCGCTCCCTGGAGGATGAGCCATCTCTGTGAGGATTGCCTGTCTTCCTGCTCTGGTTGCTCCCTGCCCTGCACATCCCTGCCTGGATCCAGTGCTCAGCAGCCAAATGGCCACTGCTGCAGAGGGGCACCTTGGCAAGTGGCACCTGGCCAGGACATGGGAGGCAGACGGGCTTGGATGCAGAGGGGGAAGGGGTTTTGGCTGTCTGTGGCAGTACAGGTACCATATGCTCAGGGTCAACCCTGAACAGCCTGGGTGGTTTGGAGAGAGGCAGTTAATAGGTCCTTGACTGCAGCCAAAATTCTCTGTCATTTGTACCAGAGTCAAACAGGCCTTGGTCTCCCACAGCTCCTTTGGAAGGAAATTCTGTCCTGATTCTCCTAGGTAAGATACAAGGTGATGCCCTTAAAGGAGGATGAGCATCTGCCCAAACTGTCTTGATGCTGTGAGGAAACTTTGGTGGTAGGATTGACCCATGGAAGGGCAGGATAAAGGATAGTAGGATTCCAAGCACTTGGTTAAGGTCTGCTGGGAGCAGGAAACTGAACGTACTTCTGCCTTTCGTGCTATCAGGCATGTTAGAGTGCAAAGACTGCAGTAAATGTTTTGATAGTCCTGTAGACACGAGGCATGAACTGCACCAAAGGAGCACAAGGAAAAACACACCTTGTTTATGCCATATTTATGCCTGGTGAATACACTTTTTCCCCCTTTTTTTTGCTTAAGAGTAGGGTTTGCCTGCATAAAATTAATTCTAGGCAGAGATTGTACCTTGGGAAGATAGAGTTTAGGGTAATAGATTTTTTTTATGCTTGGTTATTAATTTATTGTGTGAGCAATGCTTGAAACATGTTAATGCTGCACAAGCATGCCCAGGGAAAAAAAATTAAAAAGTAAATTAAATCATTTACAGAGAACAGGATGGTGCAGACTTTTCTGCTGGGCTAATCAGGCAGGGGAGAAAGTATTTATATCTCTGCATTATTATGCTTTGGTGTGCTTGTCATAACCTTCCACTAGCTTTTGCATTTACTGACTAAAACCTGGCTACCAGATGGCATTATTTGGCTTTGCCTGTGCTTCTGATACACCCTAGTACCATCCTGTATTCTATCCAGAACCCCTTGGTGTGTTGTTATACAGTAAGAGGAGTGAGTCTGGCACCTTTCATTAGCAAACCATGCAATAAATTGTACGAGATCCCCAGGAACAAGCTGGTGCTGTTTTAATGCTTATTTAAGCCTAGTGTTTTTCTGGCCAGTCTTCTCTGGATTTTAATTTATATCATAATGTCATACTTCTATTTTTGCTTCTAAAAACATCAGGAAAAGGAGACATAAAATCTTCAATCAATTAATTCCTCTCCCATTAGTTTTCTGTCTTTATAATTCTAATATCAGTATTGATTGGAGTTAACCCCTAAATTTACTGCTATAAATAAAAAGCAAATTGGCCCAAATATATTTCTCATCATCGTCCAAGTATTTATTTTCTACAGCAATTTTTGATATTCTGCCTCACTCCAGTGATGCCTATCAATATTTTTGGCTTTTAACATTTAATGAAATTATTTATGTCTGGAAACAGATTTTTTTCCCCCATTAAGTCTCTATGAAGCAACTCACGAGGTTAAGAAGTTATGGAATTTCATAATCAGTTGACTAATCATCTTCATATATTACTGATAGCTAAATTTTAGTTCTATTAATATTTTGCTTATAGCTTCTATTCTGTGAAGTTAAGGGCAACTGTTTGTAGCATTGAATGCTGCTGTGAGCTGTGAGTCTTTAATCTCCCAATTTGCTAAAGTGCCTGTGGTGGCTACCTCCTGCCTTAGGCACTGCAGAACTGTGTTTCATAGTTTACAGAGGTTTTGGGTTCTGGTTTTTTTCAAATCAGTTCTGAAGAACAATCACATTAAAAGTTCCAAAGCTCTTTTAAAACAGGGAGCTAGCAAGCCCTTGACTATGAGGCTTTATCTGGCAAGACTGAGAGAAAAATCCCTACTTGCAAAAAGATGTTTGGCCCTTCAGCCTCAGTCCTCTTAGGGAAACCTGTAAAGATCCTGTAAAGGTATGTGGATCAGTATGGGATTAACTGAAGGATGCCTTTAGACCTGATGTTCTCCTGAACTTCTTCTGGCTGTGGCCATGTAGATAAACCCTGGGCCCTGTGGCCTCTCCTGTTCCTCCACACAAAATGAATTCCTTTGAAGTCTTTTTTTCTGTGACTTCGAAGCCACAGTCTCCTGTGACTTTTTCAAACATTGGCTGCACTGACAGTATGTGTGCATGGGGCATGGATTTTGAATCAGGAAAAACCCTCAGTAGGATTAAATTAAGATTACATTGCAACTGCTTGTTAATATCTAATTTTAAAGGCATAAAAGGAAAATTCATGGTCATTTGCCTATATAAATAATGAAGGAGAACCTTGACATCCTGCTGCCATGAGTTGTGTAGTAAAGCTCTTCCAATAGGGCCTGGTGCAAACTGCAGTCAGTGCCCTTGACATACGTTTGCCTCTGAGCTGAATTCTATTTTCTGTAGCTAAAGCACAGGGACTCCCAAGTATGTTTACAAAATTTTAGGACTCCACAGTTCCCTTTGCCAGTGCCTCCAAGTAATGGCTTTTGTTCTGTCAAGCTTGAAAGGTCTCGCAGTTAAATTGCACATAGAAATCTGAAGACAAAGCAGTGAATATAGTGAGTATCCACAGCCATTCATTCACCGTATTTCCATAATGGAATTGCTTGCCCATGTGGTTAAATAACATATCTAAGCAAAATGCAGCTCTGCAGGAACAACATTCTACATATTAAAATCAAATTTGTCACCTACTTTTGATTCCTCTAATGATATTACAGTGAAGTGACATGAAGAATAGGAATAAACATTTTTAATTTGGTGACTTGTTCTCAGTATTTCTATAGGACTGGGTTCTACTACAAAGACATCATCTGTGCTTGAACATTTGCTTCTTTTTCTCTCTTTGTAACCCAAAGTGGAACATAGGACAAAGCCATTTCTTGTAAGAAGGAATCACAGACATCGTCTACTTTTTTTTTTCCTCTCATCAGATAGTTCAACATAACCTCTTCTTTTCTTTTAGAATCAGAATTGTCAGAGTTGGAAGAGACCTTTAAGATCACCAAGAAAAGCTATCAACCCAGCATTATCACTGTAAGCCCCCAAACCACGTCACCCAGTGTAAGACACCTCTGAAACACTTCTGAGGATGGGAACTCTAAATGGCAACAACAGGGCCTGGTGGGAAGACTGGCATCTGCCACGGGAATTAGAAGACACATCTTCATGGAGATCAACAAGGCCAAGTGCAAGATCCTGCACAAAGTCTTGCACATGGGTTGGGGCAATCCCAAGCACAAATGCAGGCTGGGAGGAGAATGGATTGGGAACAGCACGGAGGAGGACTTTGGGGTGCTGGCTGACAAGAAGCTTGTCATGGGTGAGCAATGTGCACTTGAAGCCCAGAGAGCCAAAAGTGTCCTGGGCTGCATCCAAAGGGGTGTGGGCAGCAGGTGAAGGGAGGGGATTCTGCCCTTCTGTTTTACACTGCTGAGACCCATCTGGAGTCCTGCATGCAAGCTCTGGGGCTTTCAATATAAAATGGACGTGGACCTGCTGGAGCAAGCCCAGAGGAGAATCACCAAGATGATCAGGTGGCTGGAGTCCTCTCCTATGAAGACAGGCTGAGATAACTGGGGACGTTCAGCATGGAGAAGAGAAAGCTCTGGGGAGAACCTATAGCACCTAAAGGGGCCTACAAAAAAGCTGGAGAGGGACTTTTCCTAAGAGTATGTAGGAATTAGACAAGAAGGAAGGGCTTTAAACTGAAAGAGGGTAGATTTAGATTAGCTATAAGGAAGAAATTCTTTACTATGAGGGTGATGAGGCACTGGAACAGGTTACACAGAGTTGTGGGTGCCTCATCCATAGAAGTGTTCGAGACAGGGTTGAATACGCCCCTGAGCAACCTGGTCTAGTAGAAGGTGTCCGTAGCCATGGAGGGGGTGCTGGAAGAGGATGATCTTTAAGGTTCCTTCTAACCCAAACCATTCCATGAGTCTATCTCTTGTGTCTGAAGACCCTGCACTGGAGAAGTGGCTTCTGGTTGCTCTATTCTCTGTGCAAGAGAGGATAGGTTTACATTTGTTTATAGGGTTTGTGAATGATTATCAATCAATAAATCTGCCATCCAGGAACCCTCAGGAAATCATCAGAGTTGCATTAACTGCATTCTCCAAAACCAGTGACCTTCGTAAAAACCTGATGAGACACTCCTGCTGTTAGTGAATGTCAATAACAGAAGCAGAGAGAAAGCTGTGTGGTCAGGCCCTGGGCTGAACCCCAGATATGCTAAAAACTTCAGTGCAACAGCCCTCACACTTTGCTTCTCTTTAGAAGTCCCTGTGACATCACCTTTTAGTCTCCTTACTTAATTTACAGTTGGTAGTGTCTCTCATTGTGCTGTCTTTGCAACACAGCTCTCCTTAGAGATGAAGACACTTATACAAACCCCTCATTTAGAGCTAAGGGCTAAGAACATTTTCTTTTGGTGAACTTAATGGAGGCTTTACCACTGATGGCAGTGAAGCCAAGTTCCCACCTCTTTTTCAGGCAAGACTAACACCATGAGGTCAGGTGACTGGTGGAAATTATGCAAGAATTATAACTCCCAGGACAGAAAAACAGTAGGGTGTCATGTAAATCTTTGGTGTAATAGGATTAATGAATGTCAATGCAGTTTTATGAGTAGACATTTATTTATATATGTCTCCCTTTTGAGGCACAGCTTACGTGTCCTTGGGAAGTGCCGCAAAGCTCCCACACCTCATTATATAGGTGTATGTAAATATGTCATGTACAGTAAATACACTCATAAAGTTTTATTTTTGAAGTTGCCTTTTCAACCTCCTCTAATGTTTGCTCTGAGCAAACAGGCAAACAAAACCCTCACAACCACACAGGGAGAAATGAGTTATGAGTAGCATTTAAGTCACCTGTCCAGGAAATTGCTTTGGGCCCATGAGATGTACCAGCAATGGAAAGGTCTGAATGAAGATGCTGGCAAATGGGAATGGAGGGTTTATCCTAGCATGGGGTATAGCTGTGTTCATATATTGACCATTTTACTCCTCTGTCAGAGTCCTGAGACTGCTGCTTGGGTTGGAAATGGCAGGGAGCAGCTGTGCGGGTCCTTTCAGCAAGGTGATCTGGGGACGAGGGCCTGAGCAGCCATTTATGCTGCAGGGGATGATTAGGGGGCCTCTGATGAAGTGGAAGGAGCAAGGTGTGCTCAGCTTTTGGAGCAGAAAATATGATGGCAGAAGAAGCTGAGGAGGACACTTGTTCCAACAGCTCTGGTGGTATCACAAAGCCAACAGCACCCAGATGCACTGACTCCACACAGTGTCAGGAATCTGCACAAGCAAGACATTCGAGTATGCAGCCAGCAGAGCCCACATTTAAGCAGCAAACAGGAGAGAAGTCCAGGAACATTCTGAGCTCTGAGAAAGCTCTAATCTCATTTCTCATCTAGTGAGTGGCATGTGCTAGCATACACCAGGATGAATGAATAGGCTAACTTTCCCAGATAATTTCTAGAGAAAGGCTCCTCCTGAAGAATCCTGGACTGCCTTAAGTGGCAGGATGATATAATCATCCATGGCATGATAACTTAGCAGTAAAAATTGATGAATAAATCAAAGAGAGCACACTTGGCAAACAGATCACCAAATATCAGAAGTCCTCCCCAATAAACAGACCTCCCCAAGTGCTGAAGTAAAAGAAATGGCCAAAAATTTCTGACTAAGTGCATATCCTTAGAATTCAGTCTCCACTATCAAAGCATAAAAATTTCTGAAAAAGTACAAATTCAACAAGTTTACAATGTGAATATTCCTGTGGTGCAGATCACTTCCAAATAGAGACCCAAAAGGGAAAAAAGGCAAAAAACAGACTGAAAAAAATGTGATCCCCTGTGAGGGTTGGTCCAAAGTTTCCCTCATTTGCCTCCTGACCGTCACAAGAGGACCCCAGGACCCTACCCTGGTTGACTCTGGACAATGGCTTTCTGGCCTGATTGAGGTGGATGCTTGCCAAGTGACTGTGTGCAGGTGTGTTGTGCTCACTGGACTGTGCTGTCATGGTACCTGCTGAAGTCTGCATGTACTGCACGTATGCACCTGCCTCTTGGAGCACCTCACAATGGTCCATAAATCTTCCCACTTCTTGGCTAGAAGCCACTTGCTTTGGGAAAGGACTATAAAGAGAGAGACCCTCTGGAAAAGCTTTTGAGATGTCCCCACGGATGAACACCTGTCCATTGGCTGGCCCATGAGGACGCCTGTCTCGTCTGTTGGTACCTATTTCCCCATTCCCCTCTTTCTCTCTCTCTCTATACTCCGTTTCCTATATCTCTCCCCTCTATCGCAACTGAGTTGTTGGCATTAATAAAAATGCATTGCTGTTGTTGAATAAACTGATTTTGTCCCCTGATATTTGCCTGTTTGCACCTCTGAGATCAAACGAACCATCACGACCCCTGCCCTGTGTTGGCAGATCGTGACATCCCCTCCCTCCTCCTCCAATATTTAATATAGACAAATCCAGCACTTCTCTTTTGTGATATTTTCTGAAGATCATATTTTTTGTGTTCTGGGGTGGGACAAAATGAATTTGAGACCTCTAAAGTTATCACAGAATGGAATTGTTGTTCTAGGGCCAATTATTTTAGCAGACTTGAAGTTATAAGAAATGCCCTTAGAAATGAGAGATGTAAAGAAAGAAAAGGGCATAGGAGCTGAGAAATCTGACTCTATGTTAAATTCAGGGGAAAAAATGATAATCTCTTTGATTTCAAGGACAGTAGTGCCTTAAGGACAAAACATAAGACCTTTAGAATGGAATAACCTAAAACAAGTGATGATACACCCAGAAAGCATCTAATAATATCATAGCAGAGAGATGGGGTATTTTTTTTAAAGTTGTCTTTATCTCTTTTCAAATAGCCTTGTAGATGCATAGCCCAACCCAGCAACTTTGCAAACACTAACACTTGGAAATAGCTGATAAATTCTGCAAGAGCCAATGTCTCTCCTAGCCTTGCAATAGACAGAGATCAGAATTTGTCAGATTATTAGAGTTTGGCTGTGTAATGCTGAAAGCCAGAGGTTTTTTTACTGAAAAAAAAAAAAGCAAGATGGTCGCTTTTAAAGATTTTTATATTTATGGAAAGAACTTGTATGCTGTTTCTGCACCTCATGAAATCATTACTACTTGAGGAGCTATCATCACCTAGTTCACCAACTGGCCAGCCTTTCAATATTGGCTCCTCCTTAAAATAAGACATCAAAATCAGTGAAGAAAATTGCAATGATTGTTGCTAGAATTTCCCAGTTTAAAAACAAAGAATTAATCAGAATGCAGAGTTCTACAAAACAGAGTAGGACAGAAGACAGGCTGGCTGCCTTTCTTTCAATGCTTATCCTGAAGCCTCCATATCAGCTAGAGAAGCTGCAAACTCTTGGGGAGCCAGGATGTCTCTTGCTAATGTCTGTAAAGTCCTTGTCACATTTTCAGCTTTGTGTTACTATTAAAGCCAAGTTTTTGATTCTAATACTGTACAGAAAATGAAATGTGTATTAAAAGGAGCGGTATTGTGCAGCTCAAGAACAGTGCATATCTGCTTCATCCCACTGAGACAGTGTGTCCTTCTGCCTTGTTTGTACAGCATGCAAAAACCCTGATCCGCAGGTGAACAGCCCTTGCTATTGCCCACATTGCAAAGGAAAGCATTTACTGAATATTCTTCAGAGGAAACAAACAGGGAGGCCCTAAAAACCTGTTGTACTCTACTAAGAGATAGACAAAGATATGCAGTATGAATTTATTTTTGTTAACAGTCGGAGAAATAACGCTAGTTATTTTAACTTGCCCTTGGAGTTAGTGCTCTGAAGGAATGTGCTAAATGCTATGCATTTCTCATGTGTCTATTTGAATATGAAGATTCAACAGCATGAGGCTACATCTGTTCCAAAAAAAAGAGATCAGTGCCTGGCATCTTGGTGTGTGCTGTGTACAATTCATTTGATTCCTCGCAATGCAGCTAAGATCTACATTTTTAATATTGGCTAGCAGTGCCTCCAGTTTTGGGTTGTTAGCCTAAATTGCCTTGCAGATGTTGGATGTTCTGGGAGTGAGTACTCTGTGCTGCTTTGAAAAGCCTTAAATGAAAAATCCAGTATTATTTCGGGAGGCCCTCAAGAATTATCCATTGCCTAAATACATGAATATTTCAAGTGCTCCTCAAAATAATAGTGCTTGAAAATCTCATGCAATAATATTCTGATGCTGTAAAGCTTACTTCTCATTATATCTCTTTGATCATTGATTAAATATTATTCACTACTTCTACAATTCATGAGGGGCTCTATGAGACTTTAAAATATCTTGAATTTGGAGTTGCTTAGTCAGGTCAGAAGCCCTGTTGCTCAGTTTGAATATTTATCAAGTTCAGATTTTTGCAAAGGCAAAACAGCAACACAATATTTTTTCCATGGCCTCAAATTTTGCAACTCATTCCAATACTTTTAGGTAATGACACTGAAATAGTATAAACAAGTGCCATAAGCAGTGCTTAGTATCACATAGAATTAGAGTGTACACAGAAATCATTTCAATTGAACCTGAAAATCTCACTTAATAAACAAACAAACAAAAAAATCAAACTCCCTGAGTTCCAATTTAATACAAAAAAAACCAAAGAGAGCAACAAATACTGACAACTGTATCCATGTCAAGCTACAATTTTCATAACTAGCTTAATTTTTGAGTTGCAAGAGATGCAATAACCAGCTAGCGCACCATCTGAGACTTTCACTGTTCAGCTATATTCATTTCACTCAGCACAAGCTATCCAAAAATGGTGTGTCTAAACTGGATATCTGTACTGCCTTCCTAGTCACTGCAATGAGAGACTGGTACATCCAGAGATATCTGAGAGAGGATGCAGTGAACAGACCTTTGGAGGCACTACAGCTGAAGATAAATGTCTCCCTATATTTGCTAAAAAATGGAACCTAATTTAACTTTAAAACACAAGCAGACACTTGGGAAGTTCTGCATTTCTCTTACTGTCTTACTGTTTCATTAGGTTGGTTCTGCACATGGACATTTGCATCTGGTAGAATCTGTGCTGCTGGACTGACCCCAACATGCACAATTCTTGACACTTTTGGAAGCTGTATTCAACTGTTTATAAAACAGGAGTTTAAGAGCTGTATCACAGAGAATTTGTGGAAACAGGGTTTTATCCAGCACATGTGAGGAACCGCTTCATAAATGTTTGAATATGTAAAATGTACTGTGTGACTTCTCTGATGAACAGCTCAACAGCACAGCTTGGCTTTCAAACATTCATAATCAATTCATTAAATAAAGAATGAATGGAAGAAAATTATGACCACAGATATTCCACAAACAGAAAAGAAAGTGAAATGACAGTTCTTAATGTGTCCTCTGAATATTTTCATGAGGAAATTATATTAATATTTAATGCATGTATTACCTTTTTCAGCCAGCTCTAATTTAAGTGAATTTCATTCTCTGTGAAATGTCTGCTAATAGAATACTAATGCTACTAATAGTTGCTTGCCATACTTGGAGAGGCGGGAGTTAATATTACCAACGTCTGTGTCTAAAGATGTTATTCTTAACACTGAATTAGAGAATGTTGTAACCATGTAAATTTATAAACTAGCACAATAGAAATGGAAGCAGTGTGTCAGAGAGCTATTTAATCTATCTACATAAATACATAACCTCACAGATGGGAAACAACCCCAGATTTGCGAAACAGACTGTGAGCAATACTGATACTAGAGAAAAGCATGTCTCTCAAATGGCAAAAACTGGGGTGTCTAACAGTGAAGTCAATACGCCATGTTTCTAATTAGCCTGAATTGCCAAAGACCTGCCTTGAACTGCCAGCTTCTCTTTCCAGGTCTGTGATCCTCTCTATGGTGGAAAGTGGTCTTCCCTCCCTCAGGACAATCCAGGCTGTGTTCTCCATGGCTACTGAGCAGCACTGCCAAGGGTCTCCAGCCTGGTGAGCAGAGCAGGGCAACCTTCCCCACACTGGCTATTCCTGAAGCCAGCTCTCCTCCTTTCAGGGCTGGCACTCCTGAGGCCTTGCTGACTCACAGGCTTCCAGGACTGATGGTAGAACAGGACCCTAGAAGCTTCAGTACTATCAACCATGTGCAACTCTCCTTGCATGCAGCAGTGAGTCTCTCCTAGCGGCTTTCTACTGGTAGGTTCAGTCCTTGAACTGGGAAGGAAGATCACAGTATAGCTGAACAACACCACAAAGTTGCCAGAATCTGCTCTAAAGCACAGAAAGGGGGCTTTGGAGTTGACATGATCTACTGTTCTCCCAACCTTGTGCATTTCAGAGGATGTACGGACTCAGGATCGTGCTAAATTTGGATTCCTTCATGTGGGAGAATATCCTAGGAAAGCAATAATCCCATCTCAGAGGCAAGCATAAATATTGCCTACAACTTGAATGCTGGAGGATTTCAGCATTTTCTTACTTTCTACCTCACTCTAGTGCTATTCAAGCACGGGAATGTAAGAAGTCAACGCAGTGAGGGTTAATCCTGGTGCCTGAATATCAGATGGGATGACAGCACTAAGCTTTCCTTTTGCTGCTATGTACAACTGATCCTAAATCTGAAGAAGAGCTGAATTAGATACTGAGCCACTTTTTTTTACATCAGGTTAGATTTACAGGAGACACCTGTACAAATTCCAGAGATCTTTAGGAGATCCTCAAGGTGTTTCTTCTCTTTCTCAGTCTAAACACCAGAAAATTCCTTTAGAATTGAGAGGTGTTTTTATAGTGTTGCCCTGTTTAAGTACACCCACTTTACCTAGATCAGATCATATCTAGATATAAAGTATACTGAGAAAGTAAGTTGCTAAACAGTTGTTTTGTTTTTTGAACTTCTTTATGTGAGGAACTTTCTGTGCATGGGCAGTTCCCACACCAGAGCATGACCACTCTGCCATGTAATAGGAAAGGTGGGACTGGAGTATCTCTCCACACGTATGAGAGCTGGGATTGTTCAGCCTGAGGAGGCTTGGGTGATCTTCTGCATATCCATAGTACCTGAAGGGATGGTGCAATGAGGAGGAGCTGGGCTTTTTCAATGGCAACCACTCTTCATCTGGCTCAGGGTAGCCCTTCTTCGTGAGGGACTTGGGCCAGATCTGGAGATCCCTGCTAACACAAACTGCTATGTGAGTGTGTGGCACTGGCACAAAAACCAGCAGAACTGGGACTACCAGAAAGGGGCCTGAGCAAACACAGAAATACAAAGCCCACTGCCAGACAGGCTTTCCATCACAGTGTTTGTCTCTGCAGCTTGGGGAGCTCCCAACACTGAGCTGCTGTCCACACCTGCCTGTCACCTTGGCAGGCCTTGCTTCCCCTGAGTAGACCCAACATTGGTGCCAAGAGTATTGGGGTCCATGTCCGACCCAGCAAGGGCAGCTGAGCATAGGGTGAGCCTGCTTGGGGAAACCATTGCCTCTCAGTGCCTTCTGCCTTTTAGACAGATGCAAATATGGAAATCTCATGGAAATTTAGATGGGGAAATGCTGGCAAGTGGGAAGTAGTTCTTTGGTACTCCCCAAAGTCTCACTCTGAGCAGCGTTCTCTCATCAGAGGTCCCAGACTACACCAAGCATCCAGGTGGCCCTTTCTCTCCTTTCCCAGCACTCTAGGGAAGTAGATGGCAGGATGTTTGCAAGCAGCTTACTGATACCCAGAGGAAGATCCAGCCCTCACAGGGCTTTTGGCAAAATCCCTCCTCGGCCCAGCATCTGGCAAAGCTCTGACCCTTACCTGCCATGCCAGCAACGAGATAGGAGTGGGCTCTCGTGAGACTCAGATTATTTGAGCCACGTGGTGCCTGTAGCACTGGGATCCATTTCTGTGTTTTGTCCTACATCCCCACCATCTCACCTGTGCTGCTGGCACAGCTTGACCCAGGCTGGTGCTGCAGCTGTATTGCAGGGCAGTGTTAGCTCTTTCCCCATGAGAGTTGAGTGGCAGCCCATGCCTGGGTCAGAGGGGTATTTAGAGCCTGAATTATTAATGGATGCCCACTGCAAAACTGGTGGTTAATGGCTTTGATCTGCTGCTTCTTGATTTTATCCCAGCTCCTTGATGGAATTTCTCATGTGTAAGTGAGCCCCACTAATCCATCCTGTCCATACATAATGGGTGCTGGTGAGGGAAGGAGCACAAACATGGCTGGGTATCAGTAACAGATGTTCCAGCAGTGGTGTGGGCAGTTGGCTGCTTGTGAGGGATTAAAGGGAAGGGATGCAAGGGGATCTGAGGCCTTGTCACATTCACAGCTGTAGGAAAGGCAAGGCTTTCTGCACAAAGCTTTGGTGGACATAGGGCACTTCATAGTGTTAGGGCATTGCCCGTAAGAGCTGAGCCTTTCTCTCGCCTCTTCTGGAGCACGTGAAGTGCTCTACTGAGAGCAGGAAAACAAATTAGGTCATTGACCTTTCCCATGACCTTGACACAAATTCCAGTTTCCATTGACCAGCAGAGTGCCTGCTTGAATGGGACCTGTCCTATCCCCTTTCTCACCATGCCTCGCCCATTTCAAAGTGGCAGAAACAAAATAGAAAAATCAAATTTCAGATATAAAGAAAGATTTTTTTTTAATAGCAGAACCCTTTTGGGGCCTCCTTATCTTCCTAATTTAAAGAAACTAAGTTATTTCATTCTAATTCTGATATTTAGCAATGTTGACAGCTCTAATACATCGTAGATGCTTCAGATCATATTGTTAAACTGGCTCACTTTTACAATTTTATCTGAAAAAAGACAGATATCATAAATTGTGAGGCTGATAGGTAATGGCAATTGTGGCTGCATTTAAATGCAAAGTGCATTTCATTCCTTCTTGTGCTGCACTCTCTAGTCAGAGAGCACTCAAACATTTTCACAGCAAGGATTGTATCTTAACAGTTTGTTTTATGGGCCACCTCTTGTGTCATGGGAGACCAACACAGATCACTTCTCCTCCCTGTTGGTTAAATACCAGCAGTACAACAGCTACAGTTGTTTATATCAAGTTCTTTATAATAAAAAAATGCATTTAAGTACGTCTTCTAAAGTATATGGCTGTGCATGTAAACAAGCATTCAAGTATGGCCACAGCTTTATTGTCATTTAGACTGAGCCTGCAAGATCCATAGCACAGGCAGCTATGCAGGCAGCAGCTTTTTGGAAACTGTGTCTTCTGCAACTGAGATATCTCCTGCATGCTCCCTGACTAGCTCTAGTTCTAGGCTGGGAGTAGATAAATGTTTAGAGGGTTTTTCCCAGGAATAGGTACAAAGCCAGTGCTAATGAGAGGATAAAAACCCTTTAGTTCCGCTCCTTCCCCAATGAACCCATGATTTTGTAGGTTTCCCCAGACATCATAGCAGTGATTACTGCCTCACCAGGAAGGGAGCATGAAAGAAGCTGGAAGTATGGTGTAAGGCCATCAATTGCTGAAAAATTTTTCTTTAGCTAATCATGATGCAGTTTAATTGACAGAGGAGTAGGTCCAGCCCCATGTGCATAGCCACAGCTTTCAACACACTTTAGGCTACTAGTTGGTTTTGGATGACAATTTGAATGTGTGTGACAACCAAGAAAAAGCGTTTGCCAAAGCATTCATCACAAGCCTAATTTGGTCTCCTGTAAGTCAATAATGAATTCTTGAGTTTCTGTCAAATGAAGAAAAGTTAATCCAATGCTAAACAGTTTTTAAAAACTCACCCAAAAGTCATACCTAACGATTCGATTCCTGTTAAGGATCTGCTTGTATAAATTCACAAGTGATGCAGATACAGTCCTAACATGGGACTGCTTCCTCCAGAAAAACAGGATGGAGTGGTTTATGAGCAGTTAGCAAAGCTGACACATCCCTGATCCTTTTACAATTAGGTATTTGATCTCTTTGCATGAGGAATTCAAGCGTATGCTCAGCACAGGTATAAGCCATTGCCCACATATTTTTGCAGAGGGAAAGAGGGTCAGCATAAACATTTTTTGTTGTTAGGTGACTTTTCCTGTTTATGAAGACATCTTTCTCACTCAGCTATACAACCTTAAACACAAAAGAAGGTTCTAGTTCACAGAAAAGCTATGTGCTTTAAGGTTATCCTGAAAGTTACTCAGTATTTTGTTGTTCTAAATAATTATGCCAGCTGCAAGTTATTAAGATTAAATCTGTGATCCTATCCTAAGAAGAAGGCCAGTCTCCCGCAAAGGGAGATGTGCCAAAGTCTACATCAGCTGAAATAGGGATTTTAGTTTTGCTCCTCAATTTTATAAGGAAAGTTTTTATATACAGGGCTGGCAGAAAGACAGATGGGTGAGGAAGGTTGATACATGCATGATCTGTCATGGGAATTTCGGATGAACTACAGGATTTTTTTTTTCCTAAGTAACAGGAAAGAAAAAATTTGATTAGGAGGATGTTGGAAATCAGACAAGCAACTTTTTACAGAAGGCTTGACAACTTTTCTAAATTACTTCAGTAGAAATCATCATAGCTATTAATATTCAATAGCTACGTGAGAGATCTTCAGCAATAAATAGAGAAAACAGGAGGAGGCACTTGTGTATTTAAAGCAGAAATTACTTATCTGTCTGTAAGGTGTCTCTGGGGATTTGTGCACTTCTTGGTGACCAATGTTTCATTTTCTCATCTGTGAGTTTACCCTGACACTTTCACACCAAAGCAGAGCTGCATTTCTTGCTCAGTGCTTGAGCGCCTCCTTCCTCCTTGGCCCCAGGCTGGAGCTGCTTGTCAGGAGAGCACTGCGAGCTGGTTCTGTCTCACTGGCTCTCCAGACACACGAGAAGGAGGGCTCTGATTTTTAGCTCCCAACCATTTTTAAATAAGCATTAGAAGTTTGCTGCCATTCAGCAAGAGCACTTCCCTCAGCCTTTCCCTCTGCCACCACTGTGCCATGAATGATTGTAAAAATTTGCAATCATCATAGCTACAAAAAAGCAAAGCTTTATAGTAACAAAATATCTATTTGTCTCCTTAAGTGCTTGTCTGTAATTCAGTTTAATGATGCTGCACTTTCTTGTGGTCTTTCATTGCCTAGAGGGTACTTTGTATTGATTAAGTCATTGTGTAGGTCTCAGTAAAAAACAACCACATAAAATGCAGACTGGAAGAGGAAAAACCTTCTTCAGGTGGAAAACCTCATATATCAGAGTAATGAAACTTTTGATTTGGAGAAGCATTTAGAAGAAATACGAAAAGAAAGAAATGTAGTGCTTAAATAGAAACCTTCATGAAGAGGATAGGGAAATAACCTAGTCAGTCTGAGGCCCTCTTTCTTTTCTTAAACTGACCATTCCCATCACAAACCATGAAATACTCCTCCATATGCACTGTGTCAAGTCCCAGTCAGAGATACAATTGTATTGGGTTTGCATGGCCAGGTTTTTGCAGCAGAGGGGCTACAGGGGCAGCTTCGTGAGAAGCTGCTGGAAACTTCCCCCGTGTCCAGCAGAGCCAGTGCCAGCCAGCTCCAGGATGGACCTGCTGCTGGCCAAGGCCAAGCCAATCAGGAACGGTGGCAACACCTCTGTGATAACACATTAGGTGTAATTGTGGACAGAGAAGAGCAGAGTGATAGTATGTGAGAGAAACAACTCTGCAGACCTCAAGGTAAGTGCAGAAGGAGGCTCTGGAGCTGAGATTCCCCTGCAGCCCCTGGTGCAGCCCATGGTGAGGCAGCTTAGCCCCTGCAGCCCACAGAGGGCACAGGGGTGCAGAGATCCACCTGCAGCCCCTGGAGGAGCCCCATGCTGAGCAGGGGCATGACTGAGAAGAGGCTGTGAACCCATGAAAGGCTTGTGCAGGCTCCTGGCAGGGACCTGCAGAGCCATGGAGAGAGGGCCGACACTGGAGCAGGTTTCCTAGTAGGAATTCCTGTGGGGGACCTAGGCTGGAGTAGGCTGCTCCTGAAGAACTGGACCCTGTGGAAGAGGAACCCACATTGGAGCAGTTTGTGGAGAACTGTTGCCCATGGGATGGACTCATACTGGAAAAGCTCATGGAGAATTATCTCCTGTGGGAAGGACCCCATGCTGGAGCAGGGACTCTTCTCCCTGGGCAGCAGCAGGAACAGCTGGCAATGAACAGACCATAACCCCCATTCCCTGTCTACCTGTGCCACATGGGGAGGAGGTAGAGCTTGGGAAGGAGGTAGTGGTGGGGAAAGGTGGTTTTAAGATTTATTTTACTGCTCATTATCCTGCCCAGATTTTGTTAGTAATAAATTCAGTTAACACTCACAGTTCTGCTCTATTTTGCCCTTAATGGTAGTTGGTGAGTGATCTCTTCTGGTCCTACTCTCATGAACCTTTGCAATATTTTCTCTCCCCTGTCCAGCTGAGACGGATAGTGATAGATTGGCTTTGGTGGATGTCCAGCATCCAGACATGGTCAACATACTATAACAATATACATAATACATCCAAATTCCAAAATAATGGGGTTTGCCCAGTTGTAGTTCTTAAAGAATTTTTTTTTTTTCAGAGAAAGTAAGTTATACATGATCAAACCCCAAACGTTATGTGATAAACGGCAAACTCTATCGAGCCTGTAGAATTTTTTCCCAGGGAAAAAAAATTCTAACGAGTTTAAAACAGCCATATAAGAAAAAGGAAAAGAAGGAAAAAAGTAACAAGTCTCATGAAAATATGCAGAAACCATAGCCAAAGAGCCCTTCAGGTGCCTTCCTCCCCACAGGGAGCAGACCCATGGCTGACTGCTGGGATTCCCACAGCGAGCATGGGAGTGCAGGCAACTCCAGCGAGATTGGGATGCAGGATACCAGGCAGGAGCTGCCTTGCACAGCCAGAAGGAAGAACCGCAGGTTCCAGACTGGGGAAAGTTTGTTTTACACTGCCTTTCAAGTGCAGGTTTACAGGATAGTGCTCTTCACTAAAAATCAGCGGCAACTTCAGCTTTCCCTTTTTTGAAGGTAATTTCTTGAAACAAGCTGTGACTGACAAATAAAAATATTCTTTAAACCACATTGGTGTCCTCTTCTCGTACCACTGTCAGCCTGTAACTCTCCAATTTTTGCAAGTTAGTGTAAAACATCAGCTTCTAGTTATCTTCATTTTTTGCCTTTCAGAAGCAGGAATTGTTTTGGAAGATACTACATACTATGTCAAAATTCAGGAACTGCTGAAATGTTCTGCTAAGAATTTCATCCTGCAGGATGGCAGCATGTAGGTCTTAAACCTGGGATTTGGGGTCTCTAGATTGAAATGCCAATATAGAGCAACTCCCAAATTGAGTGCTGGTTCTCAAGTGAGAACTAAAGCCTCCATTTTCGATTCCATCTCTCTTTAATTTCCCTGTGCTCACACACTCTCTTGAGTAGCCTCGAAGCAGTCATAACCAAGGGCCTTCCTAAGTATTTCTCACTGGAAAATGGCATTTTGTGCTGTTTTACAGCTTTCATGCTATTAACCACCTGATTGGCACAAACTGAAAAATAGTATTTAGAATTGCTTTTGGAAAATGCCTAAGTTACAGATTCCTTAGGCACTAATGAGGTATATGTGCTTTTTGTGCAGCACACAGCTACAGACAAGCAAAGCTAATTTTATGGCCACACCATTTTGTAACCAACAGTCATGTGCAACACTCTTTATCATACGATAATATTCATGAAGGACCAGGAAACAAGCAAAATAAAACCTACAGTTTGAATGATGTTGGGAATAACTCTATAGACAGTTTCCCCAGAACAGCCATCTAGCCCTAATTGCCTCAGCCACACAAGAAGAAATATAGTCTTGATTGAAGGCCTGGAATTCTCTTTCTCAGAAGGTGCATGGGCCTGGAAACATATTTGTGTTCCTAACTGTAAGCATGAGAATAATCCCATTAGAGAGATTTTGTGACTGGTTTTATGCTCGAAGTTAAAATCGCAGTAAGTGTTTAGAGGATCTGTGCCTAAGGCACACATCAATATTGAAAGAAAAAAGTGGTTAATACACATCAGCTTTTTTTTTTTTTCCCTAGGAATGATACCATTTGCTATCTTATCTTTTGCTGAAAATTGCAGGAATGGAAAATTCAGTTTTGTTTTTGATAAATAAATCATCATTCTTCTGATGTTTTATTTTTTTTTTAATACTTTTTTCTGTGAAATCACTAGAACTGGGAATTTCTTCCCATGTATTTTGTGTCATTTTCACAGAGGCCTGATGAGGAGGAATAAGTGCTATAAAAAAAATTGTTGCAGGCTGTTACATAAAAAAACTTAATTTCAGTAGCAGACTTTGCTTCTTTGTCAGCCATTTACAGACATCTAAGTCCTACTTAAATATATTTATAGCAAAGAATTTAATCAATTAAATAGATTCCTTAAATAAAAACTACATTTGTAAGTGTTCTAGAATTTTTGAGTGCATTGCTTCTATTCAAGCAACTAGAAATAAACATATTATTCATATAAAAATATCACATGGAACATTAATACTACAGCACTAGTAATAGTGCTTGAAGTAATTTATGGCAAATAAACAGCACTTCAGGCATTTTCTTTGGCAGTCTTTAACAAACCATGAACTCCAGGTTTACTACAAGTCCTCACAGCTGATGTATGATACTACGTGGTGTTGTAGCTCAACCAGAAGAGAATAAGAAGGTTTCCCCACTCCAGTGTCTTGAGCAGATTCACTGACACTGACCCACAGGGATGTTCTCTGGTGTAGGTTTACTGAGGTATCAACAACCATATAACCAGACATTCAATGTGTTTTCCAGACTTTAAGAATGTAACCCTCTGTAATTTGAAGCCAAGAATCATAACCAACATTAATGTTTCACTCCAAAGGAGATAGCATGGGTACATAAATTGACGAAAGAACTTAAAAAATTGCATGTAACCTATGTAGATAACTGAGAGAGTAGACACAACTCCTTTGGTGACATTTTCTGTTCACACTTAGGACTCAGATCATATGCAATACAAGAAATGCCAGATTCTTCACAGTATCTGCCTCCAGTGCAGGATTCACAGACTACATAATTACATTTTGCTGCCTGATGCACTACCTGGTGCTGGTGGCAGCTGGAAACAGCGCATTATACTAAAAATATATCAGCCTTAGAGAGTAGCTACAGGATGTTTCCTAAAGTCTAGAGCAGAAATGTATCTACAAGTAAAGTTATTTGGAATATTTTCTTCATTCATGTCTTCCAAAAGAGATAATCACAGTGTGGGTGATAGAAACACAGTGTTGCAGGGGTAAAGGGAGGGTAGTAATTTAGATTACTTGTTAGTTTCAACAACCCTAGAAAGAGAAGCAACAATCCTATTGCAGAAGAACAAAGGAGAGGCTGAAAATTTGCATCTTTGTCATGCAAATCCATGAAAATCTGTTTCTAGTCCTAAGTAATCAAGCTTTCATTGCAAACAACAATTTCTCTTACCTCCTCTTAAAATAAATCCAGCCTCTAGGAAAAAATGATAAAGGAACAGTGAGAACAACATGAACAATTGGCCCAGAGTGATTATGTTAGACGGTATGGACTGTCTATATTACAAACCCTTACTTTCCATAAATGGATCTGTTAAATACTGTTAAATACCCTCCCTCATGTTCACAGGCACTCTGAAATCTGGAACTCAAACTACTCACAGCAATGAGTCTCTTCAGTCATTGAAAAGTTATTTTGAAACCTCACATCAATTGCTGTATTGCCTTCTGGGAATGCCAGGGCCCTCATCTTCAGCCTACATCCTACAGGCTCTACTCACTTTTCAAGCAAGTCCTCCTGAACTAGCTGTAACTTGCACAGGGTTGGGGTTGTAGTAAGTTACAGCAGCACTGGGCTCACAGCCTTTTAATGATATTTCCACTCTAAGATGTCTTACTTTTAATCAATAGGATAACTGTGCTTTTTCCTGCCAAGAGTAAGTAAAATGTGGATTTCTGACACCAAGGAGCCGTGGCTACTGCAGATGGTATCCCTGACCTTGAAGGACGACCAGTGCTTCATCGGAGTGTCCCAGTCTAACCACACCCATGATGCCAGATAATTCTAGCTTGTCTTTGACTTAATGAACACTGTCAAGAGAAAGAGGCCTAAGGCCAAAGACAGCTGATATCACAAGCCTGGGAGATGCCATCCTTCCATCACCTGGGAGCAACACTAATTTTTAGAGAGATGTGCTCTGTTCTGGGCTGTGTGCCTGCCCCAGTACAGCCATACAAGCCCATTTCAGGATGCTGTTTCACGCTGTGAACCATGACAGCTTGCTGCCACTCTTCCTCAAGGGAATGGCAGAAGGGCAGCTTGTCTGCAGGAGCATAGGAAGCTCCTTCTCTCCAAGACCTTTGTGAGCTCCAGGAAAAATTTGCTACTAGGTCAGGCATAGCAGAGAATGCCATTTGAGGGTGGCTCCCTTAGAGACTAAAACTGCTCAGAAATGGGAGTTCTTAGGAATAAAATGTGTCCTGGCACTTATTTTGTAATCAGCTGTCAGAAATAGAAAATAGGCTAGAGAGACTTTTTCCTGGTCCAGTACTGTTATTCTGATGCTCTTGTTACGAAAAAGCTGATTTGAGCATGGTTTCTAGAAGCACCAATCATCAAAACTATGTCTAAAATCAGTGGCAATTTGGGTGTTCAGATCTTCAAAAAAAACAAGCCTTAAGTACTTTATCTATTGAGACTAACGACCAATTTTGAAATTAGCAACCAGTCTGAATATTACCACTGTACATGGCACAGCATTCTCCTGGCACAGTTCTACTATTCAGGAACACCTTAGGAATATCTTGTCATTTGTGTTCATAGGAAAGCTAACTAAATGCAGGCTTAAGTAGCACTGGCAGCTCTTGTGATGTTATCATAAATCTGACAGTATTTCATATTCTCTCTTCAATGTCTAAAATCCTGGATTTTTTATGAGAGTCACAGATTACACATTTGAAAAGGCACACTTCTGGTTCTGTCTGCAGAGAAAGCTTGAATATCTGAATTTAGACTCCATAATGACAAATCAGCCACTTCTGAAATCTTTCTGTTAAAAAAAAAAGTAAAGGAAACATAAGAAAACACTACATACTTATTTTTGGAAACCTAATTCAGAAATTGAATGTTTTGGTTTGGCATTAATGCTTAACCAGCTTTGCAAAAGAGTCATGTTAATATCTAAAAATTAAGTTTTCCATATGAAATTGGCAGCCTTACACGTATGTTAGGGGCTGTAATTCCATGTCTGATCAATATGAGTTTGCAAAGGCCACAAACACAACTCTTTTCTCACATACTTTTTCTGGATCATGCCCCACTTGTTGGATTTCCACACCTGAAGTGAAGGAGCAAATATTTATATTTCAAGCACATTCATATTCAAAGCTGCTGAAACTGATGGCTTCTATCAGCACTGCTGGACTCTTGTATCAGCACTGCACTGAGAGCTCTGACATTGGGTCCGGAGCAATGTGCATCTGCAGCTTCTCTAACAGAGAAGGACAAATGTTTAGTTTCTTCCAGATTGAAATGTAAACTGTGGTTGACCCTTGCTGGCAGAAATGAGAAAAAATTATTTAGAAAGAAGAATACAGAGATTTAAACCTTGCTGAGTAGTTGCCATTTACTGCAACTACCTGCCCTGAGGTTTGCTTTCAGCTCTTGCTCCATGGCTCCTTCTCAGCTGGCAGTGGACAAGTGGCAAAGCTGTCCCAGGACATGCAGCCTCCTGAAAGGTCTCTGCCTGGCTAGGAGGGCAGCCAGTGCTTGGCATTGAATAACATCATGAGCCTCTGTGCCAAGCCAGGTTTGTCTGATCTCCTGTGTTGGATTCATTCATAGTCCTCCTTAAGTCTGCCTTGGCAGGATTGGCAGACGGAAAGAGACAAGTCCTGTAGTATCTGCCAGATACCCACAATCAAGTTCAGAGTGCAGTTGTTAAGGCTGCAGACAGGAGTTTGTTGGATCCCTTTGTGATGCTCTGCTAAGGTTTTCTTCTGCCTCCCCATCTGCAGAACTCCTGCAGAAGCTTGCTCTCCCTGGAGCTCTCCAGCTATGCCCTACTTTCCAGAGGCTGTGGTGTTTAATATTTGTATTGCTGGGAGAGAAAGAGAAATTCCAGGTCCTGCTTTCTTGAGATAGAAAGTAAGCATAACCAAGCACTTTTTCTTTGACATCTGCATAAGGCTATAGCAGAAGGGATGACATGAATATGATCCTCCAAGGACAGAAGTGGAGAGCGGAGCCTGGTGATCCTCAGGTATCTCATTTACCTGAAAAATTCTCTCTGGAAACAATGCTGCATGTTGTTGTTACTGTCTGTTGGAAGGAGATGGCTTGCAAGGTTCTATCACAGGGGGTTTAGTTGTAGAGTTCAACCAGCTGCATCCATACTTTTTGCAGGTATCAGAAATATGGCCTCTAAAGGGTGAATAATAAGGAAGACTGAAAATAAGCCTGAGTGTTTGTGCTTTATAGCTTGAGCATTTGTGTTTTATAGCTTGAGCTGTGACCAGAAAGAGTTACCCATGCTTGGTGCCTCTCTTGAAAGCTGAGAACAAGAGGTAGTTCCTGATCACTGCAAGCCATCAGCTCCAGCTCTGAGCCACCACAGCCCCTGGGAGCTGGCCAGGCAGAGCTGGGACTGTGATGCCCTTCCCCACCTGCCCGTGGGAGGACCACCATGACCACAACTCTGGAGCTTGCATATTCTTCATTCCAAACACAGATTCTTTAATAGGCACCATGCAAAATTATTCTCTTACCAATATGCAAGTTTTTTTCCTACCTTCTCCATCCATGCAGAAATATTTCAATAGATACTAATGACATTTTATGTCAGATTAAGAAAAGAGAAAGAAGCAGAAGAATACTATTGAAACTCATCTCCAGCATGACCAAATTGTAGAATATTTAGCTTTTGGTAACTGTTTATTAGTACATAAAAAGAGGCTTTATCTGAAATATAGCCCTGTGCTATCCCCAGCAGAAAACTCATATCCCATCTAATATTCACTTTTTTTTGTGGAGAAAATGAATAGTCTGTGCTAAACTTTCCTCTTTCAGGAAGACTGTAAAGAAAGATAGTGCAGTCTGAACAAATAGTTTTGGTGTTTTGTCACTAAAAATTTGAGGGGGTGGAGGAGAAGGAGAATGAAACGGGTGGAGGAACCTCCTGATCCTAATACTCCTAGACAGCAGAAGTTCCTGACAAACCCTAAACGGAGCTTAATAGGGAAAAGCAATACTAAGCCTCTGTAAATAAGTGTAATTCATACTAAGAAAAAGGAAAAAAAAGAAAATAAATTTAGTAACTTCAATGTCATGCTTTCTGAGATACACAATACATAGTGACCAAAGGACTCTACATTTGCCTGCAACCCAGCTAACTAAAATTGAAATGAAATGGGTCTGAAAAGAAAGGTTATATAATGAAATAATTGAGAAATACCATTATAAACAACATGTGGTATTTGCATGCCAGCTCCAATATTACTTCACACATGCCCTTCCTTGAACATGAGATTTACTTGTCTTTGGGGCAAGGGAAGAAATCTCACAGCCTTACAGATAACTCTACCAAAACCCTGCAACAGGCCCATTGCTATGAACCAGTTAATAAGGTAATTCTAGAAGCCCAAGTTTGTTTCCGTAGCTACATAACATTACACAAACATTTTGGTTGCAATTTTGTGGCAATGGTTTCACAGTTATTTGATTAAACTGCAGGGCTGTACTGCTTGGAGCCTGGGAGTGTCTGATATCAGTGAAAGCTCTTTAGAAGTGCTACAATTTAAAATTATAGCTTACCCAGTTTGAAGGGATATTTTTAGTCTATTTATTCAGAGTGTAAATATAGTTCTGTACATCACTGGTTTAATGTCTCTCTTGCACTGGTCAGAAAGACATTTTACCCAGCACCAGACAAAGGTCAACAAATGGGTATCTTTTTTTTCCCCCTTCCTTTCTTTTTTTGTAAAGCTGCATTAAGGGCTTTAGAAAGCAAAGTATCTTGTAAGCAAAGGCTGCACGTCTAACCCCTTTACTGCAGTGACCTACTTATAGGAAATACTCCTATTGAAAGGGGCTTTTTCTAGGACCTAGCATTTCAAACAAAAACATATCTACAATTAGCTGGAAAGAGTTTAAGGGATCCCTGAGCAAAAATAATCAAAAGAATAAAAGGCAAGGGAAGGGAAATGGTGATGAATCACCACACAGTCAGGAGGAGTGATGTAGTGCATATTTCTATGAATGGCCATTCTCTGGCTTTATTATCAACAGCTCCGCGAGTTTTTTATTTCTGATTATTTGTTTGGGTGTCAGGGGGATTTTGTGCCTGCAAACCCCTGGAAACCAAAGTTTTATGTACATACAAAAGGCACAGTAGCGACAGTGCAGGCAGCCACATATCTGCTCAGCTGTTGCCCTTGTCCTTGACCTAAAGGGACCCTCCTTTCCACACAACCACCCAGCAGCACATATTTGGTTTCTGTGTTAATGTAGCTGCTGGGCTTTTCTTGAGCTGGGCTTGTTCATAGTGCTGAACTGTGGCAAATTCTTCACAGAGCAGTAGGGCTGGGTTGATTTCAGGCTTGATGTGTGCTGGGGGGAATGGGGGAAGAGGTAGAATTTCTTCTAATAATGGCTTCTCCTAAACACGCTGTCCTTCCAACTGGAGCATACCTAAATCTTACTGTAATTTACAGAACTGGGCACACAAAAAAGACCACAAAACTAGGCTCTGCAGTTCACATCTCAGTGGAGTTCCCACCAGAAAAAATCCACAAGAGCAGGACCACTTTTGTGTGGTGTTACTCAGCATCTTATTTGAGAGGCACAAAAACCTTAACATCTTTCATATTATGAACTGGGGAGTGACATACATGCAGGGGGGCAATGCATGTAATGCCCTTTTGAGGAGTCAGAGAAGACAGTCAAGCTTTTTGAGGTGAATGCCAAGGACCAAAGGAGCTTGTCCAGGATCTGAGGAAAGGCAGTGGGATTTCTGCATATGTGGAAAAAGCCTTGTGATCAGGAGCATGACACAGGCACACAGATGCACACTGCCCTGAGAAATGTGTGTTGTTTCTAAAGACACACATTTATTAAATTACATAATAGCTGTTCAGTCACAAGCTTTCAAACATCTTTTCAAGATGTAATGTTTGAGATAATCTATTTATCACTAGTTTACAGTAAGTAAGCAAATTTTCTTAGATGGAGCAAGGTTTCAGTGAGGAATATTGTTCTCATGATTTTTTCCAGTTTTGACTATGTGTTAGGAAGACTTCCCCCAAAAATCATGCTCCAGAGATGCAGGAGACTTTGCAAGTAATTTCAGTCCTGTGCCCTGTTCACTGTAAGTCTGGGCGTGTGGCATGATCCTTGTATGTCCCAGTTATTAATGAAAAGTCTCTCGTGAATCTCCCAGTTTCATCTCTGCAATCTGAGACTACACTCTTAACACACTCTTACAGATTACACTCTTAATCTACCACACAGACAGTGGTGTGACTAAATAGTACAATTACAAAAAAGAAAAGAAAAATCTAATTAGTTTAATCCTCACTTCATTAGCCGACTCTTTTTTTTTTATTCCTTTCTTTACTCTCTCCATTTCAGGAAATAAAGATTTCGACTTTCTCAAAACGATTAAAATGCAAGGAAGGATGTGGAGCAGTGCTCTCCTCCGCAGGCTGTAGCGCAGGGGCTGCGATCCCCAGCTCTGCACTCGCCTGCTGTGTGGAATACATATCCACGTCAAGGGGAGCTCCTCCTGCACAACAAAGCTGGAATGCGCAAGCGGGAGAGCCCGGGACACTGCCGAAAAACAGGGGCTGCTCCCCCTGTTTTCCATCTGCCTGCGCGGCAGATGCAAGATAAATCCAGTCTCCATTGCAGGCAGAAGAATGGTGTGACGTAAGTGGTTTTCCTGCTCATTTCTATCCCACCCCAAAGAAACATTTGGAAAAAAATCTCCAACTGCTCAGCATATAGAATAAAAAAATATTGGAGAAGTCACTTGGCACTCCAGTGAGGTACACTGAAGCCCCAGAACAGCATAGTAACTTCTGTGTTGGGTGGGTGGTTTTTTATTCCCTGAGTACTCTAAATACAATTTGCAATATCTGCAGGCTGGGACAGGACACTCCTGAACACTGCAGTTCTCACCACACAAAACCTGCCAGCTTCAATGTGCAAACAGCCCTTTCTGAATTCTGCTCGTGAAAGCCGGGTGGGTTTCACTGTGATCTCAGCCACCAGCTATTCACCAGCTATCCTTTTCTATTTCCTTGTGAATTATTATGGACAAAATAAGAAATATGTACTTTAATCTGGACTTTTACAAGTTTTTATCATCTGTGTTGCTTAGTTGGAAAAGTAAAACTTGCTAGCTCCTTCCCCAAATTAATTTGTGTTTTTTAATTGCTGCTAGATTAAACACAGATTATCCATGATTATTTTGTATACTTCGGAGTTTTAGGACTACATACAGCAATCTGTATCCTACTGCCCCTAGAAAAAAAATGCCATTTCCTATTCACGGGGTAGAAATACAACAGACAGACAACAATATGATTGCTGCATCACCTACCCCACAGCAAGGACTGCACCTGGAAAATGTTTATTATAGCCAGAAAGTCAGCCCTCCCTGTAGATATTTTAGATGTGACTCATAATAATGACTAATAGAAAGTTACTTTACTCATAAATATGCCTTGTCCCTAATCCATCTGTTATTCTTGTTCTTACAAAAGACAAAACAATTTAGCAGAATGTTTTTACACAGATATAATACATTTACATGATCAACTCTCCACTGCTGCTGGAAAAGCAAGCCACTATATCATGAGAATATAGTGTAGGAATTCCTCTTTTGGATAACATTTTTGCAATGGCAGCTCCAGGTGAGCCATCTAGAGGCAAACCCAAGATTTTCTTCAGAATTTTCCACACTAGTAGTATAATGAATTCCTCTCAAATAAATGTCCTCAAAAACTCGAAGCATCATATGCACCAAGAGCTAAGATTGCCATCTGTTAAATTCATAAACCTCTTACATGCTTTAATTTCCTGCATGCTCATACTATGAGTTTAACAGTTTCCTCTGTTTTTAAAAATAATTTCTGAGAGTGGTTTGGATTGCTTTATGCTAATGTAGTATCAAGAAAAGCCTATTAGTTATAATAAATAATGTACCAATTAAAGGAGGGATTGTAAAGTTAAAAAAACTTGGAGTAGTCTCTTCCTGCTCTTGACTCTGTGTGACACTGGAAAATTCTCTTAACTGGAGTCAGTTTTACCACCCATAATGTACGGCTCATGATTTTACCAGCTTTGTAAAGCACTTTATGATCTTTGACTGAAATACTAAAACACTACAGTAAGGATACCTGCACAGTAAATACAATGCATGGCCGCATTCTGCCTCCACTTCCCTCTTGCTTAATCCTATTAAAATCAGAACTACATGGTGCATAAATCAGAGCAGAGCAACTTTGCATTTAGCAGTAGCAGCATCACAACACAGCTTATGAAACGGGGATAAAAGTCACCAATATAAAACACAGCTGGGCTCATCTTAGAATAGGGGTGCACCTGGTGCACCCTGTGGGAGAGTTTAGAGTGGGTAGTAATCAAAGCTGATTTACTATTAAAATTGCTAAATTATTTTGAAAACATTTCAATTCACACAAGTGTTCCCAGTGCCATCTAACTCGACAGAAATAGGAGATGTTTTTGACAACGTGCTGGCTAAAGTAGTGCAGCCAAAAGCCTGACCTCCACCACAGGACCAGCACTCAAGCTGATTACAGGGTGCAGGCTCAGCAGGGCTGCCCAGGCTGTCAAGTGGGAGGTGTAGCTTCAGCCCCAGGGACTCAGAGTCCCAAATCAGACTGAGACTACCCTGATTTAGAAATTGCTGATGTCCAGTGCAGCCACTACTACACCAGATACTAAAAGTAGACACACACGCTCTGCCTTTGTACCAACTCCAGCAATAGCAATGGGAAACAGAAGTGAAAAACCTCACTTAGTGGCTTTGTTCCAAGCCCACACATGGGTATCTCTGCTACACACAGAGTCACTCTTGGGGTCTGGAAGAGTCCTCTTTGGGCTACCAACAAGACCTCAATGACTGTGTTAAAAAATTTGTATGAAGCCTGGGATGTAATCTGTCATTGAACTTTTCCTGGTAGTACAAAACATGAAACCTACAGCATATGTCAGACTGGACACACACTGCCTTGAGTACTGCTGTGTGAGGCTGGTCTCCCAAGGGTAAAGGTTATCGTGGCTGGGAGCTTTGGGAAGCAAGGAAGGATGAGAGAAAGGAACAGGCTGGTGATCTCTTCTTTCCCCAAGTTCACAGAGCATACTGGGATAGCCACCCTGGGAACACATTGTGTTCTTGTCAAAACAATAAACGAAACAGGTAGAGGCAAGGAGCCAGAGTAATGATTCCTGCTAGGAGCTAGAATGAATCAGAGAATGTCCTATACTCTGGAAACACAACCTTTTCACGTGGCATGACACTATGCATGGAAGGGGGTGGTGAGGATGCACAAACAAAGGTGAAAGTCAGGCTATGAGAGCACATGGACTTCTGCCTGATTTTTTCCAGCAAGAGCTGGTGTTTTACTGGGTCCCCTAGAGACAAGGCTGACCAAGTTCACAACATTGGTGTCTTGGGTACTGGGGGGTGATTTGGATGAGGAGATTGACCCCATGCCTGATCCTCTCTGTACCTCTGGACTTGGTGAGCTGTGGGCAGCCCTTGCCCTGGCTCACACCATGCCCCAGGTGTGCTTCTCTCGTCTGTGCAAGGGTTGGACTGCAGTCCCCATTTGCTGCAGACAGATGTTGTCTCCTGGGGCTTCCTTCTCTGACCCAACACCATAAATGCTTCATAATATATTTGAAGAGGTTCTTTCACCTCTCTCTTTTTGGAATTACAGAGGATTTTGTTAACCATTTAAATACTGCCAATAATTGCCTGGTATCAGCCTCATAATAATAAAATAATTCACTGATTTTCCACAGGTATGAGCAGTATAAACCTCGTGTATATATCACAGACACTTATTCAGACAGAATAAATAAATTCCATCCTACAGCTGTTTCCTAGGTAACTGAACCAGGACTACAGATACAGACTGTGCATAGCTTAGAGTTGAAAAAACAAAATGCAGCATTTCTTTCTGTCTCCAAACTTTTGATTTTCTGGGGTTGCAAATATGATGGAAATTTTTTAAACATGAAATATGTAACTGGAAATCATGCACCTATTCTCATATAGCCAAAACATGCAATTCTGAGAGTCCTGCAATATATCACTTCCCTAAAAGAGTCAGAACAACCTTGTCTATGACTGGATTTCTGCCAGTGCCCAAACCCCCAGGAAGACTGCAGGGAGCAGTCACCAAAAATTTTGTGGTTATGTTTTTCAAACATGAAATCCAGTCATCTTAGGCAAATAGGCTTAATGTGCAAACTGAGAGGAAGCCAGCCCTGTACAAGGGACTGCTGAAATTTCTGGTGTCTTCCAGCAATGTAAGGGCTCCCCACCATTAACAAGCCAGAGAGTCCCAGTGGATGGTACCACCTTGCATCAGCAAGGTGTGAGCAAAATTGTTCCTTAGAGAAACTGCACACCACAGATGTGCTGCAGGAAAATGCAATCGGATCCTTTGAAGCCCTGTTCTGCCTTATTTTGTCCACGAGTTAGAGGGGTAAAAAAACCCCAGCAAAACTAAACACCCACAGTCTGTCAGGGAAAGCAGCAGGTGCAACTTTGCACCTGCAATGACAACAAAGGGAGAGCAGTTGTGAAAATTCACTGGAGTTAGACAAAGGTAAAAAATTATTTGGCTTCCCACAGTTCAAAAGGCTGAAGTACTTTCTGTTAAGACCTTGCATTCAGCTAGTAAAATCAGAGAAAATAAAAGCCATTATGCTGGGAATACCCTCATTTCATCTATGGGAAGAGTAGTATGTTAGTAATCAGATACTAAACTACATTTGTTTATGACATCATAATAATTACTTCCAAATATATATTTTGCTGAAAGAAATATATTTGGTTTTTTATACAAAATTATGGAACAGTGTTTCTACCTTATGAATTAGCATATTTTTTGTGGATGAGAATCTCTCAAAATATCACTCTAATGATAACAACCTGATAAGTATCTAACTGAACTGTTTTGTTAGCTGTAGGACTACAGAAGGGCAAATACACTTGATCATCATTAGAACTGAGGTGATCTAGTTTTCGTCTCCTGAGTACTAAATACTCTGAAAAGTCAACAAATGTAGTAATTTTAGTAAATTTAATAAAAAAATAAATTAAAATAATAACTTCCTCAGTTGTTCTATTACATCTGATCATTTTTTAAAAGATGTAAAACATGCATGCCAGTGTGGGGAAGGAAGCACTTTAAGGAGTGACACCAAGACAAACTCCTATTCCTGTATAAAAGGGTCATAAAATCATAAATACCAGTGGGAAAAAACAAAGTCTTCTGTTTTCATGATGAGTTAAATGCAATTTTTAGAAAAGAAATTAGAACATGTGCCTATCCACCCCACCCAGAACCTCGAGTTCATAGACTGAACTTCAGGAAACAGGGTGCCAGCTTTTTGCTGAATTACATTTTTGGGGTTCTAGTGAAGGCAGTGGGGTTATACGAGGTGAAAGTCCATGCAAAAATGGACTCAGGCAGTCCCTCTAGAGGTGTATATAACCCATAGGGCCAGACTCCATCTCTTCAGCAGTGATTTGAATGTGTTATGTTGAAGTCTATTGACTTCAGGGGATGAACTGTTAATGTATGCCTATGTAAATGTAGTTAGAGTCAGATCAGCCACAGCTGTATCCAGCCGTGCAGCTGTGAAGCAGAGTCAAATCCTGATGATATGGGTTCAATGGTTCTGGTCCATTTCACTTCCATATGCAAATTCTTAATCTGCAGGGAAACAAGTTCCCATCTTCTCTGCTTCCCATTTCAACTCGACAACTCTGAAAATTGCTTAATCTTCCCTATTGCTGTTCATTAGCAAAGGGGACTTGCAATAGTAACTGTTCACGTACAGCTCCCAGTAACCCAAAGAAAACAAGTTTTCACCTATACTTCAAACAGAACATCCTTACGTGACTGGAAAAAAAAGCTTAGTTTTCCTGTTACTTGGCTGGTCAGAAGCATGAATTAAAACTGAAGAGAAAGCACACTTTGTCACCAAAATTCAGAGATTCCATTTCAAAGCCACACATATTTGTCAAGCAAGAAGTCATTTAGTTGCTGTAGTCCCTTGCCTGAATGTACCTATTTTAAAATTTGATCACTGACATAAAACTAAGAATAGGATCATATAATTTCATTGGCTGCAAGTCATAACCTTTCCAGGTCCTGCGAATACATCAGGCAGTAAAATCCTGATGTTCCCATATATCACCTAGCTAGAAACAACAGTCCTCTGGGGTGAAGCTCTTTAGTAAGCACAGCAGGTCGAGGATTTTGCAGCCCAGCCGGTTCAATCTTCCCCTGGGGAACAGGGAAGTGCTTGAGGGCCAGGCTGGGCACACAAATCACGAAAGTTTGGTGCTTTCTCTTTCGACATAGCTGGCCAGACAACCAGGACACAGCCTGCTGTTACCCGTTTCTCTGCTAGTACAGATGCAAGGGGACTTAAGTTACTCTGAGTGGTTAAAAGGCTGGGATAGGTCTCCTGAATAGAAGGTCATTTGCCACAGAGAACACCTGATGTGAACAGAAAGCTGCAGCCTGCCAGAGGAGTGCAGATGATCTCCAGGTGGATTGTCTCACATGGAAATCTGCCTCTGACTTCAGTTTTGCTTCTTCCTGCTGGACAGTCTTACTTTCAAAGAGATTCAAAAGCAACCTGCAGAATTAATACATCAGTGAATTACTAAAACTAGATAGTCTGAATGTGCAAATACAAAAGGGATTGTAAAAACAGACAAGAGAGCCCTGAGGAGTCATAGCCAATGCCATGCTGATGATGAGCTCCAAGAGAAGAATCTATTAATACTGCCTGATGAGCTTGCTTGTCCAATTTATTGGAACACACAACTAAATTTATGAGAAAGCTGTACCACAGCTAAGCTTTAGAACAGAGATAAGGACATGATAATGAGTAAAGCTACATACACCCACTGAATTTTGCAATGCAAACTGTATACAACTTACAGGGCACAAAATGAAACGTATCCATGACTTGGTTTATATTTTCCACTTAACCTTACTTTTTCCACAGCTGTAATTAATGTTACAGCAGCACAACCCACTGCCTCCAACTTCTACCAGACTGTTCTTATCTCAGGATTTATACTGGGAGCAACCCTTGTTTGAAGTAATCAAAACCAAAGAAGTTCACTACTATCCAAAAGAGCTGATGGAAAGATGAAAGGCAGCTTGACCCAACCTCTCCCTTTAACTGATAGCTCTCCACTTAACTCCACTTGTAGAGGAGGATATTTCCCATAATGTATACACTCTACTGTGTACATCAGGATGTATTATAACATCAAGCTCAATGCAGAGTCAAAAAGCATATAAGAATTAAGGTTCATTCACCCTCTCTCTTAATCAGCTCTGTGAACCTTACAGGATTTTGTCCTCTTGCTTTTGGTTGCTTGTTAATTTGTTTCAGTCATTCTCTTCTGGCTCTGTTCTAACCTAGCAGACCTTTTTTCTATGCAGTCTGACAGTGAATTCAAAATATAAATCAGAAGGAAGGAGTTTAGCTTTGTTAAGTTCACAGGCTGTACCATTTATGCACATAGAGAGCACAAAATGTACACCATTTGAAAGAAAGCAAGTCCCAAGTAATTAAACTCAAATACTGTAATTATCAGTGTTGTTTTCTTTTTAATCTAGACTCTTAAGAAATCACTTCAATTACTGTTTTGTTATTATGGAAACCACTTAATACAAAACACCTCAGGTTAGAAATGTTAATAGCAGATGAGCTTATGTGATCACAAAGTCATGCACTGACAGATCAATAGAGGTGGTGTAACTGGCAGGCAGCCATCAGCTCAGTTGTTTCTTCTTCGTTTTAGAGTTATTTCCTGTAGAATAGTAATATAAAAGTAAATGAAAGATGTTTTCCTTAGATTTACTTAGTGAAGTTTTTCCTGACTGATATGAGAGTTGGTATTGGTCACAAATACAGAAATGCTCATAATTTCCCACTGCATAGCTAAACCAAAATGTGCCCTTATTTCTCACTCCAGCATACCCCCTCACTCTGCAGGAATGACAGGCAGTTGGCACACACCACTTATTTCAGCTGACTGTGGTTCTCTTCTACTCTTCCTTTTTCTTGATCTACTGCAAAGCCCACTTTTAAGAAAAAATATACTTAAATGACCAGTGGCATTACCCAAACAGCCCTTACTTTGTTGAGAGCTCATTGAGCCAGGCTTTCACATCACTAAGGAAAAATAGTAGGATTTAGATGTTGCAAGCTCAATATCAACATTTCTCATATGAAAATAATAGAGACTGTTCTCTGGCTCCATTTCCACAGAGACATGAAGACTTTTTGGCAATGATAACTCCATGCAATGAACTATCAGTGCTTCAAGGACCACCTCAGAGCATGGACTCTGCCAGACTTGCTAGTGTGTAGACTTTCAGGTACAACTGAACTATGAAATGAAAAATAATAGATAAAAATTGGAGTCTGCTATAAATACAGTTTGCTGGTAACACAGAAGATTATACAGGCAGAACATGGTTGTTACACTCACATGAACCATGATACTCTAATTTTAAAGTGTGAAAATTAGAAACAAAAAGCACTCAATGTTTGCCTCACAATGGCAAATCACACCTTTGCAGGATATATTTTTTCCTAGGCAAAATTATTACTTTTTATGATATTCACAAGTATCTTCATGCCCTTACAGAGCTGAGCAAATATCCCAAACATCCTGTAATATTGCCAAACCTACTACTCCCTTTTACTGTTTGAAGATAAAGTAGAGGAGAATGCATTGGCACCATCTTGGCAAAGGAGGGAGTCTTCAGCTACCATACCAGAAACATCTTCATCCCTAGACATATATGCCCCAGGACTAGAAATGACTTTTTCCCCTTTCATTATATAATCGTTAACAGCAATCATTTAATTGATTTATTATAATGACAAGCAACCCCGACATCCAACCCATTAGGGAACTGCACAAGCAATTAAAAATACAATCCTGCAGAAAGCATCATGAAACTGATAACGTAAAATGAAATAAGTTATTAAAGTTCCACTTAGAATTCTTATGAACCTATAAATATGTAGCAAAGTATATTTAGTTATTTCTCCCAAATGTAGATAGCTAGCACAGAGGCCTGTTGAAAAATAAGGTATAGAGTGAGAAACAAGGGACATAGGCTTTACTCCATAGGTCTGAATAACCCCTTGCAAAATAAATTATGCAAAAATGTCTCACATGCTAATAATAAGAAATTCTTTGCTCTTAGGGATGACATATTCCCGAGATTTAGGATGCATGTTCCCACTTTAATTTTTTTTCAGAACCAGAGAGAATTGTATGGTAATTGCTGATTCTGCAATAAGAGTGCTAGCAATATTGTTAACTGACTTTCCCTCCCAATTTCAGTTGGTAATACAGTAATTTTTCCACCTCCAGGATTATATTACCTGCCAACACAACCCCAAATGGCTTGGAAAAGAAAGGAATTTTATTGCACTGCTTTAGGCCATGTCTACATTGGGTAGTTGTACCACTTTAACCATGGTTAGCTTACATTAAAGTAGCTGGTGCGTACATCAGACTGGTTTTCAAAGTGATTTAGTACCTCAGGCTACACTAAGCAGCCCTCCTTAGAGCAGACATTAATCCATTTTGCAGGAAGCCTGTTCCCTGTGGAGTTCATATGCCCTAGCTGCTCTGCTGCCACAAGTCCTTTACTTAGTAACTCTGTACAAAGCTGCCTTGATATTTCTGTGTCTCCAGTGTGTTGACACCGCCTTTGCTAGATACGCTTTCTGTTTAATTATCAGTAGCCCTACAGACATCAACATATCAAGCTTATCTATCTGCTCTAGGACACATGTACCCCTCTGGATCTCTTCATGGATCTGTGCTTAGTTCTTAGACCCGACTGCACTTGCCAAAGACACTCAACCTCACCACAAGAAGATATACTGCAGTATAGATGCTTTCAGGGAATTGCCACAGCAGAAAGGCAAAAGGCTGACCAAAGCTTCACTCAAGGCTGAGTTAAAGTACAGGACTCTGGTAAAAGCACTGTAAAGCAAGAGGCCATAATGGAAACACAAGCAGAGCTCCTAGACATAAGGTGCCAACTGTATTTTTGCACCTAGGCTATAGACAAAGCCAAAAACTAGCAGGGGGCATGGTGCCTGCACTGTGATAAATACCCACAAAGGAACTGGCAGGCTCTGAGGACTCACTGAGGGTGCCCAGCACCCCATGCATAGATGAGGTCTGACCTGGAGGAGAGTTAGAGTAGCTGAGACTATGCAGATGGGATAGAGGCAGAGAGAGCCCAGGAAGGGCAGCCACAGTCAAACACAAACTCAACAGCCATCTTATCACCACTGCTGGGCTTTGCCAGCAAGTATAATGTGCTTTATTGTTACACAAGGGCCCACAGGGTTTTCAGATGGCTGGGGTTTTTTTATTAAGAACTCAGTTAAAGGAGATAGCCTCTTTCCACCTATATGTTCAGCCTTCTCACAGACATCACCTTTGTCCTTTAGTACTTGACATTCACAGCTCTCCTCTGTCATGAGGAAACTCCTGGGTCATTCCTCCCAAATACTATAATCCCCACATTAAAAATTAATACTTTTAATTTCTGACTTAGGGTACATTTTTATGTTCATATTTAGGGCTTCATCCCCTTCACACAACACAATCCCATGTCTCAAGGGGAATGCAGCTGTGTGGAAGCAACAGGGATGGGCAGGACTCAGCCCTTGCCTTGCAGCACCCTCAGTCCAAAGCAGCTGGTGGTGAAGCCCCTGCTCTGCACAGCAGCAGGAGAGTGAGTGGCCATAGAGATGCTGCTGCATTGGGAGCAGCAACATATCCTGCCACGGAGGATGTTGGTTTGGGACAGGAGGGGGAAGAAAGGAGAACAGTCAATATTTCCTGCACTCCACCATTCAAGCTTGCCACAGTGCAGTCTTTTGCTAAGGTGAACGCAGGGCCAGGAACTACTATTTATGTTTTTATGGCTGAGAAACAGAACAGACTGTCTAAGTTCAGACAAGCAAATGGCCTGTGAAGACAGGTGAGCTATCAATACCCCTTGATTAAAACTCTTGAATTCATACTGCTGCAGTATTCAAATTTCAGAAAGAGAGAAGGGCTCTTGCTTCTCACTTCAATTCTGTTTCAAGAGAAAAGACTCTTTTCCTTTCCAAATACAACAAAAGATAGTAAATTTTATTTGTTCCATCTACTGTATGAATAAAGGAGGGCTATAACTCCTAGGAAAATGAAAATAGTATATCACCATGTTGCCTTTGTATTTCTCTTTTGTGTTGCAAGTTCTTTCCTTTACTCTTGAATTTGCTATGAGCAAAGGGAGTGAGGAGAACTGCAAATATAATCTTGATATAATATAATATAATCTATTATATAATAAAATTAACATATAATATTATATAATATATAATATGATAAATATAATCTTGAGACCTCTGCATGCAAAAGCATGAATCATGAATGGTTCCTGGCTTATTTGCCTGTCTAGAAGCATCTAGTGCCAGCTACCTATGCAGAGTAGCCTGCAGGGCTCCACACAACTATTCCTGAAAGCTGCAGGTCTGCCTGAGGTCCTTCACTATGACTACACCTTCTCTATGACCCCCATTCTTAACACCTAAATGTTTCAAACTGCACAGGGTGTTTTCCTTTGTTCAAGATGCCTAAAGCAAGCCTGCTGCTGCTTCCAATATTTTTATTTTCCAAGCCACAGCATATGTCAATATGTAACTCATATTTAACATTGTACATGTGAAAAACTTATTCTGAACAGAGTCACAAATTACATTTAAACACAGGTCCCCCTTACTCCAAGAGGCTCCCACTGCTTCTGTACATTGTGGTCCACATCATCAGGCAGCAGTAAAAAACGTAGGGTCTGACTGCACATCTTTAATACTGTCTTTGTGGGCATAAGAAAAGGAAAAGCACTGATTTCACATAAGAAATCAATTAAGCATTGAGCCAGCTCACATTATGTTATTAAATGTGTTCCACATCTATCAATTCCAAAGCACAGAACTGCTCCAACTAGGTATAAAGTTCTGCAACCAAGCATGGATCCCACTGAAATCAAATGGTAAGACTGACACTTGACTTCAGCTAGCCTTGCTCTAGAGGGATTGGGACTGCAGTTTTTATTTTGTTTTCCTAGGGGAATGGAATTTATGCAATCTTGCTTTGTGTATAAAGCATATCAGTCTACCCCAGTAACTTTGTGCCTACTGGACTATTTCAAGACAGCCCAAGGACATCAAGTTTCTATTAATTCAGTAAAAATAAGAAGATGGGTGGCAGAGAAAGACTCTATCAGTGCTCAGTAAAGGCCATGGGGCAAAAGAGATCACAAATCTTTCCATATCAGATAAGATAATCCACACAGGAGGCAGATGTAGAACTCCAGAGTTTAGTCCCTGCAACCCCTGGAGCAGCTCGCTTTTGATGCTTTTTTGAGAGTCAAAGTTCAAGATTCAGGATTAAAATCATTCGAGCTTCGGGGTGTTTTTTGTGTGATTTTTATCTAATCAGAAGACAGAGCATTCCAGTGGCTGCACAAGTGAGCAGAGGTAACAAGAGTAAGCAGCGATCAAACACCATTCCTTCCATGCCGCCATCAGACTGTCAAATATCCTACCTGTAGAAATAAGTGGAAAGTGATTTGAAAGAACACTTCGATGAGTAAGGTATTGCAAAAGCTGAATGATCCTCCCTTTATCTCCTCTCTGATTCTTCCTGAGTCACAATGCATTACATTAAACCATTCTCACATTTGCGTCTCAGGGATTTTCCCCGGTAAGTCAAGAAGAATTTCCTTCTTAAACATTGGTTTGTACATCTGTTTTAGATAAACACAGTAGCCAGTTTCAGCTGTATTCCAGTGATAAAGATAGATTCCTAAGGGAACACTTGCCAACTTATAGCCATGACTGTAGGTTTTCTGCAGTTTTTTATGCTAACACTGAGATAAATATGGGGCTTGTCTTTGTCTCCTTGGGCCAAAATCACCATGGCTAGAAATCCCACATAACTTAGGAATTCAGTGCCCAGGAAAATTTTAGCCTATTAATTTTTGGATAGACTAGAATTGTGTAAGACCCAGATAAATTATGACTACCCTGCAGCAGAAAGGTCTGTCACTTTTACTTTATTTTATGCTGTGCATCGCTCATACTTGAAGAGTCAATAGCCTGTGTTCAGGCAAATGGCCTCTTCTGGGCTACTCTTAAGATTTTATAAGAAAAATAGAATTCTAAAGGTGTCCATTTAAATTCATAGATACTAACAAGTCACTAAAAAGCCTATTTTACACTGAAAAATCACACCACACACATTTTTCTGAATAAAGGAGATGCTATTCTACAGACAAATGGATAATTTATTCTGGATTGTACCCCCGATGGAAGTGTTTTCACAGTCATTTCATTGTGTCAAAATTCGTGGAGTTTTTTTTCAGCTATACTATAGTTCCAGGACACTTGCCTGGAATCCAGGAATCAGCCTTTGTTAGTGTATGCAATCCAACAAAAATAAGAAATATCCCTGAATGAGAGAGCCCAGAAAAAATAATTAAATTCTTCAGCAACATTAAAAAATTCTAGGTTTTTTGTACTATAACACTGTTTCGTGAAGATACTACCTCATGTTGACAACTTCCACTGACTTCAGATGAATTTATACATAAATCAACATACACGCACATGTGTATTTGAGTCCGCACACGTGCACATATACAACCTTGAAGTCTTTACTGCATTACAGTCTGAAGATTTTTGCTTTATCTCCAGTTGCTTCAAGATGTCTTTTTTAAGGATTCACTTTCAAATCTAAAGGCATTTCTCCCTTATTTATCTCTTCTAGGATCCAGTGCTCTACTTCTGACAAACATTAAGCAGTTGCTAGTCTCAACAAGGGTTGCATCCTTACTATCTATAAAGGTGCCTTATTATTGTGAAGCAATCAGTTTTCTTACTGGATTACACAAAGTAATCTACCACTTGAGAGCAATATTACCTTAAGAAGTGGAACAGCCATTTCCTAACAGATGCCTGAAATCAGCAAAAAAAGGATATAGAAAATATATTATGAACAGAGTTTGTCATTAAAAGACTTGAAGCTAGATTTTAATCTTAGTCTGGGAAGAAAAACTGTGATTACAGCATATATACAGTAACTTAAGCCATATAATTCTAATAACGTTAAGTGAGAAGTTGCTGATATCATAACATGATCTACCGGGGTTATTAGGGAACATTCCATAACTAGTCAAAATGTTACAAACAGAACATAACTGTTTCTCAGTCTTCCAGAGACAATTTGTATCGGTTGCAACTGACAGTCCCTAAACAACTCCCTGTGTTCACTGGGAAGCAGGATAATGGCGAAACAGAGAAGATCTGGGTGATACGACAGCTTTAACAAGACACAAGATTGCCACAAGAACAATTTTCAACCTTCTAGTTGAAATACTTTAACATAACTGCAGTAGCTCTTCAAGGAGGCTTGCAGTGCTCATGAGTATAGAGAGGATACTCAGGTCCTTATATCACAATACACCAACAAAGACTCAAAGTATGATGCAACCAACTTAGAATTTAAATTAATTCCAGACCTTACAACAACCAAGCCTCTTGCATTATTTAACTTTTTTTTCTCCTTATACCCTGATGGTTCTTCATGCCTACTTGTTTTATGAACTATGTGATTATATACTTTTTAAATTATAATAAGTAGTTATATACCACATAAGTATACAGTACAATTATTATAAAATACTTGGGTTTGGGTGTATATAGAGTTTTGTATCACATAGAAGATAAATGATTGAGAGATTGTTGTAAGAAAGCTAAGAAAACGTGCAGCTCTCTTGCATGATGCCTTGGCACCAAAATTTCCAAGTGGATGACCCAAGCAGAGCTTAGTCAATTGCTTCCAAGCCCTTGTACTCAGCAAAAGGGTCTAACAGTCAAGGGCTCCAACATAAGCTTATAAAAATACAAAATGCAACTTGATTTTTTTTCTATTGGAAAACAAGATATTTTTTTCCTACAGGGAAATTATTACAGGAACCATTACATAAATGATGTGACCATGTAGATCCCACACAAGACTGGAAGATTAAAGTTTGAAAGAAGCGAGAGCCTTCAATGTCTGACTTTTACTGTGTTTCTTAAGCTTCTCTGAAAACACTCTGCCTTTCTAAAGGCTGGGGCTGTTATGTTATTTCTAAAGACTTCAGCAGGGCCAGAGTTCCACACCAGGTCTTACTCTAAAATAAACATGCAGCCCTAACCATAGGCAAGAGCAGTTGCAGTGATTACTGTGAAGTTGTGTCATGCTGTATGTCAGAGGCTGCTCTAGATGGCCAGAGTGGACCCTTGTGGCCTTATGAAACAATCACGATTCACATGCCAAAAACATCATCTGAACAAGCCAAGACCTTTGCAAAATCAGATCTCATGGATTTATGCACATACCTAAAGTTCTGCAAAGTCCAGATATTTTTCATTCTTATTTTAATATCAGACTTGTATTGGCTGGAGTGCTTAGAAATTGTGGTTGCTTGCTTTATTACAAGACCATGTGGCAGCAATCAGACATGCCACTTGAAGAATTCACTGTGCCCATTAGAAAAACCCATTAAAAACTTTGCACAACGTTTTAGTGGAGCATCCCAAGGCTGCAGATTGGGAAGAGTGGCTCTCCTATATAGCTTACTCATTTTTTTTTTTTAGTCTCTTGCCTGATGTTACCACAGATGTCTCCCCAGGGGAGCATAACAAGCTGACAGGAGCTGTTGCACAAAACAAAGCTGGATTTTGCTCTCCCACCCAAGACAAAGTGCCTCTGTGGTGTTAGAGATGCTTCTGTAAGAAAAAAGCTTATTCTAGAAATCAGCTTTGAACTGTTCACATTCATCAACCAACAACAATTTTTTCCCTTTGTCAGTCAGCCATGAAGTAGGATTTTGCAGGAAGGAGGTGACAATATTTCTGGAACTGCTCCAGTACCTCCCCCTTTCCTATGCTCAGAGACCAGTTACTCTATCTGGTCTTATAGCTCTGCCCTGCTTCTTGCATTAACCGTAGGATTTGTCTGCTGTAACTACAGCTCCATGCTTACAACAGCTGGAGCTCTCTATCCTTGGCAGGATCAAGAGCTCTGGTCTCACACATACAAACGATGTGATGAATGCCCATGTGTTGAAGATTCAAAGGTAAATTTGGCCTCAGAACTACATTCCACATTGTTAACTACTTGTGAACACAGAAGGCTCTAAGCTCCCCTCAACGAATTCACATATAATTTTTGCATCATGTGCTCAGGGACAATTTAGCAATGTATAAATTGTGGTTGCAAGATGCCTTTTTTACTTTACTCACTTGAGTGACTTTTTTTATTAGTTTTCAGACCTTTGCCATTATTTCACCATGGAAGCATTTTATATAGAAACACACAGCCATACTTCTGGGGCTTTGAATTTGCATTATTCCAATTAAAAATACAAAACCCAAAACCCCAACAAAACAATGAATAAAAAGCTCTTGCTTTGGGCTTCATTCATGGTAGGTTTGGACTATCTTCACTTAAGAACACAAAACCAAGTTCTGCTTTTCCTGTTGAAACACATGGGATTTGTTCTTGCATAGCTGATAGTGTTTAGCTAGCGGCTTGCAGGTTGACTTGCACAAGTAGGCACAAAATCTTTTGCATCACTCCAGACTATATTTTGTTTAATTCAATGTTTTACTGGCACATAGTAGAATAGGTAAAATGAATTTATGAATTCTAGATAGAATAGCAGTTATTTTACTTATGAAATTCTACTTCCACTCATGTTTGGGGTGTGCTCCCAGAAAAGTTAGGGGATTTTAGTATAAAATCAGCCTTCAATCATGCAAGTGTTTGTAAGTGAAAGAGCCGAATATCATCCAGGAACCACAAAATATGCATGTACAAGAGTATGATTCAGACTGAAGTAAAATTTTTCACTTGTCAGCAGAAGGGGAGAAAACTAAACAGTGCTAAATACAGCCACTATAAAGAAGGTTAACATTTAACCAGGGTATAGTTTCTGCTCAGGTGCTCTAGGGCAGCTTGTTCACTGTCTTAGCATTGTACTATTTCCTGTGGGCGCTGCCCTGAGAGCTTGTAACATTCAAGGCTAGACCTAGCAGACAGTTTTCACGTGCCAAGTGCTATTTTCAAAGCAATCATTGCTGCTTTTAACTCGTAACTGGTGTCTACAAAGAGCTAGAGACTTCATTCAGAAGAGCAGGGGAATAATATTATGTATATATAAATAATATATGAGTATCTTAAACCTCTGTGCATGTAAGAAATTTCTATTTGAATGGCACAATCACCTTCAGTATGGCCATTCATCTCTCAATACATTTCCCAATTAATTGGTTCTATTAGACTTTAGAAATTAGACCTTTAGCTTAAGAAATAAAATATTATTCAGCCCAAATATTTATTAGAGTATATATTAAACAGTACAACTAAGCACTGATTTGTAAGTCTCAAGAAGACAGTGCTCCAAAATATTTTTTCCAAGATAGAACACCTTTAGAAGTTATAACCTTGCTGGCAGAAGTTATTTTTTCTATGTAAAGGGAGTATTTTCATCTTAGCATCTAAATTCACTTCAATCTTGCCTAAGTTACAACCAGCTGCTGACTGAGAATTATACATGAGTAAGCATAGAATGAAATGGGAACGAATTTTTAAACCTAGACTGCTTGATAGTTAAATGGCAGTAACACGGCCGAAGTCAAAATGGACTATGCAACTGAAAATTTTGGTGGTGATAAGCTCCAGGGTTGGGTTTTTTTCTGAAATACCTGGTTCAACACTTATTTGTAAGTCATGCCTGATTTAAAAAAAAAAACAACCCAAATTACATTGGATTCTATATAAATAGTTATGTGAAAAGCATATGTTGATGCTCAGCAGCACTCAGGAAGGCAAAAAGATGTGAAAGCATGATTAGAATTGTAAGGAACCTAAACAGAAAATGTCACTGCTTCACTCTGCTAATCTATGGCACAGCCACTCCTTGAGACTTTGTGTAGTTAGTCCTCTCACCTCAGAAGAGGGAAAGACTTAAACAAGAGTGATGAAGATGATCTTAAACCTGTAACAGCTTCCATGTGAAGACAGATCAAACCACTCAGCATTCTGGTGAAAGAGCTGGAAGAGGTGGACTTTTAAGTATCAGAGGGATGGATAAGATTAGCACTGATATCAGGAGTTAGTCGTGAAAATAGTGAGTGGCAAACTCAGAAATAAAACCAAAGGGAGTGCTTTTTCCATGATTACGTGTAGCTGGTTGCAAAACACTATCAGAAGCATTGAATGCCAACAGAGAAACAGAAGAACATTAACTTCTACACAATTTATACAAGTTCATAGAACAAAACCTCAAAGGGCTGTTAAAAACATTAGTGCAAATGCAGCCTTAGTGTTAAAAAGGCTACAGATTACCAAAAACTAGCATCTACACCAAGGATCATATGTTTGCCCTTATTTATATTCCTTGCCCCAGCATGTGCTGCTGTCTGGCTGCTTTCAAAGGCAAGATACTGGTTCAGAGGGACCATTAACCTAATCCAGTAGGGTTTTTTCGATTCAGGCAGGTCAAAATGACATATGAAGTAGGTCTTATAAGTCTTGAACATGCACATTTTATTTAAAATTATTCAAATGGCAACAGAGCAGATTCATAGTAAAAAACGTAACACCAATCCTGGTTAAAATAATAACTAAAAATACATAATAGATTTAAGATGATCTTAAGAAAACAGATTGTAAAGGAGACATTGTGAATACTATCAAATTTTTTTCAAGAGCCCATGCAATTCAGATTCTTGGAGGCTCAGAAGTTTATTCTGTACCTCCATGTGACAGAAGGAATCCACATTCAGGCATTGACTTGGAGCATTTCTAAGCACCAGGGTGCTCTTTTTTTTTCCTAGACCAACCAGAGGATACATCAACATCTCTCCCAGTTGTTTGCCAACAGCAAGGAGTTGAAGGAATGCCACACATAATTCAGGATTCACTTTTCTGCTTTTAAACTTTTCTACTGGTTAAACAGCAAAGTAGCAGAATGCCTCAGTAAGAAAGTGCTCCATTTTTCCAAGGAGTTGACTTTGAAGACAGGGAAGGGATAAATGCTACCAGGAAAAGGAATGGCTATAACAGGTATCAGGCACTTGTGTTCTAGTAGACAAACTGCAAATACAGGACCTGAGCAGCCAACAATTGTCAGCAGAAGGCAGGAATCCAAGACACAATCAGATGTTGTCTATATTTTCTTGGTGCATTCTCCACAAGCCACAGGGACACCAGCCCAATTTATCTGTAAGGATGTACCTTGAGCACTCAGCATGCCAAAGGAGGAGAATAAAATAGGAAAATATAAAGTCAGGTAAGAGGAATTGCCTCTGACTTATAGTTTGCGCTGTAGGACAGTTTTGTTGTAGTATATCCAAGTCCACTGGATGCAAGTGCAACACACCAACAGAATAACCATCCTTTGTAAATTGCTCAAAATAGGACATACCTTGATACTGAATCAGTTGGTCTAATAAGAGATGTTGCTGCTCTGCACAAGTCTTGCTTTGTACTGAATCAATAGTAGTCAATCTCCTCATATTTCCTTGGGGCAATATTGTCCCTTTCATTAAAGAATAGAGAGAACAATCAAAACATAGATCTACTCTGATTTTCACAAGGGTTTTGAATGCAAAGAAGCCAATCAAGAGTAACACTCTTACATTTTGTCCTGAAGTACTGACGTCTACATCCTCTATGAAAGTGACCAAAAGTCAATTATTTATGTAGCTTCACTGGTTAACAAACATAGGGCATCATCTCATTAATCCTTTTTACCTCTGGGCTCTTCTTCCCTTTTTAATGTTTTCAGAGTAATTGACCTCTCCTGCAATCGTTGTTCAAACCAGTGTCAGCTGACCATCTTTTTCATCCTACCCTCAAGTCCTATAACCGTTTGTAACAATGCTACTGTTTCTAATAATTATTGCTGTTAAGCAACAGATGCCTTCTATTATAGTAAGTCACCTGTATAAGCAATTTACATATCAGACTTCTCCATTTCCAGTTTCTTCTCAATTTCTTCCTCTCATGTGGGCCTATTCTCACAGTGCACTTTTTGAGCTGGAAGCATGATATTTGAACCAGTTGTACTGATACAGCTGAATTGCAACAATGACATCACCCTCCTCCTGAAAGTGTTTAATGGTATTTAATTTTCCCCCTGTGTTCAAATTTCCTTTAAAAACAGACTCAAGAAATGAATGCAAGAATTAAGGTTTTTTTGCCTATGTGTATTGTCTTCAACTTAATTTTCAATTTGTTTTACAGAATGTGTTTGCCAGCTGTTCTTTTATTGTTTTCATACCACTTTATATCCAAATTTCTAGTTAAATACTTACTATTTGGCCCAAATTCTGCTCCCTAGTGTGCACGATCGGAAGTCACAAGTATATCCAAGAGCTGGAATTGGCTCTAGCTGTTCACCCACAGCCTGTCACATCTTTCAGTATTTTTTTACTATATCCATTTCATTTTTCTTAAATGATCTAAGCCATTTTACTGAGGCAGCTTTTAACAGACAAGTGTGTATAACTAACAGCACCTTCACTGAATTTAAAATTACCCAGCTCTTATGTTTTAAAACTTAGTGTGAAGCAGGTTATTTTAATAGAATACTCCTGACAGTTGAACAGAATCCAGTTTTACTCACAAATTGGTGCAATTTTAAATATCACTTCAATTAGGAAGCCAGATCATGAATTATAGATTAAATTGGTTAGAAACCTTATATGACACGATACTTATTTGTCAAGTATTATAGCATATAGATGGTATTATTCAATTTCTCTCCTCTTACAGCTTTGTAATATATTTCCAGGCACTTCTAGCACCTCACTCTATATAAACAGATGGAAACCTTTTAGACAAGCATAGAGTTAGCTTGCCTGTATATAACATGAGCTACAGTTGCTAATTCATGAAACGCAGAATTTGGAATCTTAATAAAGTATTTTTACTTTAACATGAGGGGCAACATTTATACATGTTGCCATTGTTTTACCCTTTATTTTAGAGGCTGACAACAACCAGGAAAAACAAATTTAAAATGCCCTTTTAAGTTTTCACACACTAGGATATTTTTACTAAACTAGAGGTTAAGGGAGAAGATTGTTCTAAAGAAACTTTTCTTAGATCAGATTACTTATTTATGCAATTAGAAATTTACAGTAGGCTTTCAGCAAGACCTACCATGTTGTAAAATTACTTTTACCAGCATTAAGCTTTTGCTTAGGCTTTGTTCCACACCTAGTTGTAGCTAGCACTTGCTGCTTCAGGGCGAGGTTGAGCTCTCCTCTTGGTGCCTGTAAGTTCAGGCCTTTACAGTAAGTTTTACACATGAAGTGGCTCTAAGGACTTAAGAATGAGTCAGTCACTGTGAGTTACTGCTACTGTCAAAACCATCCATCACTGAGTCTAAAGATTCCCATAGCTGGCTGTGAAACTTGTAGATACCTTGTAACATGAATGCTATTGCAGCTGTACTCCGTTATATCAACAGATGTTTTAACAGAGACAGGATGCTGAAAGAAAATATCCCAGCTGGCTTAACTTCAACATGCAGAAAAATACTTGGAGTCCTCAGCAATATTTAGAAGATAACATGACATTTGACACGCCCACAATGGACATTACAATGTAACAGAAAGGAATGGGGTTGATTTGACATTATTTGTTTCAGATAACAGGTGCTAGGAACAGAGGAGAAGCAGTAGACGTCATGCCTTGACTTTAGTAAGGATTTTGAAGTGGTTTGAAAATCATATCCAGAGAGCAGCTGTCAGCTGCTCTCTGTCAGGAGAGAAGGGTCCCTCAAAGAAGAGTTCTGCACTGGCTTTGGTACCACTCACTCTATGGATCTTGGATGGTCAGTCAATTTGAATTCTAGACAAGCAAAAAAAAAGTAAACCCACCGATAAAAGTCAGTAGGTAAACAGAGTATTTTTCTTAAAAAATAAAATTAGCAATATAGGATTGTGCATGTAGCTTATCTATAAAACAGGATCAGGGAATTGCAGCCAATTGCAAGCATAAATTCAAAAAAATAGTCACTTTGCTTTATTGATCTTCCATGTGTCACAGGGTAAGGATTGCCTCCACTGTGGCCACCAGCCTATAAGAATGATCAGTTAGAGCAGGGGAAAGAAATGAACAATATTCAGTGCCTAGAAAATACAGCACAAACTATGGCAGGAAAGGAAATCTTTCCATTCTTACAGAACATAGGTTTAGGCACCTAGAGTTTTCAGCTCATGGAAATGACACTGAAGAAAATGAGAAAAAGGCAGTGTTCAGAAGTGCAGGAGCCAGCAGCTAGCAACTACTGCAGTGGCTTTTACTGCAAGGTTTTACAGCAAGGAAACAGAGACAGAGACCATGGAGGCACAGCTGATCCCACCTTGGGAAAGGAGGGTGGTTCTTGCAGATCTGGAAATATGTGTCCTATAAAGAAGGTGAGGTTTTAATACTAGTCCTCTTGTGTTTCTGCTGCTGGACTGAAACTTAGACCTCTGTTAGATATTTATTGTTGTTTCCTCTCCATCTCCTTTGGAAGCTCATTCCTTATATTTTCTACATCACCTTACAGAATATACTGTGCAATTTCTCATAGCTGGCTGAAACTAATAGCACAATTAGCTAAAAGACACAGATCTGCAGGACTACAAACAGTGATAAACCATCAGAGGGACTTCTGCCCCATGTTGACTTCTGTTTGGGCTACAAAATACTTTAGATTTTGTCTTGTAGAGCTGTTTCAGAAGTGTAGAGTTTTTATTGCAATATGTACTATTTGCTTATATTTTGAAGAATAAATGTAAAAAATATTTTTGATGGAAAACTGTGCTTTGTCTTTTTTTATGAAATAAAGCTTCACTCCACAAAGTATTTTGTATACATTGACAGTATACAGATTCCATCCAAAGATTCAAAAATTATTTTAAAATGTCCGCAGTATCATCTGACTTATGGGGTAGATACCACTTTCTTCCACATTGCAGGGAAATTGCATCCCATGTGACATCTCCCAGATGATCATTTCTTGGTTTTCAGACAATACTTACACCCCACCCCAAATAGTCAAAAGTTTTCCTTGGAAGTTAGCTCTACTACCCCTTCAGCACTTCAGAATTTTCAACCGCAATTTTTTTGAGTTCATAGTGTATACCTGTTCAACTCTCAATTCATCTAAAGAAATAACTATATTTTTGATATCTGCTCTGTTTAAATTGACAGCTCAAGACTTTATCTAATTCTCACCAAATTTCTACATAATAAAAAAATCCCGTATCCTTCTCTATCAAAAGACCAGCTGCCTTATTCTCCTTCTGCAAAGATGAAACTAACATGCTGCCCTTGGCTTCAGTGACTGCAAGGCTGTGTTTCTAGAAATTGTTTCTTAAACTGGATTGCATTACATTTCACTTCAGCCCTTATTTTGTCAGATGCTAAAATAGTTCATGAATTTAGTCTTTTAAGATGCTAAGCAAACCTATGAATTTAGATTTTTTTCTTTAAAGTGGGCACTGATCCCCATTACAACAGAATTAGGACAGAAACAAAGGTAATACAATTTTTTCTTCCCACATGGTTGTGAAGCAGGTGATTGTAACTGTTCCTCCCTCCCCATCTCTCCAGAAATCAAGTAAGGAAATGACTGTGAACATAATTGTGATACCAAGAATCATATACTCACTAATCATAATATTTTCTTTAATCATAATTAGTTAGTTACCATGTTATTTTTACTTTAATAATGCCTTGCACCTTCATTCACTCTAACATTGCAAGCCTGCCCTGTCTGGCTGCACTGGATGTTGTAGAAACTCACTACAAGGAGTCATTTGTCCTCCAAATGTGTAATGCAGCAATGAGCATTATTAAACACACTTGTGATAGAATCTCTTCTGAGAGTTATTATATATTATGCAAAGATTTTTTCCATCTATAAGAATGAGTTTAATAAAAAGTTATTTGAAAAAAGAAAGGCTGACTAATTTCTTTATCTAGAAATAGCATATTTATTCCAAATGTTCAATTTACATCCTGTTTACTTCAGATTCCACAATGGTGCTTTGTTTGTGTCAATCTGGTTTGCATTTCTGAACACTTGTCACTATCTGCAGGTAACTATTTTGGTTACGTGAAAAGATATCAAACCCACCTTAGCCAGCTTTTCAAACACAATTTCAATCCTTTAAGTTGTTAAAATTTTTGCAATGCTTTACCAGGATTTTAAAGGAAAGTAGGAAAGAAACTGCATTATTAAAGATGTTTCCAATGAAAACTTCAAGGGTGCCATGAGAGTATTTTAAGAACACACAGCCACCTGGACATTCTTCTGACTTACTGATAATTTCCTTCCTAGGACAAGTGAGCTCATCCACAGTAAAACTACTTTTCTGACTGTCCCTATAGACAACCTTAGCAAGTCAAAACTGTACCTTAGAATGCTGCCACAAGCCATGACTTGTAGCCTAGTGTAGGGTTTAGTAACAAGAGCTAATTAGGAAATCTGTCTTTTGCAGCACTGGTTTCCATTCTCAAAATGCCACTTTCTACCATGGAATAAATGAGCCTACTGCAGCCCAGTCCAAGAATATTCTATGCTTTTCAATAAAAATACGCCCTGGCCAACATTCTAACACTGTTGCAGAAATTGATCCCTTTTCCTAAGCTTTTCAAGAACATTTGAACACCATATATCAATGCAATTATTGCTTCTAAATTAGTTACAGAACCTCTCACAATGGTTCTTGAAGGAAGTGAAAGAAAACAGTACTAGGAATGCACTCAGAATTGGCTTTGAATAAATGTAAATTGGTCTCAGCTTTGATTGAGATGAGCTTCAGACTATAGACCAGACAGAGGAACAAGAATTTATTTAGGACTAAATTTACTACCCTTTTCATAAAACCAAGCCAAGTAATAATGGGAACCATATTAGAGGCTACTTACACCTGCAACAGTCAGGACAAGACCAGTTCAAACACAACCTTGGGCACTCACAGCCACGATGTACTGGTCAAAAACTACCACACACCATCACATCATACCACCCATGGTACTGGTGCTACCCTGATTTGTCCATGAAAGGATAAAGCTTTCCCTGTTCAGAAGTGCGAGCTGAGCGCAGTGCAGGCATTGGCAGAGACTCATCTAGCCTGTGCAGAAGTCCAGCAGCCAGGGAAGTCCTTGAGCCACAAAAAAAAAAAACAAAAAAAACCCTGCCTCACTCTGAACCTTTTTTGTTCCCAGCCACAGCCCAAGGTACCAAGGACTGTCCCTACTACATGCAGCAGAAGGGCTCACAGCCAGCCCTTGGGAATGCAGCAAGCAGGGACAGCAGAATCACAGGTGGGCCTGGCAATCCCATTCCTACCTAGCCCTGGGCTTCACCCTGCAGACACCACAGAAAAAAAGGGAGAAAACCCTGCAGGGTCCAGAGCACTCACTAATATCACCCTGCTGAGAAGAGACATCTGGGCCCACACCAGCTTTCCAGAGAAGTCATTTTTAATCCCTCCTTACAAAGACATGAACTAAGACTGTTCTGTAACCTGTATGACCATCCGACACGTAGCTATTAAACAGACAGCTAAGTTAGTCACACATTAAACCAGAGCATATGACTCCTGCTGGATAGACTGCAATAATTTTATTGAAATAAATATTTTCAGTGGAAGTTGACAACGAGGATATGTTGGATTTAATGGGTTTTCAGAGGAATCTAGTCAGTTTTGAAGTATGTGCTCAGATTTTACTATAGAGACAGTTCAACCTTGACAAATCCCAAGATAATGATCTTTTAAGGGCATTATGTACTTAGCTGACACAAATAGCATATTTTAATTACAGTTAATAAGAGTCAGATTTTGTTTTGAATTCCATGATGTCAAACCTGGCATGCTCCTTTAAGGAGTCTGTACAAAGAGCACAATCGTTTTTTTCCTGTAACTCATCTAGACTTTTTTTTTGCTAATGTCAGTTTGACCTTGAAGAGAACATGGTATCCTTTGAGGTCCTTTTTTAAAGAAAAAGTCACACTCAGGGCCAGCAATTCTTTCCCTAAAGAGACCTTTGTATCTCTAGCTGGTGAAAGCTGCTGCTCTACCATGCACCAAGAGGTAGTATTCCTTGTCCTGTTTGTTTACAAAAGAATACAATTACAACTGAACTCTGATTCCAGAAGTATTCACCACCAGTACGGGAACCTTTTGTACCAGTGTTAGGAGTCTGCTGAGATAGGGTGTAAAACATACAGCAGACCTGTACAAGCTTATATAAGCTCTGATCTCTTAGTTGTTTAGATAGGATAAGAGGCTCCTGCAAGTTACTAGACAATGTGAATAGACCAATTGATTTCAGTAAGCATATTTATATATCACCCATTATTAAAGTGTCTGTGAATCTGGGCTATTACCCTATCAATTGTAACTATGACAGTTAATTTAATACATTTCTCTGCATGTAACATCTGGTGTTTTTTACTGATATCACAAGCTGTCCTTCAGATTCCATCATCCTGTAATAGTTTTGCAGTTAGCTGTAAATATGCCAGCAGCCTTACTAAGATTTCTCTAGATAGTTCAGTGGAATTAAGCAAACAAGGCTGATAACAGAGATATTTTCTTACCATGATTGTTCTAATGGATTGGGATTGACTACAAGGAGGCATTTAGAAATTCCACAAGACTAAGTTTTTCCTACGTGCAGTGCCAGTCAAGTGCTTGTAGACAATAATTTCTTTGCCTGATCCATAAAGTGTGCTCACAAAATTCATCAAGTTCAATAGGGATATACATCTCAGATGGATTTATACCTCCAAATAATTCAGCTGGCAGCTACTTTGTCACAGAGTGTAAGGCAAAAAGGGACTGTTAAGATAGTATAGTCTGGTCCCCTGCGTAACACAGGCCAGTGAACCTCAGCCAATAATTTATGCTTCAAGACCATAATTTGCTTTTGAATTATAGCATCTCTTTTAGAAAGATCTTCACTCATACACTAAGTGGAGGTGAAATTATTGCATGTCTAGGTAAGTTGTTCCAGTGATGAATTACCCTTACTGATAAGAGACTGCCTTATCTCTGGTCTGAATTTACATAGCTTCACTTTTCATGATTAGATTTCTCTCTCTTTTCCAGCTGAATATAAGAGCTCTCTGTAATTTTTCCCTACAAAGACACTTGACCACTGTTAAATAACATCTTAACCTTTACTTGGAGAAGTTAATGGACCAAGTAGACATCTTTCAATACACAGCATGTCCTTATAGCCTAATTAATTTTGTAGTTCTCTGCATTTACTCTCATTTTTAATGCATCCTTTCTGAAACTTCAAACAGAAAGGGGCCTATAATTTCTATACTACCGAGTCTTTCTTACTTCTGTACTTAGCGAGCAAACCCTCAGAACCCAATGTCCTCATGAAACCAGGAAAAATTACTTACAGAGAAGCTTTAAAATAGAGTAATTGAAAACACATAGGCAATTAAAGATTTCTATAGAAACCTTAGAACATAATTCCCACTGACAAGATGAAAATACCTGATGCAGGATAAGTCTAATATTGGACAGGATTCAGTTTGTTATCAAACAAATTTCTTGTAACTACCACTAAGTTAACAGAAGCAAGACCAACTTCAAGTATTTTTAGAATGCCCAATTTTATCTAAATTTCAGATTTGGGTGTGTCATTTTTAGTTTTAGGCTGCATTTTAGGTCTGAGAACCTTAGAAAAATCTCCTTAAAAACAAAACCACAAACTTTTGTCATTTTTTATCCATCCTTACAAAGTCAGTTTTGAGAGGAAAGAAGTTGTTTGCCAGTAAAGTCTGTATTGTTGGAAAATAAATATAAACAAGTAATTAGTTCTACTTGATGCTGTTTAGAAGTGGCATACAGTTAAATAAGCCCTAAAACTTCTAAAAGCTTATGCGTGGGAACAAGCACTCTAAAGAGCACCCACTAACCCATTCCTTTGCTTGAGCCAGGATTTCTTCTGTTTCTATGTCAAATTGTCTCCCAGGAAACTGAAGAAAGCAGTCCCTTCTCAACTCCCCACAGATTTGTGTACCCTACTTTCCACTTTTTCTTCTCTCTGGTTCTGTTGGGGAGCTCACTGATTTCTCTTCAGCTATTTATATACAGTTTGTGCCTATATTTGCAGCTATTTATATACACAGATACCTGTGGATATATTCCAGATGAGCTGACTTTTGCTTTTTCAAATAGGGAGGATTGGCTATGCAGAAAGCTTTCCTCTGGCCTGTGCATCAGTTCACTGCCTAGTCCAAGCCAGTTATTACACACAGCAACACTGCATGAGGCTCAGGGACTACTGAAAACTACTTGCATGCATAAATCATTTCACAGAAGTAGGGAGACAAACCAACTTGAATTTAGTAAACATTTATTCTGTCTGATTAACAACTATTTGAAACTGAGCTCTTTTTTCACAGTTTGTAACTTAGACTTCAGGATCCAGGGTGACTGCGTTGCATTTGAGAAAAAAAACAAAACAACTAGCACTAGAGAATCACTAAAGACAAACTAAAATTGACAGACGTGACACTTTCTGAATACCTTGGCTATCCAAATTCCTACTATGCATTGAACAACTCTGTCTTTCTACCTGTTTTACAGTCTTCATATAATACTACGTGCCAGATGCATGACCACCCAAGATGGTTGCTTCTCTTATTGATAAGGCAATTACTAGAGCAAATGGGGTTAGGGGATTTCTGTTCTAAAACTGAAACAATACTAGAACAAGATCCAGGGCAACTAAGTTCAAGGCTGTCATTAAAAACCAGGATGACTTAATTACGAGCATTTACAGTTAGAAGCTAGGCACTCTGGGAAGATGGAATGTTTAATGAAACCTATGCCTCAGGCACCAGAGTTGGCAAGGCACCTCTTCATATTTAATGCATTGCACAATTATCACAGATTTTGGGTTTCTATTTTGTACAGGAGACAGGGAAATACAGGGCAAAGACCTGCTCTAGTAGGTGCCTTTCTCAAATACAGTTTCAGCAGTGCTACTGGGAGCCCATTAGACATCCAGGTGAGGCTGTGATGGTCCAGAACAAAAGAGACCTTGCCCTCCACGGATGCTGAGCAGGCCCTCTCAGCTCTTGGTGTTGAAACATAAGCTTAAAAGTTACCCCGACGCCAGCATAGCACTAGGAACTGTGGCAACAGCTAAATCATTAGCTGTTAGAGATCTCCTTTGCATTATCTTTCTGCTGCATTGTTCCTTTCTCCCCTGTAGTTTTGAGCTTCGTTTAACATTCATATTTCTCTATCTCTTACTTGTTCATGCACAAAAAAAAAACAATGTAGGTGTATAAACCTCAAAATTGGGCAATTTCCATACATGTTTTAAAATAAAAGGTCCAAACTTATCAATAAAATTTTGTTCTTGTGACTAGAAGAGACCTAAACATGTTAGCAAGAGCAAATTTGTTCCTTGGTTGCTTCCTCCAAAATTTCTGTAAAATTTCTTTTCACCAAAAAAGTGTACCTCATTAGTATGAGAAGCTATATGGAAGCAACTAGAAAGACCCAGTGTTGTCCTAAGCTGCAAAAAATTAAGTCACTTTTAGGATTTTCTAATGCTGTAAATAATTAAGGCTTTACCTTAAAGTAATGCTTCCTCCAGATGCAATGGGGAAACCACCAGAAATCTGACTCATTACTACAAGTTATAAATCACAGATTAAGTCTTGATGAAAGGAACCACAGAACAACCCACACAGCTGAGAGATATTTGATGGTATAAACAGCCATAACATTAGTAATTCCCTTCAACTTGATCAACTGAATAAGAGCAATTTTCTAAACTACCATATTATACTCTTGTGGTTAAATAATGAAGGCTTCATTAGAACCATAGAATTATTTAGGTTGGAAAAGATCTTAGGATCATCAAATCTAACCGTTGACATAGGACTGCCAAGTCCACCACTAAACCACGTCCCCAAGTGCCACATCTACATGTCTTAAATACCTCTGGGCAGCCTATTCTAGGGATTAACAACTCTTTTCAAAAAGAAAGTTTTCGTAATGCCAATCTAGACTTCCCCTGATACAACCTGAGGCTATTTCCTGTTGCTAAGGGAGAGGAGACCAACCCCCATCTCACCTCTCTCTGATAGCTGTAGACAGCTCTGTGGTTCTCTTCTATCCTCCATTTCTCCAGGTCACTCAGCTGCTCCTCATCAGACTCATGCTGCAGACCCTTCACCTTCTCCCTCACCTTTCTCTGGACATTCTCCCTCAAATAGATGTGCTGCCCTCAGTTTCCTGTAGCAAGCCTTATTCCATTTGAGACTTTAAATTTCAGAGCTTATTTCTGTTAATAATAAATAAATGTAAAGTTTCAGAGATGCTCTTATTTTTTAAAGACTTTCAGAATGTTCCTTAGAGTAAGTTTGTTTTTCAACACTATCTTTTAAACTCTTTTCCTTTTTGAGCACAGTATTTTTATCTTTTTTAACATCTGTGATGTCTGTTGTTAAATGGACACACCTCAACCGAGAGCTTATAGCTTCAAAATCCTTTGTACTCTGAACTGAGTATGGAGGGATCTAAAGCAAAATAAGTCAGAAACAAGAAATATACAAAAAAACCACAACAAACTCTGTGTCCTTCCAATAAGTGCAGAAAATAATGATAAGATTTTTTTCCCTAGGTGACCTCATTGTCACTGATGTTCCAAACAAAAGACATTGAGATGATTATTACATATAACCCTCAATGAATACTAAATCCAAAGTATAGATACATGTAATACTGGTTTTTAGACAGGAAGACACCTTGAAGTTCTCTGACTTACCTTTATTCACAGCTTTACAGGTAGTCTAGGGCAAGTCTCCTTTGTTCTGGAAATAACTACTTGGTTCTTAGTCCACAACTGGTGCCCTCTCTAAAAGAGGAAAGAAAGATGTTCTGGTAATGAAGAGGAAATTTTTAGCTTACCATATTTAAGAGATACAACTCATAATAGTTTAACCAACACCTACTAGAAGTACCAACATGCATCTACAATATCATTCTTCTGAACTACACCACAAAACTTCCCCAGCCCTCCTCACCTCCAAGGCACACATGTTGGCTGTACTCTCACTCCAAGCCAAAAGCAGCCCCAGGTACTCCCAGGGCTCCTTTTGCGTGTCCCTGGGTGAACACTTCCAGAACAGCTGAACCACCCTTAACAAGCCTAAAGCCTAACCCCCGGGCTCCAAAGTGGACACAGGTGCAGAGGTTGGCACTTTTGTCACAGCTGGGTGTGGTTAATTTAAGTGACAAGCTGTGGATGCACTTTAAGAAATGTTGCACATGATGCAAAACCTTTCACTTCATCATAGACAAAGCTGACTTTAACACTGATACATTCAGTTATACTTGAGAGACTGTTTTATCTGGCAGAACATTTCACAGGTGTAACATCTTACACTGTAATTCAGCAGGATTGCATGACTCATTTGATAATTAGTGAGAGGTCTTTTAGCAGGCCCAAACAAGGACCCAAGAAACTAATACCTTCCAAGAAGCTCCTTATTCACCTCTTAAGAATTATATACCAGAGTGATGAGTGGCTGACCATGAGCACAAACACCTGGCAATTGCCATTGCAAGATTTCTGCAGGGCCAAATTAGAGACATAAACAAGAAGAGACAAATCATAAAAATGATACTATTTTACTGTTTCCAGTTATACTTTGGATATTCATATAGCCATATGTAGAAATTAAGAAATTTTGTAATATGCATGTTGGTACTTCTAGTAGGTGTTGGTTAAACTATTAGGAGTTTTAAGAGAAGGATACTTCAAGTCATTACTTCTGTAGCATCCTTCATCATTGTGCAACGAATTGACTAATGGACCTGTTGTAAAACAACATCCAGTGTCAAGGAAAAGGGGGGAAAAAACTTAAATCGGTGTAAAAGTAATGCAAGCAGCTAAGGACTGTTCCAGGAAACCTCAGTAGGCTCATATTGCCCAATAACCTCATTCTTTCAATTACAGTTTCTGTCACCCTGCAGGGCCATTGTCATGGGCAGAAAATGCAGTGAGAAATCAATCCTGGACTTAGGAGGACAGAAACACACACTCTCCCTCATTTCAGGACAGGCCACCTCTGGCTTGTTGCACCTTGGGTTTGTGATGAATCCAATCCAGACCAGTTTAGTTTTTGCCACATGCTAAAGGTCCAATATTAAAGAGTCAGCATTTGCAGAAAGAGGTAATAGCCTTTGTTAGAACAGGAGAAAAAAAGAAACCTCAGAAAAGCAGAGTAGATGGCAGGCACTCAGCCTGTCAGCCCATGGTAGGCCATGCACAACACAATGTCATACGTGAAGACAGGCTGAGTGCCTGAAAGTATATATTTTTCCAAGAATATCAATCTAATAAAAGCTATTATTTCTGCCCACAGATCCTGCCTGCCTTATACTCTTAGACTGTCATGGCTTCAGAAAAGATCTTACAAACATTTGGGAGCCACTGCTGGCAGGGATGGGTGAGTTCCAGCAATGCTGTTCCCTGCCAAGCCACCCTCTCATTCCCCAACCAAAAATAAAAAGATGTGCTCTGTAGAAGAGCACTCTGAAGGGAGGCTGGCCATCGTGTTCACCACAATTAAAGAGCAGGCTTGTAAAAAGTATGCCCTGGGATTATAAAAGAACAACCTTGCTACTTCTGTGTCTCTAGTTCAAAGATGCCAATCCTGCCTCCCTTTGCAGGAATAAGGCTGATTTTGACCACAAGATACAGATTGTAACAGAAAAATTGCCAACTTCAGGACAAAGGGACAACAAAATATTGTTTTTAAAGAGGCAGGTGGAGCTTTGAGAGAAATGAATCAACCTTTCCCATTCACCTCTGACCTTTTACAGTATGTGAAAAGTCAGTCAATTAAAGAAAACAAAAACTCAAAAAAACAAAAAGGAAAAAGGAACAAAACCACAAGTTTATTTTTTTCTTTTTTCTTTTTTTTAAACTAAACACCACAACTGGATTTACTAAAATTATAGTTGAGACCACTGGAAAATTGCTAGGGTGATAAAACAGCTTGTATTATAACCACCACTTTCATTCTGCTCTGTGGTTTAAAAATGCATCTGATTTACTCTCTAGCTTTTCTTGTCTGAAAAATGTAGCTATACAACCCTTAGTGGTTAAAACTATGGCTGAGTCATTCTACTTTGCCACAGCTGACGTATCCTTCAGAAAGCTCCCACCACACTGTCTGGAGAGTGACTGGACATGCTTTGGCTTCTGCACAGCCATCCCATGGAAAGAGACCACGTATATCCCCAAAGCTTGAAACTGCACAGGGAGTTCTTTGGAAGCTAGAGATGAGAAAGGGCTACAAAATGGGTGCAAGGAGCATCTAAACACAGTAACAGGAAATGCAGAAAAGTGTTCACCAGCTGTTAGACTCTTCCCTTCAGAGAGTGATCTGGACAACAGGCTGCTTCCTGCGCTCCTCAGCTTCTCAATTCCAGGCTCTCATTGAGAGAGGATTCACTGGCTGACTGTTCATATGGGAAGGAAGAACAGATGCAAGAGAGCCAGACTGGGAGAAACCAGAAGTTAAGACAAGGTCAAGAGAGAGCGTGAATGGTTGGAGAAAGGTGGAGAGGCAGAGAGTCTGCCAAATAAATCCACTATAACAAGACCACTTTTAATTGTGTTCTACTTCTGCTCTCCAATACTGCCTGGTCATCCCATGCAAATCCAGTAGACTCCATTACTTCTCCTGTTTCTGTCAACACAAGATATAAAAATGCCAGTGATGTGGGAAGTATGCCTCAGTAGACTCACCAGGTTTTCATTGTGTGCCGCCCAAGAATGAAGACCCTGCTTTTCTCCCATGAGTAGGAATTTCTCCCTTCTCCAGAAATTTTTACCAGTCTGTCCCAAAACTCAGCATGCCCCTCATTAACTTTTTGACACTAATTGGTTTATCATGGAAGAAGATGCTAAACAGGTGTTGAAAGTAGTCAGGCAAAAGGAAACAACCGAATCAAACCAAATATTTTTTTAAAACAACCCTATGATAAAGCCTGTGCTTTGGCTTTCTCATCCCCAGAGTAATCACAGCAGATTTTACTGAAAGTAGAGGCTTAGATATGATACAGTCTTAAATAATTAGAGACAAAAAATTTCAGCAGGCTGTGTTCTTAGCTCATAAAAACACTACATTAAATGTAACATATTTACTACAGCCCTCAAGGGTGCATAGTAAAAAGGTACATTTTTTACTCTGCAAGACCTATTCCAAGTCTATTTAATTTCACTTGGGAATCTGGATTTCACTGGATTTAAGTGACTTCCTTCTGATCTGTGCCCAGTGAAAGAGCACAGTACAAAAGAACAAGCCAGGTTTATTTATTTAGTAGCATGTTCTCACTGCATAGTGGGATCTTAGAGTGCTCCTGGGTAGACACTTCGTGGCTGGGTAAAGCTGCTCTCAGCAGGTGGATATAGCTGATTCCAGGGGCCCCTGGCAGGTAAAATTCGTGTAGCACAGGAAAGAAAAGAAGCTCAGGACTCTGTGCTGGCACAGCACTGTGGCAGCACTAATGGCAAGGGGTTACATGCAATTTAAACACAACATCTTGTCCTGGGCCAAAATTGTGCAGAAGTGACTTGGAGAAATTTTTCACCTCATGACTGCCCCTTGAAGAATACAAGAGACAAATATAACCACAAAGAACTGGTCCAAAATACTGATAATGCCTTAAACATCTGTCATCTCCAAACACAAGGCCCAACATTTATCACAGCGTAACTCTGCAGATCCTTTGCTAGCAAAAAAAAACAGAAAATGAGGTAAAATTTTTCCTAAGTAAACTTTTACCAACAATTTATCATCAGTATTTTCATCTCCAAGTGCAGGCAGAACCCATGGTTGTGTTGGATACTTTTTACCAGGATCACCCTGGTAAATGTTGCAGTTCTAAATAGCAGGTTCCATAAACAGCACTCACAATTCTGTAAGACTTTTTCCAAATATTTTTCTAACAGCACTTTTTTTATCCTGGAGTGCACAGGTGACTGCAAAATCACTTTGCTTTCAGCTCCACGATGTAAGTATTGGTCAAGGGCTGAGTGGAAAAGAACAGGGGAAGCTTTCACTGCCAGGTAGCCAAGCTTGCCAGGGAAGGGCTTCTCTGTCACGCTCAGATTTTTCCCCAGGATTTTGAAAACTCTCAGAGTATGCAAGCAGAAACATGACAATGTCATATTATTTAAAAACAAAACAAATAGAGTTGTTGTTTTCTAATCTAGATGTGCATTAGGCTGTCAGATATGAGCCCATAAGATATAATAGCAGAACTACATGCAGTCTGTTATTACAATCTAAAGATTGTATTGTCATAACAATATGAAGGCAGCACATTTGGTTAGACACAAAATCTTAATGCTATCATTTCCTGATTTTTGAGTGCATAACAATGCATTGAATTTTCTTAATGCAAAATTTTTAGTTAGCATTTTTTCAAGCCTTAGTATTCTGTGAATGTAAAGTCATTCAAGCATAAAATTGATAATGTTTTAGATTCTTTGAATTTATAAATACTCAGGCTTACATAGGCTTACATTCTTCTTCCCTCACGTACTCTTCAAAATAATTTATTAACAGCACATATAAGAATAGGCATCTATAATAGAAAAAAACCAGCCTCTATAAAAGATAAGTGTAGCACAAGAAGAAACATTCAGTTAGTCCCTTAGGAACTGAATAGTTTCATCTACAATAAAGACTTTTCAGGAAAAACCTAACTCTATTTTCTTTGTTGTGGTTCATATTCAGTTTCATTCCTGTGAGCCAGGTGGTACATAAAGATGTGAAAATCAGATTTTTCAGATAAACCACAAAACAATAGAAATTAGGACTCTGGCAGATGGATTATCACAAACCCAGGAAAAAGACTACTAAGAAAAAAGATTCAGAACTAAACTGCTGATTATTTTTGAGCTATGATGCCAGGGTAATATTGGTATTCAACTATCCTCTGGAACTCAGAAATCCATCTGTACTCTGGGATCAATCAGTTCTAATACAATGAAAAGCAAATTGTGGAAGGCATCCAAGGCAGGCCTCAGTTGTAGAGTTTTCTTGGACAGATTTCAGCTCTGAACCAATGTCTTTATGCAGCTTCTACGAAAATTTGACTGCGATATCAAATCCATCCCAACATTTAATCTGTGGGAAGTGAGTGCATCCTAAAGCTTAAGCAAATGGGTCCAATGCCACCATTTCTCAGAAATGGAGATTTTGGCTTTGTAGCTCCACTTTTGCAGACCAGGTTTAACAAAACTGCTAAGAGGAAGTGTAAGCAAATGCAGTTCTTCACCATCCTTACACAAACACATACACAATTATATATGTATATATTATTATATCCACAACTTTATTTCTGAGTCTGACATAAGCTAAGAAAACTTCAGTTTCTGAAGCAAGTCAGAAGCTACCTATCCATAAATAGCAATGACCACATTAAACTGCCTGGAAAAGCTTCCAGATCAGCAAACCTTCTCCTACTCTCAGTTTTTTGGTCATTCTTGGATTTCTGGGATTTAGGCACTGGTTCTAAATTTCTAATTGGTCTAAAATTTCTGATGGTCAGGCTACATATTGCTGAATTCTGAAAACCAAATAAGAAAATGTCTCCCAGTGTTCATTAACTGTGACAAAATTTCAGTAACATAGAAAGCAAAAATAAACTTGATACATATCTCACTTACATCATTTCCATTTGTATGTTTGATATTCCTGAGTCATTTAATAGGTGCCAGACTTACAGTGATATGAAAGATTTTGAGGAAGTAAATTGTCCTGTGACCCACGCAGTAAATGTCACTGCATATAATTTCTCTTTTTTCAAAATGAGCTATGTTCATCTTTAACAGAAAAATAATAAAACTCAAAGACTACTTATCTACTTTGTGAAGGCACACAAAACTGATCACTATTTTTTAATCATTATGTGGCTTTGTATTTCTTAAAATACATCTTCATTGAGTAATGATATCTGCCTTGCAACCTTAAACTATTTTAGTGGTAATATTTAATGCATTTTATTTTTAAATATCATTGTAACTACAGCCTCATGTGGTTTATGTAAAACTCAATGACCTTAAGGAAAGGGATTAGTAGATTAGCTTTTGTATTGGTTTTTTTTTTACTATACTATTGAACTTTTTTCTTTTTTTCCCTGAGGACACATATAGTTCATCCAACTTGCCCTAGTTTATGTCCATACATGTCCTCACATTTGCTCTGTTGCATAAAAAATGAATATATATATTTGTGTGACTTATAGAACACAAAGATAAGAAATTATTTTTGACTGGTTCTTGAACTTGGAGTATTGGTTAGAGTGATGCAATACTTGATTACCTGTTTGCATACTAAATGTCAAAAATTCATTAAAAGATAAAGCGTTATGCAATAGAGCATGAAGTTTCTTCACCTTTTTCTTAATTAACCATTAGCTTCTAAAACGAAGCAGAAAATTTTACATGAGCCATGTCTTAGCTCAAAATTACTTTTTTAAATGATTTTTTATTTTAAATTGCAGTATCTTAAGACTCTGTTCCTAGTCATTCAGAGGAGAGTTTCCATTAGATCCAGTACTACATGAAAATTTTAACCACAGTAGCATAGGTAAAAGGAAATAATTTGGTGACTGAATTTGTGTTTAAAACAGATTCATTCATTATTCCTTTTAATTGGAGATGAAAGTACTCTGCATTATAGGAATCAAATCTTGCAATCTCTGCTCTCAGGAATTCATCTACTACCCTTCCATTCTTAATCCCTTAGTATGTTGAAAAGAAAGAGAGAGGGGAGGTGAAATAACAAGCCTGAAAATAGGATATAATGGAAAAAATACCCCTATGATAAGGGAGGAATAAAAATAAGGAGAACACTACTAGTCAGGGATATCTTTCACTACAGGGACATAAAATCCCCTAACCAAAAGAGAGAAGAACGTGAAGAGAGGTTGACGTTGACTAAGAAAAGGCAGTGGCAGTGTATCACATATTTTGTCCTTCCTGAAACAGTGCCTTCAACAGCTATTTTCAGAGAAGGCATTGGTCGGCCATAGGTTTCACGCAAGGTGAGGTTTCTGCAAGAACACTGGGAAATCTTTCCCAATAAATACATAGCCATGATTTACATAAATCTGCTTAAGGCAGAATTTACTCTATTCAGAGAAGATAATTACAAAATTCAATGTAAAATAACAGCTTGACATGAACCTCCAATCCAACTTCCACTCAAAAAAAAAAATCATGATAACAGATTCTGCCTTCCCAAAGATGCTCACCAGATCCAGAGTAGCTCCTTACGTGCTTTCAGTGTTCCCCAGAGAGTAGAACTCAGTGGCTTTGTCCACAATCTAGAGATAAGGGATGAGAACAATATCTAGTCACATCTTAAGTCTCCATGAAATCAGGGAAGCCCACATTCCTATTACAATTTCTGTTTTGAGGCATCAGCCCAAGTGTTGCTATTGAGAAAGGCGCAGGAGTGTTTTATCAGCACAGAATACCCATGACTCAAGCACAGACTGTCCAGTAACCAGACATGGACAAAGTGATAACCAACAGGATAGTAACACTGTTGGTTTTGAGTGTTTGCATTTGAAACATTTCAGTAAGAATGAAAAATCATATATTTTGGCAGGTTTAAATGAAAGTTTTCCAGATGCTGAGTGAAAAATAGAATTCCATCTTATTATGTCTTTGTGACTAATAAAATTGGACAAAACATTTTTCTAAAATATTGTATATTGCAATTTGACAGAAAGTATAAAGGAAGTGAAAGGGTTTTAATTTCAAATAATAGAATTTAAGCAAGCTCAAGTGTAAATTCCTTGCTGTTAATATTTGAAACTACTCGACCCAAAGTAATTTTAAATTTAGCAGATGGAACTCTTTATTTAATAGCAAAACCCAACATGATTAATCTTGGATTTAAATGCTATTTAACTCCAAAGTGTTCAAAATGCTGAAGTCAAATGCTGTAACCATAGCTAATCTCAAAACAAATGAGAACATTGCAACATGGTTCAAGCCAAGGAGGGAAGCTGAATGTTAAACAACATCTGGGAGCAGAACAGTCTTTTAAAGAAGCAGTTTTTCCAAAGAGGACTTGCTAGGCAAGATAAACAAAAATACATTCTCCTGTAACAGAATAACTAAGTTCTATGCAGTACCTGATGTGTCAAATACTGTAAGTGAGGGGCAAGAGACAAAATCCCCTTCAGAGCTGTGATCTACAGTCAAATACAAATGTTGAAATGAGAATTAATATTTTTTTCAAGATCTTGAATTCATCTTAGTGCATCATGGGCTACATAGACTGCAATACTCCCTCTAAAAGTTTCTAAAAGCAGAATAAGGATTACAGCTACACAGGCTTTTTTTCTTTTGTACAACCTGGATAGAAATAGATGCGTTTCCTTTTTTTCCTGATAGAAAAAGTTATTGCTACAAAATACCAATAAACTCTACTGAAACAGAAATAGCACTCAGGAAATCATTATTTTACATTCAATCACCAAAAATTTTCATTTAAAATTGCAGACAGATCAAACTCATACCTGCTGGGCAGGCAAGCAGGCAGACTTAGACGAAAGTGTACGTGCCATAATTCTTCCTGAATTTCTGAAGCAAAGTTTGAGCTGCTATTTGAGGTCCAGGGACTTCTTATTAATTTGGAAAGTATCAGCTAAGTATCAATTCCAATGAATCAATAAAATTAATCCCAGAATAGGGCCCTTAAATCAAAGTATTTTACATGAAAAGGAAAAGTACACATATTAATACCTTGCTAATACCTTGCCACTCAGGGAGAGAAGAGCATTGTTATTAAGATGGTGCATGATGATGTTATAACTATCATTGGCAGAAACATTCAGGCTGCACCATTTAAATTTATTTTTTTACTGTACCAGATGGAATGCTGGTGTCACTGTCCAGTTATTTTCTTCTCTCATATCTTGACAGTATCTTTAGATATCATGAATGTTAAAAATACGGTCATCAGGAGGAAATGGGATTGAATATAACAAATTTCTTGTCCTCTCACCTCCAAGAAGGAAATTTCTATGGAAAGAAAAGTAAGGGGGGTGATACATAATGAGAAAAGTGACAGAAATCAAGGGAAGCTAAACCAGAGGAAAGATCAGCAGGGAAGAATAGGTGGAAAAAAGTAGGGAATGATTTACAAAAGTTGTTTCATTAGACAGATGTCAGATTTCAATACAACATTGATTGAGAAGTTTCACTAGAGATTAGAGTCCATGTGGGCAGCCTCCTTCATCCTGAAGCTTTGACAATCCTGTGTCCAGGGCCACTGGAAACTCAGAGCTTCACCTGCTCTAGGCACAACGCTCCATCTCACCACAAAACACTCCCTGTGTGTTGCTCCAAAATCCCCACGGGATGTTGGACAAAAATCCAGTGAATGTCTTCAGTAGAATAGTTGAGAAAATCACATCCATTCCTTCAAAAGAGTATAGAGTTTGGAAAGATTTCTTCCTTCTAGGAGGGTCCAAAAACGCCTTTTTCTCCTTCATTGATAGGGAATTCTAGGAAAAAAAGGGATGGTTTTGGAAGAACAATAATGAATTATCTCTTCCTGCTGCCTACTTGAAAGGATCTTGGGAATTTAACAGGAATAAAACTGACCTGAACACAGCCTAGGCTGACAGAGAGAATCCAGCCTCCAGAAATTTTTGTCTCCCTTAGCTAGCTGCTTCAATAGCAGTGAAACTGCAGGGTACTCAGCCTCTTCATCTCCCTGTAAGATATTCACAAGAAGAGAGCTTCTCAGTTTCATTTTCTCTCTTCAGGCAAAGTTTTCCTGAAGAGAAAATATTTTCTTTCCTGTAAAACCATATTTTTGGTATGGAAAAATAGGTTACTTCACCCAAAAAGGCATTTCATTTCAGAGAATTTGCATGACAGAAGAAACCCATATGATTTTATCATCTGATAAAATTGATTTCACAGTAAATTATTTTAAAATATTTGCTGAGAACAGATTATTAGCTCTTGAGAAATCACTCCAATGCTTTTCTATTTAGATCTTCTTACTTAACATTTTTTATAAATCTAACTTCTTCCAAAGGAACAACTCTTAAAAATAAGTTTCCTCTTTTTCTGAAGTTACTGTTCTTTCCCATCTCTAATGCTTCTTCCAATACCCAGTACATTGGGATACTCAAAAAATCCTCAAATTCATATGGTGAAATGCTCTCAGTGTCTTAAAATGCAGAGATGTTTTGATTGTCCCTTGTGATTCCTGGGAAAAGTTCAAGTCATCAGCTGGCAGATTGAGTTACTGAGCACACAGAGTCAGTGAAATCTCACACCTCGGGCATGACACAAGAACTGGGAAGGACAAAGTAATTTAAGATTAGATGGGACCTCCACTCTTCGGAGGTTCACACGGTACAAGAAGCAGCATAACCACATAAACCCCTTGTGCCCTCCTCACATCACGTGGTGAATCAAGTTCAAGATCCTTTTAACTTGAATACCTCTTCCTTCTTGCTCCATCTTACCAAATTGATGCTTTAATCTCCATGCACCAATCTGAAGGCTTTGTTCTCATGCAGCACATCCCTTCCCAAAACCTGCCTGGAACCTCAGGGGCCCAGAATATTTTTTGACACTCCCTGGTATTTACTGCAGTGATTTGTCCAGCACATTCAAGAACTACAAGGCCACAACCATTAACACCTAAAACAAGCTTTGTGTCAGTTTTGGTTTGGGCCATTATTATTCCTTCATTCGCTCTTAGATTTGTTCTTGGAGAGGAGAAAGATGAACAGAAGTGCAGTGCTGCCTTGTAAGAATTCCGGCAGAGATGTGTTAGTTAAAGTCCTGATAACTAGAAACTCTCACACCTATAATGATTCTCAAGGTACTTAAAAGGCTTAACTAACAATGGCTTTAAATATCAGCTTCATACAAACCATCAACTGAGTCACAGATCTCTGTATAAATACTACCTGGAAAATTGAAACAACTCCTGCATGATGCATTTTGAAGCTGAAATGTGATTTGTGGAGGAAACTTCATTCTCTAAGGTGAGGGGCATTGCAGACACAGCTCAGGCACTGCAGACAGGACCAACTGAGCCTGTTCAAGTCAAAAGGAATTGCTCACACAGTATTTTCAGGAATTATTTGAGATAGTCACACAATAAATGGGGTGACCATGAATGTAGATCATTGGAATGTGTTGCCAAGTGACTGTTGCTAGATCTGGGACAATTTATGGTGCACTTTACCTGTCTCAGACCCAGAGGCCTGTAAACTCCCTGTAGTGCTGGTTTCTGCAGGACTTTTTGCAATAGCGCAGTGGGTGATGAGCATTTGCTCACATTTACAGCAGGACTTGCACCCCTATTCTTCCTCACATACACTTGGGGTAAACACAGCATTCAACCTGGTATTCAAATACAGAGTTTTCCAGACTTAAGAACCAATGGATATGTAAAATGTAAATAAAACCAGCAGTATTTTGTTTCACTAGAAGCTTCACTTCTTTCAGACTTCAATTGTACTTCTGTTATTTCAACTTTTTTTCTTGCCTCAAAACAAAATTTTTTTGGTTATAATTTTTGGAGAAACTGTGTATCTTGCATTTTAATTATAGTTTTAAGGTACTTATTAACCTACAGTTAGTACGGTGTGAAGCTGAAGGGCTGCCTTGGCTGGGCCAAAAATAACCTTGTAATTTTCTCCTTATTCTCAGCTTTCTAAGCTCTAAATCTCCAGATTGTTTGATTCCCATTTGGATTTTTAGCCCATCGTGAACTTGACATAGTTGCTAAGATACATATCAGTCTGCAACGTGTTGATACAATATTATTTAAACACTTTAAAGGGCAGCCTAACAGTTCTCTGTAAACACAAAACTCCACCATAAACTGTTCTCTGTGGAAGCAAGCAGCCTGACACAAAAATGAAATGCAGGGTATTTCAGAGATTACTGTGCCAGCCCTCATGAGCATCTGCCCACAGCCAGGAAAGCACCCCACAGATTTGTGGCCACCCTGGTGCAGTTTCATTGTGCACACAATGAAACGAGTCTCCTGGCTCGATGCCTGCAGCAGCCACCCTGCCTCAGCTCCCTGCCGTGCCAGGTTCCTCTGCTGCTGTCCCTGTCACAAGTGTGCAGCCAGTTTGATGTGATTTGATGGTGGCAGCCCAGGGCCAGCAGCTGTTTCCAAGCCTACCTCAGTAACCTGCCCAAAATCTATCTGACCACAACCCCTGCTCATGACTAAAGGCCTTGCCACACTGCATAATGTTAAAAAAAAAAAAATTTAAAAATGAGAAGTTTACCCCTTTACAAAGAAGGGCCAGAGAGTCCCACAGTCGGCAGAAAATACAGACCCAACTCACAAGGCCGCTCCTGTAACTCTTTGTATTCCATAGTACTTTGGACAACAACTGTCAGGAAAAAGGTTTAAAGACTTTCTCAGATGATGCTAAGAAGTCTTCCCTGAAACATGAAGGAACCCTTACACACAGCTAAGCCTTAATGAGGATGTTTTCTCAGGGGTCTTTGGTGCTCGGCCTGTGAGCCGCATGCCCCCATGGCCAAGGCCGCTTCTCTCCGGCGTGGGCGTGAGGGAAGAGTCTGGCAGTGCCTCACACACACCCACAAACCACAGCACAACCGTACAGCAACAGCTTCATCTCCACGGCTGGGTCACAGCCTCTCATCTCCCAGCAGCATTCCCAACTCTCCTAACATACTGAGAGACATCTTATGCAAAATATCCCTATCTGGGACCCAGGATCCAGAGATCATGTCTCATGCTGTGTTTGCCCTTGTGCAATCATTCCCTGCACCATGTTTGCACTGGCAATAATGAACCAAGATTTCAAAACAAGAAAAAGCTTCCCCAAAACTCTACATTGTTTTCAGAGTAAAAATATTTGTATCCACACTATACCTCTGCTCCACAGTATGACAGTCTTGATGACAGTTTCACAAAGGCTATGCATCAATATGGGTGATGGAGGTGCTAAAAACACCTGAAAATTCTTTCCCACTTAGTTAATCCCTACCAGGTTTATTTTTTTAAATAATTATTCTAAATATCCTCAGGTTAGTCTTAAATTTTAACAGTATTTTTGGCTGTTTTCCTGTACTCCATTAAGTACAACAGTGGTAAATGTTTATCTTCTCCCTTCTAGTTTTACTTTCTCCACTAAAGCATATTCAGTCTGTTCATTATTTCACTTTTTTTGGGTCAGGCTAAAAACTTTTCAGTGTCATGTCTTCTCTCTCCTATGGCGGTTCAAATTGCTGCATCAGCTTTTCTTCTACCTGATTTTGTCCTTTTCTAAATATTCCTGTTAATCATTTCAACTATTAAACTTCCAATGATATGATGAGTAAAAGCAGAGCAGGCTAGGGTGCAGGTAACAATTCAGATTACCAGCAAAGTCCAAAGCAACAGGGCTTTCTCTTGCAGAAAAAGAATTTCTATCTTACAGAACAGGCCACAACACACAGTGTTTTTTTTTCTGCCTCAGCTTTTAGTCACATAATTTTGTGTGGCCACAGAGACAACCACTTCTCTTGAATTTGAGGGCTTGTTTTAGGGTTTTCTTGATATTGATGTTGTCCTTTGACACTATGCCCACAGCCAGCTCTTCTGGAAGACCACACTGTGGCCACTGTCCTGGTGTTTATGTGTCAGTGTGTCATGCTCTGCTGCTTCAAATTCCTATCAGATTTTTTGTTTTGTGGATCATGTAATCATTTTGCAACTTGTTTCCAAAATAAACAAAGTTTCTAGTCTTTCCTATTCCAAGGTCCTAAACTTGAGTAACAGCACCAAAAATGGTGATTTTTTCATGAGCTTTTTATTATTATGCAAAACCTGCTTAATGTTAAAAATCCATTTCAAAATGGAAAAAAACCCAAAACATTCCACTTGCAAAATTAATCTAAGGACACACCAACATTCAAAAATTGCTTCATATTTCTAAACAAAACCAGAATTTTAACATCTTTTTCAATTAAAATAAAAGTCTCTAGAAAAAAAAGACTTCCATTTCAAATTTTCTAATTAACTGTACTTCCTGTTCTTTGCATTTATCTACCTGATATGACCTATCATTTATAATATACAAAGAAGTTTGTTCCTCTTTCTCCTGTGAAAATGGAAAGCGATCCAATTAATATTTTCCCCAAAGCCAGGCGTGACTGTTGCAGTAACATGAGACGACAATTTGCCATGCTACTGCTAATCCTGCCAGACCAGACATGGTGTGAACATCCTTCCCTGCACAACCATCAGAGAGTGCCAGCCTGAAAGTCACCTCCAAGTACACGCAGAGTGCTCTGGGCCACCAGAGGTCCAAGAGATGGAGTCAATTCCCTATACTCTCTACATGCTCAGCAGAAAAAGAGAGAACAGAAATTATTCTCTACTCCTACTCTAATCCCATGAAATTTGGAAACTCAGTAAACTGAAGGCTTGTGAAGACACAAGATATTCCAGTCAGCACATTCTGGGATCTGTGTCACACTATTTCACATTTGCGAGGAAATATTTTCACCAATTTTAAAAGAAAAATAAACCAAAGAATGGTTTTAAGATAGAATCCTTGGACTGACTCTTCTAAGATCCATGCTTGGATGAATATTGCACTAAGCATACCTTTTTCATTCTAAATTCAGAATTGCTAAGTGTCCCCACATGTTCTTAGGCCACAGTGACAGTCTCTAGTTAGGACTTATGAGGAGGGCTATAATGTAAGAAAAATCAATATTGTTATTTTAAAGTGTTCAGCCATGAAAGAAAAATCAACAGTTGAAAAGACCAGGAACAATCGATTTCAATGAGCAGTTCATATTGGGTAACAAGGCAGCACAGAGATAGATAAAGATTGAATTGATAGGAAAGAATATTTAAAGCATTAATTAGATACACTAGAACTTAATGCCCCTCAGCAGAGTTTTTAAAAGAAGACACTGTCTTAAAGTTTCACATTCCATTGCAGAATTGCATCCATCAAATCGCACTTGACAACTGTGACATTAAAAGCTATTTTCTTTTAAAACAATAATAATTTGTTAAGCTAAAGCATATACTGCTGTTTGAATTCTGTGGGAGCATGTAATGTCATTTCTTGAACTCTCAAGAGGAAAGTTACTCACATGTCCAAGTAAGTAACTGCCAAAATCTATGGCAAAGTAAACGATATCTTCAAACTGGGACTCCAAGCTGGAGCTGTCATAATGTGGTGTGAGACTTTCTTAATGTGAAGGCCCTGACTGCCAAAAAGGCACATAATCCTGTTTTATTCTATAGGAGCACTTGGAATCAGGTACTCATTTTGGTTTTGAGATGTACATACATACATGAATAGATGTGTGATATGCCGATTTCTTGTCACATGAATAGATGTGTGATATGCCGATTCCTTGTCATGGAAAACTAATTTATCCCTTATTTCAAAGGTTTATGGGAGCGTGTCAGGAGAATAAAAACATATAACAAGACTTACAACCCAAAAACCCAACACAAAAGATCCACAACAACCTAGCAAATAGCAGGAATGTGGAGGGCATCTGTAAGGTGAACATTGTAGAAAATGGGACTAAATTCAAAAATGGGGAGAAGAGGTAAGGGAGTACTGGAGGTTGAGGTCTCCCACATTTTAAAATGTTCTCTGAAATAGTGGGATAGGTTGACACCAATCTTTCATTAAGGCTTTGATTTACCTTTGGCAGTATCAGACAGCCACTAACAGTCTACCCAAAGATAAATCAGAGGTGTATAAAATATTTTTGGTCCAGAGTAAAACTATGAATTTGTCTATGCTAGAACAGCAGTAAATGTACCATTAATTATTCTTCTTGGATGTATTATCTAGTGCTCTTCAGTCAAGATAAAGTTTGAAGGACAGAGAATACTTTGACACAAGTGAAAATCCAAAGTCAGCATTTGTCTGATTTCCTATTAATCTGTTATGGAAACAGTATAAAACCTTCCTAAAGCACGCCTTGAACTAGCAGAATATATACATTAAGTGCTATATTTCACGACACTGAGACATTAAACAATCTTTCCCTGCCTTAAATCCACTAACCTCACTTGCCAGACCTCTCATTTATCTTGTGGACATACCAAGAAAGAAAAATCTGAGTGAAAAGCACTACATATTCATTCTTTCTCAGAGAGAGAAGGACAGAAAGGTGATTTATATGTTGTACAACCCTGTTAACACAAGCAATAGTATCTCTGTGGAAATTAAATAAGCAGTAAGAAAGCTTTCTTATGGAAGTAAAGAAAGCATGAACTCAAATTTGCTTTTCTATTGGATTAAAACTTGTCAGAATTTGAAATTCTTGTGGTATACCAAGTTTCAAAAGATTATTTGTGCTTGAATTCCTGAAACAGATGGAAAATAAAGGAATATGAAACTTTTGGCAAAAATAAAAATAAGAATCAGATTGTTACTTAGTTAATTCAAACCCTGCTATTATGAAGGGCTTTCAGCATTTCTCTCAGCCCTAGGTTCAGAGTATTAATTCGGACAGTGTATCGGAGATTTGTACTTCTGTCTGTGTCTACAAAAATAGACATAAGTGATGAAACAGAGGGAAGCTTCCCAGGATAAATGAAACAGCAGCAAGAGTACAAGGCAAAACTCATGATAACTGGTCAAACTTGCAGTTACTGTCAGTCCACAGCAGTAAATCCCTGGCACAAACGTTGGCAGGATCGTTCCAGCACTGTCTGTGGTGACTGTGCAGCACCTGCTTTGCAGGGCTCACAGGCATGCCCTGGTCACACCTGAAAGCACACCCACACCCACAGGGTGGGCAGTGCCAGGGCTGCCCGAGCTGCTGCTCACATGAGATCCTGGCTGGGCCTTCCCTCAAAGGTCACTGCCTTTCTGTAGTGCTGCAAACCCCAGGGAGTGTAGCCAGATGCACTCAAGGGGTATTGAGTGGCTTAGGTGAGCTTAAATGACCTTCCAGGTGCTGATTTTTAACCCTCTGACCCTGTGTGCAGTACTGCAGGCTTTCCCTTGGTGAAGGCTGCTGCACAAGGAGTAGAAGTCTGGTTGTTATTGAGGCTGATGGCATTGCTTACAACCTGGAGTACCCTGAATAGGTTGGATCCCAGTTAGTTTCAAAATTTGTCCTCTTATTTGGACATACCACCAAATTAGATATTTTTGGAAGCTAGGCCAGATATTCTGTCACCATGGCCAGGGACAGGGACAGTCAAAGCATGGGGGAGAAGTCTTACCCATGGTGGGTGTGGAAATTGTAAGTGACGCAGTTCAGAGGATGAAGACACACTCTCAGGTAGTGCCTAGTCAGTGAAATACATACCCCAGGGAATAACTCATCCTGTCAGCTTATTCCATCTACAACATGTGCCACCACATCCCACACACAGGGTAAGAGTCAGGGAAAGAAAGCGTGGGCTTCTTGGATGGGCCACAGTTCAGCAGAAACTGTGACAAAATTCTCAAATGAGCGTAAAAGCCAGGCAGAAAGTGAATGTCTCTGCCTGCTTGACCAAGGACATCTTAGCCTCTTTAAACTTAATAAATAAACACACTAGCCATTCAGTTGTTGTGTTTACAAGAACAGTAAAAACCCTTGAAGAACCTGGGAAAGAACAGAGCTCTTTGGCAGGAGCTGGATTCCACAAGAGTTAATTTGAATTTCCCCAGCCAGCTGGAGTGTGGGGAAAGCTGATTTTCCAGCGCCCTGCACGTTGTAGAATCATTTACACTTCTCAAGTGGATGTAAAAGCACGCTGCAGACACTAACACCACCATTTAACACCCACTTTGCAGAAGTGTTAACGCCCAGACAAAGGATAAGGTCGCGGAGAGCAGGACCGAAGGCTCTCAATCGGGAGCGGCTGCTGAGGAAATGCAGGCTCCTCTCTCCCTTGGGGCGCTTTCCCTGCTTCCCGAGCACGGCACCCTGCGATGGTCACTGAGAACCTGTCACAGGAGGTTCCTCCTGGCGGGTGACACTTTTGCGAGGGAAAGGGACCCTGCCTGGCTCCCTGCAGGGTCACTGTGACCGCTCTGCTGTCCCAGGAAGCTCAGTGTTTCCCAGCCGTTCCTCTTTCCCCAGCCCTTTGTGAAACTTGTCGTGTATAAACCAAGAGCTGCATTGATAAATCCTACCTTCTAAAATAAAATCAATGGTGGCTCATCCTCTTGCTCTCTTCGTATGTTTTCATGAGGGTTAAGAGAGCATGGAGCCAGCTGAGAACAGGAGAGGCAGAGAACATTAATGTGAAAAAAGATCAAATGCAAACTCTTGTACCTACAAATATATTTCCCAAAGCACATCATGAAAGAAAGGATTCAGACAGAAAGAGAGAAGGAGACAAAAGAAGATGAAAATATACCAATATAAAATATAGGTGTGAAAAACAGTGAAACCACCACCCAACAGTGCCAAAAATCTCAATTAAAAGGTGACAGATGTGTAAACTTGTTTTAAATGAAAAGAAAAAACAGCATAAAAGACATGTTGGCAGGTTTAGAAAATAAATGCCAAATGTGTTCAGTCTTGCCTTTGAGCAGTGTTTCCTTTCAGTTGTCTTTTGTTTTTGTAAATTTTATTTGGTTCCCCGCAGTTCCCTTGCCAGCTCTGAGTGCTGGCTATAGATCTGAGAGATGTTGGCCCATCTTCCCTCTAAGGGCTGCCTGAGTTCCCTGCTGTGCTCGGGGCAGGTTGCTTGTTCCCAAGCAAGACAAGCCCCTCTGTGCTTTAATTGCTTCTCAGCCACTCTGGCACCAGCTGGGGTCACTCGGAGTGAGAGCGGGGGAGAAACAGCAGCAACTCCAGCCAGTGGTATTGTGATGGTTTTCAAAATGCAAAAGGAGCAGAGATCCAAGATAGAGCACTGCAGGCACCTTTTCACTTCTAAATAAACTTAGAGAAAATACAAGTGTAAAATTCAACTGTTGCTTTTTATGGTCTTGTCTCCTTTTAATTTAAACCTTTTCTGTTTAAAAACCAATGGTATATAAAAAGTGTTTCTGCAGTGGCAAAGAAAGAGAATACACATATTTCAAATAGGAAAAAGTCTGAATTTGCCCCATATTTATGCATTTGGCAATTCTTCCATTGTATTCCTTCTCTGGGTGCTGCTGTGCCCAGAAGTGGTCAGGCATGTCATGTGGAGTAAGGTGAATGTTGGAAGTCATCATGGCAAGCCTTTAGAAATGAGCTAGGACACAGGACTTTGTGAACCATAGCACTGAAGAGCACAGACATGAATCTGACAAACTGACAAATCTCTTTTCCCTTTTTAGGGCTGGAGAAATCCCTGTAAAACAATGTTAATTTCTAGTCATCTGTATGGGGTCTTCATACAAACCATAGAGCCTGTGAGAAAAAGGCTGGACTTCGTTTCAGAGGATGACTCCGTCTGAACATCCATGTCAGGGGATGGGGAGAGCGAGAGGAGCATGAAGAGGTAGCAAAGCTCTTCATCCTATATGTGGGCCCTGTCAGTGGGATTGCTGCTGAGGACAGAGGCTGTGTCTTGGGGAAAGCAGGCGACTCCTGGGGCAGGGAAGCACTTGGAAAGCACCTTCTGGATCATTTGTAACCTGTCCCAGAAGCAGCTCCTGCTGAAGACAACCAAAAGCTTCCCCTCAGTGCACTTCTGCATGCAGATCTGTACAGACAAGGTTAAGACCTTTTTTGCATATTAGAGGCAGCTTTTTTCCATGAAAGGAGAGAAATATGGTCTTAGTGCCATACCAAGAGCATCACTGTTTCTTACTGGGTTCTTTATTAACTACTTGCTTACTTGTTCTTGGAAACATTTTAAAATTACAAAATGCCTTAAAAATATTAGGGGGGATGTCTTCTTAAAAAAGTTGTGGCATTCCTCTGCAATGGCTGGGTTTTACATCCTAATGGGGCTAAAGCTTTTATGTGGAAACAGGAAGTTATGCTTACTTTTGAGCAGATTTTTGAGAGCTTTATGGAGAGTGTGATAGGTCCCTCTCCCATTTGGGGATATTCTGCAAATGGAGATCTTTGAAGGGGGTGTCTTTGAAGTGAGCATCTGCCATCCCAAATTGTGAAAGGTGCTTAGGCAAAAAATTTATTTGCTCTTCAGAGAAATCTTATCCTAAGGATTTAGTTGAGGATGGCACTCATGGCATTAGATGCAACGACGCATGACTTGCAAATACTAACCTATTAAAGCAATTAGTTCATTTCCTCCAACAAATGGTACGATTAAAAATGTGCCTAGGGAATGCTATAAATATACATCTATGACTTGACTTTTCTTCCCAGGAATCTCTGGCTAATCCTAGTGAATAACCTGTCTCTAAACTTAAACTATCAAATGAAAATGAAGAGCCAAATATTTTAAACTATTGCTTTTTATTATAATTACACTGGAGCACAAATAAATAAGCACTAAATTATTGTAAAATATTGTCAATGCACTAAAGAAAGCAGAGTTGATCTTCAAACAACATCTTATTACTTCAGAAGTATCAAAGTACATTTAATTACATCTTACCTAAAAAAATCAAGTACAAAAATGAAAAGAAAATTAATATGTATTTATACTGTGTATATAGAAACGGCTAATAATATATGATTACAGTTAGCCTCTAGCTACTCCTTAGTCCTACACAATCTCAGGCACATACCTGACAATTTCTAATGAAATATAAAAAAAGCAACATGACATTCAGTTTCAAGATATTGGTAAATGTATTACATTGGAATGAACACAGAATGATTTAATTTTATTTAAAAACCCTGTCATTTAAAAACATAGTGCCATTGTCCACTTAAAAATAAACAACCCAAACCAAAAAACCCCATACTATTTTATACCATTTGCTTTAATTTGTCAAAAGGAGCAATAAAGTAGACATACATTGGCTAATATACGTAAACACATTTTTAGTGCAAGAATAACAAGACCTGTGACTTTACTGTGCTTTATTGAAATCACAGTGCACCTTACACAAATTGCTACACTATAACTTTAGGAGTTTAAAGCAAAATAAGTGCATACCAAACAATTTCATATATACAGTCTCCATAAGTGTGTGTATATATGTGATCTGTATGTATATACAGATTGCATATTTATACAGACTACAGCTTTAATGACTGTGTGTAACTAAGCACTGTCATTCACCCTGTGACACAGAAGCTGCTGAGACAAGAGGTGATGCAGGAAATGTTCGACACATTGCGATGGCAGCTCTCGGCAGGGCGATGTGCCTTTTACCCGAGCCATGGGGTGGGCCAGTGGTCACGGGACAGGGCAGTGGCTGTGTCCTGCTCTGGCTCTGTCCCTGACCTTTGGAAACTACTCCGCCTGAGCCTCACGTCCCTCCTCAGTAAAACGGCTCTCGCAAGCATGAGGTTTACTTCACATTTCTAAAGTGCTTTGAAGGTAAGTGCTAAATTATATTTTACTTTTTCATGTTGTCGCACTTTAAAACAAAAAGCCATTGTTTCCATGGAATACAATGGAGGTCTGGAAGCACGTGGGCAGTTATTTAAGGAGGACAACATAAACAGTGGTGAGCAATAAAAGCAAAACAAGGAGTTTGCAGTGGGCTAAGTGTACAAACAAATCTGCTTAGGACAAGAATGCTTCAATTCCCTGATCATTATTCCTATTATGTCTCGATATGGAAAGGACAGCATATAAACAAACACTACCAAGGACGGAACTGTTCACACTGACACTGCCTTCCCCCAGCGGGTGTGCCCGGGGTCTGCGCTGCTCTGGCAGTGCGGCTTCAAAGGAGCTGCTCCAGGAGGAAGCCAGTGAGGACAAGGACTGGCAGAACTGGCTGAATGCCGGCTTGCATTTTGTCACCAGTGACTTTGTGCAGATGGGGGAAAGGGCTGAGCTAAGTATTTCACACACGGATATGGAAAATTCTTCTCTTGCCACATTACAAGGAAGACAAAGCATGAACACTTGCTGAATAATGAACCTGTTATCTCAACAGATTTCTCATGACCAACAAGTTGTCTCCTTTCCAGCAGATCCTGGAACTTTGCGAGATCGCTGGAGTTGTTCTTCTGCCATTTTCTTTCTTTAAAAAAAAGAGAATAAGCAGAATAGACAGTTGGTGTCTTTCGGATGTAACGTGTTCAAAGATTCCCTCACAGCCTTTGTGTTTTGTCATGTCTTCTGTCATTTTGGCCGTGAGGGTGTCTTCAAATCTGCATTTCAATTCTGTACCTATTCCATCCTTTGTATATTCATAACACACCAATATTTAACGTATGCAGATATACGTATGCACACATCTATGGGTATATATAGATACATGCATATATAGATGCATATGTGTGTACACATATGCATATATACATATACAATAATGCTAATATACATACACACATATAAACACACACTTCATCTTTTACAGAAATCTCAGTTTGGACATCAAAATATACATTAGTTAATTAGTTATAAAATATTTAAAAACTTTATTTCAGAGGCTGAAAGGAAACTACTACTGATAAAACGTTACTGAAACTCAAACTTTAGCAATATAGATTACAAAAACCTTCTAAAATTTGTTATTTTTGGTCTTTTTTGATCAGCAATTACAGCTGTGGCAATGCTGTCAATATAATTTCAAAGAAAAGCCAATATAACAAGAAGTTTCAAACAACACACCTTTTCTTCTTGGCGAATATAACATTAAAATGATTGTTTTAAAGAGGGAATTTTGTACTACCAAACTTCAGACACATAGATAGAAATTTTAATATACAAAATATATGCCATAGATCTTTTTTTCCCCCCTACTCCACCGCAGTACAATTTTCCCTCATCCTCAAGAGATCCTTTTGGAAGATATTTCACCACACAGATTTCACCCTCATAATCAGTATAAGCCATCTCTTTCTCCTGTTAAAACCAGGAGGTCATAATTCTTTGGTCATGACATAATATTCTGCTAAAATGGGTGTAATATAATACAGGATTGCAAGCCAATTCCAGAAGCAGCCAGGAAGAAGAAACGGCATAGCCGGTAGAACATGTTACGCGGGCTTCTGCTTCAAAACCGCATGAAATCAAGAGGGATTTCCCAACAGCCTTTCAAGGGGCCTGAAATCCAGCCCACAGAAACAACACGTGGAAATCTGACATGGCGTAAGGAAGGATGTGCTGCTGGATTTAAAAATAATAAACATGTAAACATATTTTGTCGCCTTTATTTTCTGGACCGTTGGTAAATGTGGACAGGGACGGCGGCTGCAGTGGCACTGCCTCAATCCGCTGAGCGACCGGCTCTCTCCGCCAAGGGCTGCACAATGCTTAGTCACAGTGAACCATGGTCTCTGCTAATCAACGGAACGTCATTGAGGAAGAGATTCTGTCGCAGGCTTTGCTGCAGAAAATTTAGTTCCTTGGCCAAATCATTTTAGTAACTGGTTGATATAAAACCAACGACAATTTATCTGGTTACCATTATGAGAAAACAGGTGCAGAACAACTAATATTTTAAATGCAACTTGGCTACCTGCACTAAGCACTTGTATTCTTGGTGCTTGCAGGTTTGCTGTTTCCCACCAGAACTCTCCCCTTTGTCCATCCCACCCCCAAGCTAAGGACATCTAACAAGTACGACTCTAGTTATCTTCTACAGCCCTAGCACTGAGTTGTTTTGTACATCGTCCTCTCCAACAACACGTACAACCACATGCTTTTGTACAGAGGCCACATCTAGGCAGGTCAGAGGAATAAAACAGTGGCGGTGGGGGTGGAGGTGAACAGTAGAATAGAACATAGAAAATAGGTAATAAAACAGTATAACAGTAACATTATATAGTAAAATTCTCCATAAATTTTTGAATTTTTATATATATATATATATATATATATTTATATATTTAAACAGTGTATTAGTTTGTGTGTTTTCAATATATTGGTGAAATATTTACATTTTGATATCTTCTGGATCCAAAAAAATCCTGGATAAATATGTATGCCTTAATCCAGCTGGAAACTTAAATCTCTCTCTTGATTGACAGCTGAGCAATGTACTGGTGTGTTTTTCCTAGGAAGTTCACCACCTACAGGTAAGTCTTAGGTTAGAGCCTTTGCCTTTTAAAGAAAGCAGGCTACCTGTGCTTGGTTCCACACAGTACAGAGGGCATCCTCCATAGGCCTGTCAAATTGCAGTGTCCCAGAAAACAGTCTGTTGTTTGGAATAAGGAGGAGGGCTGTACTTCTTGGTCCCAGCATTCTTTTTCCAACTCGGCAAAATAGGCATGCTGTCCTGTTTGCAGAGTCCTTTCTCTGATTTCTGTCGAGCTTTGATCTCTTTGCAGAGGCAACGCTTTTTTTCAATCATGTCCAGCATCGTATGGTCCCCTTGCAACCACTGCATGCACGTCACCTATTGGGGGGAGGTGGACGAAGAAAAGAGGAGGGAGAAAAAAAAAGAGGGAAAAAACACAAATAAGTGTCTTGGTCATAGATTAAACATGCTTTTTCTTTGCAAAGTTATCTTACTCTTATTTGAAACAGTTTAATTTTATGAATAAAAATCTCTACGCCAACAACAGAAACAGAGTTAGTCTTTACTTCTAACTGCTTCTTTAAGGAAAAAAAGGGTAATAGAAGATCTCTGTTTTAACTTCTCCAAAGCACTAAAGTCTAATAAAGATAAATGGTTTTGGCTATCTAGCACTGGTTGGATTTTAAATTATAGAATAGATCTTAAAAAGGCACATGGATCTTAACAACATCCTTAAGCTGTGGAAATAAAAAATTCTACACACTGAAACCCATGTTTTATATTGCTTTCCAAATCCAATCTGTCACATTAAAAGCAGGGTGTTAACATTTCTGAGTGTCAAGCTAAATATAACTGTTAAATTTTGTTAAAATGATTTAATGAACTCCATGCGAATTATATAGATTAACCTATCCTACTCTGTGATATTTCATTAACTGGAAGGCATCAAGAGTTAAGAAACTCCATGTCTGCATGCGGGTGGAATACTGGAGAATGTGATCGTGATCCAAAAGGGGAGGTTAGCATATGTTTAGCTGTAAGTACATGTCACAGCCCCTCTGAAGCTGAGAATGTGACTTCATTTGAGTTCAGTGGGGAGTTCACAATTGAAAATGTGTCTTCAGAGGCTTTAGACTGGAACAGAAATCACTAATAGTAAACTCCTCTGAAACGGCTCATTGGTTTTGGATACCACTGTATACCTGCAGCTCAGACAGCTTCCTCTCAACACTTTGGAAATTTGAAGTGATGTCTTGAGTGTACCCACATTTATTTCCCAAGAGTTAAGGATTTGTGTGTAAGTAAATACATGATACATTCACAGGGGCTGTCCAGGTACATCTCTGCTCTTGTCATGAAAATGAACATGTACAGCAATACTTTGGCAGAGTCTGCAGCTCATGAAGGAAGTGTATCTTTATTATTAAGGGCATTTGAATACATTTAATAACACATATGCCTTTCATTCACAAGTCTGAGAATGCCAAGCATGGGCATATACCAAGTCCCTAGAACTGGGGCCTGGTTTGCCTAGAATCCCCTATAGAAACTTTCTTGGATCTCAGTAGATTTTGTGTTCAGCTTGAAGCGTGTATAGCATTCATTGATAATGGATTAAGCAAATGCTCAGATTCATAGCAGAAAACAAAGCAAAAGGAATAAATTTAAGAAAGCCTACCAGCAAAAGTAATAAAAATGATGTACTCAAACAGAAAAATTAATAGAACACAGAAATGTCGATATTTTTTGTAAAAAAAAAGGGGGCAAAACAGGATAAAAGAATTTTATCACAAAACCATCCTTACCTTATACACTAGATCGTACTCTGAGTAAAACAAGTTTAAACCATAATATGGATTTTGTTCTTGAATGTTCTCATGAATTTTGAATTACACAGGTAACTTATCTGCAATGTGTCCTCCTGAATGGCTGAGCCATTTCTTCAGGAATTCTGCTGTGCCTGCACTTTTAATTCAATACTTATTTTTCATTTCAGGCATGATCTAATGTTTTCTGTGGTGCAGGTGGGCATGAGGCACAGCATCTGCCATGGCCATGAGACTTTCTCTCTTTGGAACCAAGCCCAAGCTTGGTTCCAAAACCCCCTGTGTGAACTGGAGATGCTCCCCTCCCACCTCTCAGCTCCACTCCACGGATCTTTGGAGAGGCTCTGCCTGACCCAGATTTCCTGCCACTCCGCTCACCAGTGGTGGGTCAGTACTTACACAGCAATGTCTTCAGCTTGGCTGGGTCCTCCTCCGTGGGGAAGGACAGGGACACAGTCTGCACACAATTCATTACACAAATATTCACCAGCACAGCGGCTTCTGCGCCGGGCTTGACGACAACAGTGCTTGAGCATGGATTTCCTCTCGTAGGCTCCGGGAAACACCTTCTCTTTTATAGCCCATCACGTCACAGGCAGAGCTGTGCCAGTGCCAATCCCCACAGCACGGTGTGCTCCAGCCACCAAGTGTCACAAGCACCGCACGTGTCCCGTGACAGCCCCGTGAGTGTCACATCCTGTGAGCCACCCCCACTCACCGCAGTGCTACACACAGTGCAGTGCCAACACCGTGCCTTGTGGTACCCGGCTCCTGCAGTCCAGGAGCTATTCAAGGGGATGGAAGCAGCATTTGGACCTGCTGATTTCTAAAATGCCAGTTGCAACTTCCCAAAGATAGAAATGGAGTAGTAGAAAGTATCAGTTACACAGACACTCTGCCACCCCCTGCAAAACTGCACCTAAAATATACCCGAGAGTAGGCAGCTCCAAAATCCCTTTTTTATACTGGCCACTGTATTTTGTTACAGTTAGTGAATCATTTACTGTGAAGAATTTGAATTTTCCCACTTTCTCAGACACAGATTTTCAAGTCTACTTGGGATTTTTTTTTAGTGCTATTTTTGTTTGATGGCTAAGTCTTTCCTATCAGCATCTTCTTAGGTGTACTGTCCACTTGGCACAATCCTCTTCAGGAACTGCATTCAGTAATGGTGTGTACAGGGGGAACATGTAGAAGTGGGATGGGCAAAGTCATTTGCTAAAATACTCCAAGTGAACATATATGATGTTGAAAGGCCTGGGGGAAAAAAAAGCTTTAATATTAAAATAAGCCTAAATACTAAAGGTTTTTTTTTGTTTGTTTGGTTGGTTTTTTTTAAATTTTATTTTTGCCCCGTTGTTTAGTGTCTAAGTGCAACAAAATAAAAATGTTGTTGATCTACAGTGGGGATTTCCATACCTTTGTTCATGGCCACTGGAAGCTGTGGGACAGACCTGAGAGGAAATCCCCACTGTAGATCAACAAACTAGAGAAATGACAATAACCATGTTGATGATATGAAGTCCTAGAGTGTTAACTAAATTTTCAGTGTGTTCTAGACAAATAACAGGCACTGAGGCTCACAGGCCAGGACTCAACCCAGCTGTTTAATCACAGCAAAAATGCTCGATGAGTTCAGTAGGGCTACTGAGGTGTTTAAAGCTAACGTGTTTAACACCATAGTCTTAGGCCAAATCCTCCCAGTGACTGAATTGATGGCACTCACACTTAGTTCCAGCACTAATTTTTTCTCATCCTCCCTCCTTTCTGGCTTTAGCCTGCTCCTCTGGTAATGCAGCAGGCTGTTAATAACCCTGCTACATCATAACAAGGAATTCGGTCAGTGTGAGAAGCACAAAAAAGAATGATGTTACAACCTAATTTATGGAAAAAAGTAGAGCATTCAAAACATTTTACAGCTATACAGCTCTCCTGGGAAAGATCCCATCGTGCTTGAGGAATGGTGCACATACTGCAGCTTGTCAGAGCTTGGCTGCAGATGTGGATGTACACAGACAGGCACAAAATGCATCAGCACTGGAGGTAACAGCCAGCAAGACAGAGCACAGGAGAGGAAAACTTGGTCCTGACCAAAGAATCTTGGCCCCAAGCCTGTTCTTACTGAAGAGGGAAGAAATAGCCAGAAACTAAAGTTAGGATTGTAAGAAGGGACCTCCTGGAGACTCCAGGATGTGTATCAGGTACTATGTCTCATAATATCCGTTGGATTACAAAATTTGCTGATTGCACATAAATTTTTATTTTGATGGAATTTTTACTCATAAGATTATTCAAGGTATAAGACACCTTTTTTAAAAAAAAAAAGTTTTAAATCAGAGCAAGAGAATGAAGAAAAACACCAGGCAAAGGCCCAGAAGTTTGGACATTCACCAAGAAGGTGTTGGAGGTAGGCTTGCAGGCAGTAAAAGCTGTGTGATACCCAGACGTGTAGGAAGCAGACAGGAATGTAGGGTGGTTGGATAAATTGTCTCTCCTTAATGTGACTGAGTGCAAGAGTAAACTAGGATGTCTGACAAGTTCATGGTAAACATACTCACCCTTTGATTAGTCATCAGTCTCTAGTTTTCCTTCAAAAATATTCTTCAAAGCAAATGCTTGTGCCAAACTTGAACATCAACAACAAAAAGTAAGAAACTCCTTCCACTATACAAAACTGAGCTTTTCCATACAGTTTTTATCACCAACTTTGCAATCTTTAGAAGAAACCAGTCTATGTTGCCACCTTACTTTTACTATTTTCTTTCAGTTTTCTGATATTTTTTATTCCCAAAACATTGGAAATAAATATTATTAAGATCTTTTATGTACTTTTGCGTTCTGTGTTGGTAGTGCCACAAAACAAGAAGTAATATTATAAACCCATCTTCAACTAAGATAAAACAACTTTACATATCCTCAAAACAATGCAAAATTAAAATCTTTCAAATTAAAAAATAGATCCCTTCTGGTGGGTGTTTTAATGCTTTATGAAGGCCAAAGAAACAAGCTAGACAAAGTAGTTCCCTTCTCTGCAAAGTGAAAATGCGATGTTTTTGTGTGTGCCTACATTAGCAGTGGGCCTGACCTCATATCTCATCGGTTTGAAATTTCATATTATTCCAGAAAGATAATTAACAGTCCCAATGGTTTCCAAATACATGTATTGCTTAAATTAGGTTGCCCTGAGACAGACCACAGAACTGTCTTGGAGCAGAGGTTTGATGGGCAGAACATGTCCAGTTCAATTGCTCTTAGAGGCCAGGACTTGAAGCCATAGGTCAGTACATGCCATAGCTCTCTGCCACATCAGAATTTACTGGGAAAAGCACATAATCCCAGGGAAAATTCAGAACAGGCTTTGGGGAACAGACAGTGACTCACCCTGCCAGTAAGCCCCTGGTGTCACAGCAGACTATTTCTGTTTTCTGTTGCCCTGGCCCTGTCTCTGCCCAGCCCTGGGCACCCCACCACTGACTGCTGGACACTGCTGGCCCTCACTGTGCCGTGACACTGTACCAGCATATCCACTAAAGTGCTCAAAACATGGGTGTTTGAAGCAAAAAGGAAAATGTAAATGAACATGGTTCTTTCCTTGTTCTTAACCAGGCAAAATAGTTTGGTTTGGGAGTCATAGCTCCAGAGAGAAAAAGAATAAAATATTATCCAATGATACAATTAAGCAGCTACTAATGGACACAACTTTACACATGGGTTAGCTGCGTTCACCAGGTGTAGAAAACATCTTGTATCTTTTTGTGGATGAATATCACACTGTGAGGTCAGACTCTTGGGCCTTTCAGGAACTGGACTATTGCTATAAGGAACACCAGGCAAAATGCATCAGGGCCCAAGCAGGGCTGTGCAAGGCTGAACACATGAATGACACTTAAAAAAGACATCGTGATACCTGTAAGTTACATACAAACCAAATGATCTCATGTAGCATAGACTTTCCAAATGAAAAACGTGATGGCTGTGAAAAGAAAAATCCATGAGCAGAACTAAAAATATAGAGTGAAACAACCTCAACACCAGGCCCGGGAATCTCTTTGTTAGCTGTGAAAAATGTTACTTATCATGTGTTACATAAAGAGCTACAAAAATGGATAATGCTCTCTTCTTAGTAAAAAGCCATTTTGTGCTACAGAAGTCTCAAGCCAAGCCCTAGGTAACCTTAACCCTGAACACTTGGCAGTCAGGAGACAAGAGGAGAGCAAGCGCCAGGAGCAATTCTGCTCCTCCAATGTCAGGCCACTGGGGTGAAGTGTGGTATGAGGACAAAGCCATGCTAATTCCCAGTGCTAAGAGGTGTTTCAGGAATCCTGCCATTGAAGGTGCACTATAATTTTTTGCATGAGTGCCCGTGAAAATATGTGCTGCTAAAAATGCTACATGGGAGAAGAAATACCTGAACTATTGTACACAGCTCTATTAGTAGTCACTAAGTCTAAAAATGTTGACAATTTTCATTCATTTTTGAGGAACTCTTTCTAACATTTGAAGTGACCACATGATATTTCATGCTCTGGACACGTCTGTGAGTAGAGTGTTCTTTTGTGGTGTATGAACTTTTAATGACCTAAAAAATATCTTCCACTATAGTTTACGTGAGGGTTTTAGACAACACCATATCCCCTTCAGCTGTTTCTCCTCATGACATCTTGGCTGTTAAATTCTTTGCTTGCCTTGTTTTAATGCTGTTGGTTTGTTTGACATGAAATCAGAAGCTCTGGGCAATAGGAGAGCCCCAAAGTTCTGTTTCCATAATTTTTTCCTAGTAGGGTAGGTTCCCACTTATTGTGCTAAAATTCCATAGATTATGGGGCTGAGGAAGTTGCTGTTTGCTTCTGGCCCTCGTGATCATCTCCCTCTCCTGCTGGATGAGAAAAGGGGATGACTCTTTAAGAAGGGGAAAACGACATCATACATCATGGCTGCCCTAAAAAAATATCTTTTTCTTTGTCAGAAGTGCATAACACAGATAAAATAAAAGCCCAACAGCTGAAGTGAGGCTATAACAAAATGATCTTAAACTAACACAAAATACAATGAAATAAAAAAAAGGCAGAAGGAGGAGATTATTAGAAATGTCTCCTGGATCTGTAAGCAAAGGGGTCTCTAACAGTGCAATCTGTGTGCAGTGCTACACATCATTCAGCAGAGCCAAGCATGCTGGTTTGTTTTGGCAGGCTGCAGTAAGTGAAGAAGAAAGGCTTTCTGAAAGCCACTTACCATCCTCTGGGAGGAAAGGGCACTCCCTCCCTCAAGCCTGTTCTCAGACAGGAGTTTCCAACCTCTTTCCCACTGAAACTCTTGATGGCACTTTCTCTGGTGCAGATGGCTCCCAGCACCCTGGCCAAGTAAGGCATTTCCACTGGGAAGGTGTGAAATCCCAATCCTAGAAGGCAGTCCTGTGCCCCGGGGGCAAGCGCTGGAGGGCTATGTTAAGCAGCAACAGTGACTTCGCTATCTGATACTTGTCTTGACATGCAGGTCCTCTTAGCACATGTTCACAAAAGGGGAGTTGTCCAAGGAAGGAGTTCAGCCAGAATCAGGTTTCAGAAAATCTGAGCAGAGGGATCCTCAACCATTCGAAGCCAACAGGAATTTACCATCTGACCTCATGGGTCCAAGAATTTGACTACAGTTTGCTTAAACAAACAGTAAAAATAACCTCAATAAAAATGGTTTAAAAATACTGCAGAAGAGCACTTGGAAAATTATGTTGGACAAGATTTCTTCTGCTGACCACGAGCTATAAGCCTTGCACTGCTTTTGAATGTTACTTCCAATGGCTGCAAAAGTCAGTAAATCAGGATGGAATTACAGGCTAAATTTGCAGTCATTCCCCTCTCTCTGACAGAGGTATTCTGGAGGAATATTGCCATTGAAGACAGGATAATTTGGCCCAGGATAGTTACTTGTTTGTACAGCTTGGTACTGCTAACCCATTCTCCTGTTACTGTCAAATTCAAAACAACAGTTGATTATTAATACAAAGGTGATTAAAAGTAACAGTCTGTTCAGGAACACGCAGGATGTGCAAGGTGAGCTGTGAAAGCAGACACTCTCCATGCAGTTTGGAGTGCCTGGGAAGGCTCCCCGGGAAAAGTGGACAGCAGAACTGCAAATTCCTCCCTAGGAGTGCCTCAAGTGTTTTCTAGAAGCCTTCCTCTGATGCCAGCAGTCACATTAGAATGATCCTGTGCATTTATGTAGTTGCATCACAAGCACAAGCGCACACACAAGGTGTTAAGCACTACACAATCTGACCTTTCACAAATTCTGCTTTTCAAGGGGCACAAGATCAATCTCTATTTTCCCTCTAAGAACATGGGAAAGAATTTCCCCACCACACTAGTTTTTATTTCAACAAAATGCGTAGAAGTGAACATTTTGTAGTCTTACCCTGTACATATTTAACATTAAAAGCATTCACTGACACCTGCTATTTCAACCTATGAAACAGCATATGCAACACATTTTAGGGCTCTTATAACATTTGAACTGCTGTGTTTAAGGTTTTGATTTACATTATTCTGAATTTCTAAACTGGAAATACGTTTTATTTCAAATTATATTACTACAGAAAAAAAATGAAAACAAGAGTCCCTGTAAAAATTGTAAAAAACTAGAGTCCTAGACAAACGACACTATCACTCAATGTAATTACATGATGCAGTACTGTAAAAAAACTCTTGGGCACCTGTTTTCAAACTCAGAAGTCACTAAAAGACTTGACTACACTGTGCTGTGCTCTATGGCCTGACTAATCCACCACTTCAAAGTGACTGACAGGATTACTTGGAACTCCAGGAATTCCCAAAGATTCAAGATTATGAGCAATTAATACTTACCCTAAAATTAAATTAGCAGATGATTAGTAAACCTTCAGCACCTCTGGTTCCAGACCTTCAGTTTCATGATTCATTGCTTTCAATTACTAAATGTCACAGTTACTTTATTCAGAATCAGCCCTGCACATACTCCTATGCCTCAAGTTTTCCAGTAGCCCTCAGATTAATGCTGAGGCTACTAATAAAGCAAATTTTAGGTGATAAATTCATTGTTCTGCTTTCCATTTTCATACTGGCATTCAGTCTAGCTATAGATCTTTCTGAACCTGCATTATTATCTTATTTGGAAACATATTCTTTTCATCTAAGCTTTTTTTTTTTTTTTAAACACCAAACAACTGCCCAAAATGTACTGCTTGATCACACTTTGTAAATACTTTCAAAAGAAGAGCCTGTAAATTAACTGATATTGGGGATGCTGTGGAAAATCATGCATCTCAGTGGATCATCACAAAGTGCATTCCTATTGAGATCACCCATCAAAAACCAAAACTTCATCTATGACTTTGCTAAGGAATAAATGCAGAACTCAAGCAACCCACCATTATACTTTCTGCCATTCACTGTAAAATAGAAAGGAAAATACAACATTGTATTAGGTCAATCACAGGAGGGACAAAGGACAGACTTACAGAGTTCAATGATCCAGACATCTCCTGTGTACTGCATTTTGCAGTGCAGCAGCTGCAGGGTAACACTCTCATGTCCTAGATTTCTTTGGGGGTTACCAACCCATTCTCTCCAGCATTTCTCCTTTGCTGGAAGGTGCTGCTCTGTGCCACAAGTGCTCATGAACCAGAATTCACACAACAGGGTGGTTTGAGCTGTGACCCCAATGGCCACTGCAGTTGACCCTACCCATGTCTGGGTAGCTGTGCCCAAAGTACAACCCACCTGCAGTTGGAGTTCCTCTGAGTTGTGGCAGCTCTGAAAAACAGCCAGATTCTAAACCTCACAGGGAGATGAACAGCCCCCCTGCTCTGCACTGAGAGGTGGTGTGGAGCAGTGAGAGCTGCTGTGGGCAAGGTCCTTTCCTCCTCTGGATCCACAGAGTCCCTGTGGTCTGCAAAAGCTCTCATGTACAAGGGAGCTTGTATGAGGGCAGCAGGGTGCACGCCCTGGATACTGCTTGGACCAAGAAGGGCCCAGAAACTGAGAATGGAAGAATGAAAATGAATGGAAACCAGACCATAAATTTGGAATACTTAAGAACTGCAAGAAAGAGGACACTGAAACCTGTCCTAAAGTTACAAAAATGTGACATGTGGGGACACCACAAATTCCATTTGTTTCCCCATTTTATTGGACCTCATGGTTTCCAAACTATAAAAAAGCACGTGACCTTCAGCACTATTGCTATTGAAGTCAGTACTTGAACTCAAGATTTAACTAACTTTTATTGCTGCAACAGATGAAGAGCTTCATCACACCAACTTACCAGCAAAGCTCCTAAGTCTGTTTCTCTAGTACTTTCAGGAAAATGGCCAAAAAAGAATTTTAAAATTAAAGAAATATAAAATTAGCAAAATAATGTATGGAGAGAAAATGCCTCAGCATTGAAAGCTGCTTTACTTTAAAGCTGCTTTACTTATGAGAAATTTTGAAATATGTTCTTACATTTCTGCATTTTTGATAGTGAAACTGAGTCAAAGATCATTTTCTTAGAGTAAATGCCATTTCTCAAATACTATATGGATTTTATGGAGGGAAAAATGTTCAGGAAAGCATGACTAAAAACCAGCACTGAATGTTCAGAGATGATCATACTCTTGTAGGTGGTCACAACCTCATCTTAAAAATGTGCAAAAACACTATTAAAAGACAGATATCTCCATTAATAATTTACTTCTAACTCCAATTTGAAGTGCAGTTAAACAGCAGTTGCTGAAGTTATAAACCATCCTGAGAGTTTCTGAAGAATACAAAGATGTAAGAGCCTGCCTCAGTATGAGATACCATGTTCGATGTTACCTCACAGCAACATCATGCAATTTGATTTATATCAGGAATGGCTAAACTATACAGTACCCAAATCTAATATAGACATGATTTCCTGGCACACAGAATGGCTGAGATACAGCAAGTGACTCAGCCTGGCATCCGTGTGCTTTAGAAAATGGGATTCATTGAGTTCACGGATTCCCTGTACCTTGCTTCTGTTTTCTGTTTAAAAGGAATCTCAAGGGATGGTGCTGCTGACAGTGTGTGTGAAGCAGCACTAACACACTACACCAGGAGCAGCAGCCTCCTCAACCATGCAGTGACCTGGCAAACTCAGCTTAGCTTATGCCAGCAGCATGGGCTGTGCTCAAATCCATATCTCCAGAGCAGGAAGGAAACTTTTATCTAGCTTAAAAGGAATGGCTAATGACAATGCAGAACAAAGAAAACACTGAGCTTCTTGTTAACCTCTAGACACATATCACCTGTAACATAAGCAAACAAACTCAAACAGTAAAAAAGTGCTGCTTTTCTCTATTGTGTTTTAAAGTTTGGTGCCAGGAACCATGATCTGACCAATGTTAATTTTAAAACTGCATATTGCTATTGTCTTCTCTCATTTTTATTCTTTTGTATTGTGAATGATATACTGTGATCAGAAACACCAGACAGCAAATGTTCTTTTCCAGACTGCAAAAAAAGAGAAGAGCCAAGCAAATCCAAGAGTCCACTAACTGCCACTGACTTGTAAAAGGCTTAAGACCAGACCACTGGCCCATAAACTCCTATCTCAATTAGTGGAATATGTCCTTTCTCCAGTCTGTGTTTTGTTGAGGAAAAGCATTCCTTGGACATTCTAGTTGGAGCTTAGGAGTAAAATGGGAGTTGATGTGTGTGAGGTCAGAATTTAATCCTGTAACTTTAAATTAAAAATGAAAAGGATTTTCTATTTTGCAATTTTAGTCCAGGTGGAGGGTCTTCCTTACAGTGCATCCATCACCCTACAAGGTTCTCAGTATTTCCTGCATTAAGACCTATTTTCTGAGGTATTTCTGAGTAGCTGCTGCCACGCTGATGCGGTAACTTATTGCACACTGAGACAGGTCCAGCTGGACAAGCTAGTACAATGATAAAATTAACTGTGAAGGGAGAAAATGTTACACCCACAGGTCTCATAGAGAAACACAGATGATTATCATTTAAGTTTCAATTCAATGGATAACCTAAAGACATGCTCAACTGGAAGAAGTGCATCCATCAAACTTCCGAATAACAGAAATATTTTGCTATTTAAGATAAGCCAGTGTTTTGCTGCCTCAAGGCCAGAAAGCTGTGTAGTGATTCATTTTACAATTGGGTAATAAATGACTGTTAGCTGATTTAATAAATGCTTAATCAACTGGCAATTATGTGTTACTGTGAACTACAAAGGGTAAAAGGTTTGACAAATAGTCTGCAATGCTCCCGTAAAATCCACTTATTCAATTGGGTATTTTTATCCATTCCTAATGCTCACCTGCACTGGAAGAACTTTTCTTTTCAGCCTAAGGCCCTTCTATATCCAGTATTCATGTAAGATATTATGGATGTGAGTCACCCCTAGATTGACAGCAAGTCCCTCATATGAATAGAGCTGGGATCTGCAGCACGACAGTCCAGCTGGTTTAAGGCATTTCTAAGCCTTGGAGCACTCGATCTGCATAAGATACAGACAGCCAAAACTACACAAACTGAGCTGTTTCCAAATATTTTTTACCTAAAACTGTCAGGGGAAACACCAATATATTTACCATTTTGGATCTGAAAAATTTGAAACCTTAAAAATTAGTAAAAAGAATAATCTTTTAAAGTTATCATTTAAAATACATGACATTTTTATTTTCATTGTTTTAACAAGACAAAATGAGAATAAAATTAGGTTATCAAAAGTGGGTGCTGGCATTCATACTTTTTTTTTAATTGACATACACATAATGTATATGAATAGCCACACATTTCTAGTGAAAGACTGTGAACAAACACACGTACATATACAGAGATAGAGAAACGTCCTATACATACATACATGAGTGAATATACATATTTATGTGCATACAGTATACAGACAGGATACTATACAGGTACAGTCAGTGCAATATACTGTATAAGGCTACACAAACACCGAGAGAGTCTGGTGGGGTGGTGACAGCCATGAGAACAAAGCCTGGATGGTTGTGACTCAATGCAGACAGGGGACAACCTGGCTGCTCTGTGTCGTGTTTTATGCATCAGGCACACACAGTTCCAACAGAAACATGGTACGATACCCTCAGCTCAAAAAAGGAGGACAAGTGGGAGTGTGTGGAGGAAATTGAAATGTGTATGAGCAGACAAATAAGGCTGTTCTACCTAGGATACAGAATGCTTGGTTCATTTACAGGGAATGCCTATATATAAACCCATGCTTTCATGAATTCATGCCATTTTTCATTTCTATCTTTTCCTTTAAGAATATTATAAAATTCTTGCCCTGAGTTAAACATAAATACACACAGAAAAGGGGGTGGGAAAAAAGGAAATTGCATGCTTCTGGGTTTTTTAAAATAAATTTTTAACCAAGGCACAATGTCTTCAAGAGTGGTTGCAAGACCATTTGAAATAAACTTAGCAAGTGCTATTGTTCTGGGACTGTGGCAAAACTAATTGTTTGCATACAAAAGTCTCAGAACAAATTTTGAAGTGAATTTACAAGTTTTAGAAGAGAACAAGTAAATTTATTACATATGCCTTAAAGAGAGATTCCCTGAAGAGGAAGGAATGCTACCAATGCCATCAAACTAATTATTTTATAGGCAACTTACTGATGTTTGGACTGAAATTATTTCACACAAATGACATTATATATTTGTTTAGCATTAGTTGTTACCTATTTTTAGTAGAGCCATGGACAGTGCTGTAAGAGCAGCTAAAAATGAGATGAAGAACTTCCAGATAATTTTCAGTTTCTTTAGCAGGAAGTACACACAGTGGTCTCAGTGATTCAGAGAGCTGCAAGAATCACAGCTCAGGCACAGCTGATCAATGATGGCATAAGACTTTCAAGGCTGTATCTCTCTCTATCATTGACCTGCATAAGTGTTTTACTGGAAATATTAGTTAATAGTTCCTGTGGATCCCATTCTGTACACCCATGCTCAAGTCTGACTCTCAAAAGAAAGGTCAGGGTGCAGAGGCCATGTTTGGCTGCTGCCCCACATTCAAGCCCTTGGGCTCCAGAGACACACAGTTGTCATCAACTTCCAGGCATTCTGGAGGGTACCTCAAATTCCAGGGGCTTTGGAGGGTACCTCAAAGTCCAGGGAACAACCACATTCATTGTGCTGCATTGGCTGCAGCATCTTTCCCCATAAATCTCTCTGTTGAGCTCACTGTTTTTCTAAGTGTTGAAACACACCATCTCAACTCTATCAAAACCAGGCATAACATAGCACCCCTCTGAAACCTCTGACCACACAGGTGAGATCTTCTCATGTCTGTCCTGTGCCTGTTCAAGAAACTGTAACTCCCAATCTGAGAAACAACTAGGTAAGGACTAAAAAAATGTTGAGCATGAAAGAGAAAACCTCATAAATGTTGTGTTATTTCATCCTTTGTCAGAATATAATTGCATTTGAAAGGTTTCAACAACTTCTGTCACGGAGCTCACCTCTTTGTGTTCTCTGCTGACAAGCTTAAGTTCGTGCAAGAATAAGATATCAGGGTAAAGGAATGGAATACCCTTTCATCTCCTCTCTTCCATCACACCTGAAACAGTGGCAGCCATGCCAGTACTCGAGGGCATGGCAGGATAACAGACTAGGTGTGGTGCTCAATCAGTCACTGCTCCCACATCTGACACCCTCTTGCTGTGGCATTACTTTTTCTACAGCTGATCTGCTTTCACCCATTACTGCCTCCCCGACACATTTATTTTGTGCCTAAACCCCGTGCTATGACCTGTATGGAGAGGAAGAGCCACTCAAGCCATTTTATGCCTTTGGCACGTGCGGTGCCAGCAGTGCATGCTCAGATCCACCTGTGCCTGCTGTCCCCATGCTGTGGGACAGAGGCTGCTTTGGCACTGTGGGGCTATACTTAAATCAGAGTCCTGGCAAAGCAACGCACTGGCCTGCTTCTGCTGCATGACCAACCCAGCTGAAGGATGAAGAAAAGATGTTGGGACAGCAATAGCAGGCTTGTCTGCCAGCAAAAGACAGCTCTGATACATCCGCTTCTCATGCCAATCAGTCAGGTGTGCCTTGAAGGTGAGGGATGACGGATGTGACAATTCCATCTATTTCAAGGCTTGCATTTGCTTTTATTTATTTTTTTTTATTTTTTTTTATTTAACTTTTTAATAAGCTTTCTCTATTTGCAGTTTTTATATTTAGAAACCATTCGCACTGCTCTGGACCCATGTACTGATTATGTAAGACCAGATTCAAGCTGAAACTCAACACAATGCAATGTGGAGCCTTCCCCAAAGCATTAACATTCTTGTTGTTGCTCTCATCCAAAATGTTGACAGCATATTTGGCTGGACTGTCGACAGCAGAATTTTGCCTTCATGTGTGCAGGAAAAACAACGAGCTGTGGAAAGTAATCCAACCGCTCCCTCTCGTGGGCAGAGGGCTCTGCTGCACTTTAGAACGGCACAAATCACAAAAATCCAAAATCCTACACATTTTTAGCAGTGCAAAGTCCCCAGACGGTGACACTGCAGGACACAGTTCATGCCTCTTGCCCCAGCACTTCTTTCAAGGTGGTGGCAGTCAGGGTGACTGATCCCTGATTCTTACGAACATTCAGTCTGAACAAGAAAGTAAAATCCTATGGCTCTGGGTTCAGGTTTCTAAATACACTCAGGCCACACACACTCGTCAAATCCAGACATCATCTCAAGGTAAAATTTGTCTCTGTCCCCTCAGTGAAGTGCCTGTGCCACGGGCTTCTCTCTGTACCCCACTGTGGGTTCTTCCATGCCTGTCCATCCTCCCAGGTAGGACCCAGAGGATTTCCTTTCTCCCAGTCATTTGCAAAACCAGCAATTACAAGGTTCAGTCTATACCTACATTCCTTTTTCTTTGCCTACACAGACATTAAAGATTTCTACATGACAGGGCCATTCGAGAGAGAGACATAATTTGTAAAATGTTACGAGTAAAATATACCTTTTCCACTCTTAGACATTCAAATGCATTTCATTGTATCAGTGACACCAAAACTATGTAAAATCACTGTCACAGATACAGTAGATTGCACCCCAAATAGTTTTTGCACTTTCTAATTTCATAAAACTAAACCTTAAGCAATTCCTGAGAGTCATACCCTTACCAATCTACTCCCATCTGCAACCTCTTACTTTCTCATCTATTACACTGAACTCACGAATCCCTGGGGCAGGAATAGCCTTTGTTCCATGCATATTGTCTACCAACAAATAACTATGAGTCTTGGACACCACCACAATCAATATTGTGGTAGATCCTAGAGGCCAACATTAAGCAGGTTTTGGATCCAGTGACAATCCCAAGCCTTATTAAATGTGATGGCTAAACATAAGGAGTAATTAAGTTCCTTTAAGTGACTATCTTCTCAGGCAAAAATAGAAGCTACCATCCAAAGTAATAAATAGTGTATAGAAAGTCCAGACCAAAGCCCCGTGGGGCTCTGATTACAGAGTGAGCAGCATGGGACTGTTCCCACACTGTGGACATATATTTTGGATGAAGAAAAAGATCAAGTATCAAAAAGAAGCAACCATAACCTTGGCTCCAGGAGCATGGAGACAGACATCTCAGAGGCATTGCAGTGGCTCAAGAAGAACACTTGGCATGTACACACAGGGGGAGGAAAAGGATTGCCATTGTCCTCTGAACTGTTTCACATGTTTTGCTATTCTATGTCCAAAATACACAACAGACTTTCAGAACTTCAGAAAATTAGAGGAGAAAAGCGAGACAGAGAAAATTATAAGAGTGGCAATTAGTACAGTAGTTAGATATTCCCTTTGAATAGAAATCTGGGAGAGCATGGTCCCTGAGATCTTTAACCAGCAGCCCACAGGGATCTTTTTTCTCTTTGGTCCAGAGGGCAAGGATGGCAGAAGCTGATTGTTTCTTTGCAAATCCTTGTATATGATAAGAGCCAAAACAGCAGAATCACTAGAGTCTGATGCTAATTCTAGGTTGAGATTCGCCAAGGAGTGCATGTAGCACAGATTGGCAGTACTGAGTGCTGACATGGGTCTGTGCTGTGTAACACACCAATTCTCTTGCTAGCACAATTTATTTTTTTACTTCCATTTCCCTAGTAATCAAACTGGATGAAGGACTACTTCAGTCCACAGAGTTCTCCATCTACCTACAATGACTGTATTTCTTTCATATACTGGAAGCTAAAAAAGAGATTGCTGTGATCAGATACAGAACAGTGGATCTTGATTTATAGGTGCGCATTTCTCAGCAGCAGAATTTATTAACTGTAGAATCAGGAACCCAGATCTGCCACTGTGCCCCAAAACTGCAGGGTGTTTGCTGACTCTGAACCCTTGTACACCACTGCTGGGAAAAAATGGCAACTTTAAGCTGACAATAATAGAAGAGCACAGATGCTTTGTTTATGCTCACAGAATATTCACTTTCAGATGCACATTTGCCAACTAAAGCATGATAATGTCAATTCATTGGGGAAGTACTTTGTCTAGGTGCCTTCAAAATAATTATAGCCATAATGGTAACAATTTACATTCCCTGCATTCATTAATTACAGGGTGACCACAATGCTTACAAGGCATACAAAGACTATAATATGTTTTGTATTCACAACTAAAGCTAGAGATATTACAAGCTGGGCTTGTGATATTTAGCTGACCCAACACAGAGTGAACTTAGGCATGAGACAAATATGTAGCTATGTTGCTGAAGAGTACTCAGTACTTGTCAAAATTCAATTCCAAATCATTCCTTTAAAGTTTTGTGTATTTTTTACAATGAGCTTTTACTGCACTTAAACTGCAAGGTATTGCTCTACTCATGCATATGAAAAGCAGCTAAAATATGTATCAGCTTCTTTGCAGCACTTCCCTTCCATCATGATTTTGTTTTAAAATGGAACAATTAGAATAGGTGTTTGGGATTTTTCATCTGGAGTACAAAATGAAGTAATAGTTGCCCTGAAGGTCTCACATCAGTTTTAATGCTAGATTTTTTTTTTCTCACTGTACAATGTATGTATTTTGGTTGCATTTCAGTTAGCATCTAAATACTGGGTCTTAAATAAAATATTATCTAAAATTTTATCTAAAATCTAAAATATTATCTAAATCGTTGTATGGAGGAGTGGGGATTTAACAGAAAGCCTCCTCCTTCTCTCCTTCTCACCCTCCCTCCGGGGCAGGGCAGGAGCGGACGGGGTGGCCCCAGTGAAGCCTCTGCTTGCCCTGTGGATGCAGGATGTGGGACGGGATGTGGGATGGGCCGGCTGAATGGGGTGTGCTGGGCACAACTCGCCCCCAGCCCAGAGCTGAGCCCACCTGCCCTCAGTGGGACAGGAGCAAACCACAGCAGGACACTTCTTTGACTCCCCAGCTCTGGGATAAATAAAGCTTTTCCTAATCCTGTTGGATTAGCCGAAGTGTCCATTTTGAACAGTTGTTAAAGTGCATTTTCACCCAGGATGCCTCTGGCACGGACCCGAGTGATCCCAAGGGGCTTCTCTCCTGTCCTAGTTCACACACCCAGTGTGCACTACCCCTGCCCCAGGCCAAGGGGACATGAACACAAAGACAAACCCTCCCAGCTGCACACTCAAAGCAGAAAATCTGCTTCTTACTTCCCTACCTACATTGCTATGTTGGAAAACTGATCTGGAGAACTCCTGATCTCTGCTTCCCAGCTCTGTGAACCTTGGATTTCCACGTCTGTACCACAGCTCCTTGGCCTGCCAGCCTCAGGCACCAGCCTCCCCCAGCACTTGGTTATTCTAAAAGTCTTTTTATTTTTCTACCTAGATATGAATTTGAGGAGCCAACTTGTATCTAAAATTCTTGCCTATCAAAGACACATTCTCAAATAAATTATTGATGGATTCACTTCATTCGGTGCAAGACAATGGTCAAGCCCACTCTTGGGAGGCCTTTCCCCTTTGCTATATCATAATTACACAAATCATAAAATAAGTGAGAGCTGTCCTGAATTTTGGAGGGCAATGGTTAGTTTGTCTATCTTGTGCCTTCTGTCATGTTTACTAAGGTGGTCATGTGGGGAAAGTAAAATGCTGCCTCAGCTTGCAGAGAGCTCAGGCAGATATAAGGCAAGTAATGAACTGAGCTGCAATTTCTCTTAAATAAGCCCCAAGAAGTTTCAGTGTTGATGCTGATATATTTTCTAGCTTTTTCCTCATTCCTTCAATGCATGTTGAGACTCCTTAATTCACAGCTGTTGATGTATCTTCATTCCCTCCTCTGAGTTATTCCTTCTAATCTCAGCATGGCTTCTGGATTTTACTTTGATCCTCTCTGTAAAGTTTAAATCTTCTTTCCTTGCTTAAATTGGAGCTAGATATCACTGCCTGGTCCTCCCCACAACAAGATACCAAACCTTAAGAGGCATACAAACCCTCAGAATTAAGATAACATACCTTGAGGAGGTAACAGGAAAGGACAGTGCTGTCTGGTCACTGAAATGCAAGAAACTAACAGGCAGCATGAAGAGAGGCTGCACATGTGCAGATAAGGAACACAGTTTTGTGGAAATCTGTCTGAAAATAGGCTCTGCTTTGCAGGAAAGCTAAAATATTAAACTCTAGTTATCAGTAGTTTTGTTTTCAAATACTGTTTTTTTTCACACTACGGAACTTAAAAACATGCACTGCTGTGCTGCTATGCAGCCCAGTACATGGGATTTTCCAATCACTATCTACAAATTAATGAAAACAAACCTCACTTTGCAAAGTTCATTCGCAGAAAAAAAAAATCCCAAGGTGTTTATATGATCCCTTTTTTTCTTAAAATGGAAATCAGTGGGGATTTTCTGTGCTGAAGACTGTTTCAGAGAGGCATGGCAGTGATAGAGAGGATTTTATGTACATTAAAACTCCAGATGCAGAATGCTCTCCTCTCCAGCAGAGGGACTTCCACAGCCTGCTCGAAACGTTTTCTTCTTTTGTGACAGACATGCTCAGTGCACACATACCCTGCGTGCCACAGGGACATCTGAGCTCATCGATGGAATGTAAGCCTTTGTTACTCTGCGGTGAAGATGTGGAAGGATAGGATGGCAGGGAAACATCACTGCATAGCAGTGATACCTGTGACTCCAAATCCTGCTTGCTTTACACAAGTGAACAGGTTTGTTCACTGTGGCTGTCCTGTGGCAGGACTGAGCCTTTATCACTGCAGGGTGAAACCCTTGACCATGCCTGCTACAGAAGTCTCAGGCACCAACACATAGGCTCCAGCAAAATGGGTGAGGAGTTATTTACTGGGACATCTGTGGACCTTGTTTATTGTACTTTATAAACCTCACAAAGTGGTTAAATTCTACTGTTCTCTGTCCACTTAGATGACTATAAAAGACAGTTACTTGTTTTCATTTCCATATAAATACAGATGGACTTTTACTACCTCTAATGTTTTCTCCCACACTTCTTTTCTTTAAGATATAACTTGCTTTACTTTCTACAACATTTCTCCATTCCCTGTAAGCTTTTTGTGAGCAGTGCCGTACCTTTACAGAATGAGAATCACTTAGGCTGAAAAATGCCTTTAACCCAGCACTGAAAAGCCCCCTACTAAACCATGTCCCCAGGTGCCACATCTCCAAGGATGGTAGAATGGACTCTTCCTCTTCCCTGCTGTTGCTTGACAAGTCTTTCCGTGAAGAAATTTTTCCTACTATAAACACATGGTATCCTACTGTGTGTGTCTAAGTGTTAAAGCAGGTCACTGACCATTTCCCCATGGATTGTGGGTGCTGAATTCTGCTCCCTGTGTCCATCTTCCAGCTCAGGGGGGTTGGTACCTGGAGAACAGCTGGTCTTACTATTGAACACTAAGGCAAAGAAGGCATTAAATACCTCAGCTTTTTCCTCATCTTTCGTCATTATGTTCTCTCTGCCATCCAAAAAGAGGATGGAGATTCTCTTTAGACTTCCTTTTGCTGCTAATGTATCTATAGAAACATTTTTTATTGCCTTTTATGAAAGTAGACAGATTAAGTGCTAGTCAAGATTTGGCCCTTCTAATTTTCTTCCTCCATAACCTCATGACACCCTTGCCCTCCTGAGTCCCTTCTTCCAACTTTGAGAAACTCTATTTTCCTGAGACCCAGTAAAAAACTCTGTTCAGACAGTCTGATCATCTTCCCTGCTGGTTTGTCCTTTGGCACTTGAGGATGGCCTGCTTCTGCATGTTTAAGATTTACTTCTTTTCTTCTTTCCTTTCTCTACAAGACAATACTTCCTATCTAGAATACTTCTCTGCTACTTACACCCCTCTCTGAAGGATATTTTTATTTAGATATGCATTTAGGAAATACAGTTATGTGCCACTTTGTAGCTCAAAAATATTCTATGTTTCTGCCATTATTACAGTTCCAAGCCCCCCACCTGACTTCCTCTGCTACTTCCTTAATTTCTTAAACCTTGTTCTTTCACAATCAATAACGTCAGGTCCAGGATAAACTTGTTTATCTTTCAGTTTAAATTGAGACAATTCATGACTTCATCCAAGGTTGCCTCCTGCAACCAACTCTTTCCAAATGCCCTCACTATTTCCCAGGACTAAGGACAGAAGGCAGGCTCTCAATCTGGCTCAACATGTTGGTAAATGCTGCCTGCTACTACACTACAGAATTTTTAGTGTTCTCCATCAGGGACCAGCCACTTAACTAATCTCTGCTTATAAGCCCTCTCTTCTTATTTTTAGGTGATCCCTCTATTGCTTCCCATCAATATACCATAGATATATTCTGTGAATACCCGCTGATTAACCCTCACAATTCTTACATCAATAAGCAAACAAGAAATAAGAAAATAAGGCATAGGGGAGTTAAATTACAATAGTTACACAATTATCTAATATATTATTGGAATTATAAGCTTCCTTAGATCAGATCTATTTTTAATTACTAAGCATAGTCACCACTCCTTTGAACAATTGTATTAAAAATGATGGGTTTTGAGAACTCAGTTGCAAATTTATCTTTTTTTTTTCCAAATTAAGTATTTTGAAAACCATCAGTCTGGGATCCAAGAAGATTTGAGAAAAGCAATTATCAGTAATCTGCCCTTTCCCAGATCTTACATTCCTGTTTGAATGTTAGCTGTTTCCATCTGATCAACAAAGAGCTGGATAACACAATATGTCTCCTCAATCTTTTGTAAAGTCTAACTGCTCATTATGATGTTGTTAAGGAAAGCAGTATCAATACAATCAATAGCCACAGCACACAAAAATAGATACCCTGTATGCCAAAACCCAGCATATTGAGAATAGGCTAACAGCCCAGCTGTTGGAAACACATTTCACCTGTCATCCATTATTTGCACATTAAGACAGAATAGGTGTTGAAAGAACAATCAATGTTTGTATCTGCCATGGAGATAAGACTTTTGTCATTCCTCTGAAATCCAGATCAAATCCACAGCTTTAAATATTATGCTATCATAGTAAATTGCAACATAATAGATGGACAGTAAGAGATTGTCAGCTGGAAGGGGACACTTAGGGAGAGAAAGCTTGTACTAGTTTTTCTTGTTTTTCATGAAGTCATGACCATACCATACATTATTCAATTAACAAGATCACCCTCCTACAGTCACTTGAAAATTCCTCTTATCATCTTTGTTCCTTTCTTCTGTATGAATTGAGGTGGATTTTTCCCTCCACGGTTTCAGTGAACCCTGGCCACAGCTTCTAAGAAGCTCATTATCTCTTCTATCACATCAGCTTCTGCTTTCAAGGCTTATTGTTTAGTTCTTAGTATAAACTGCCAGGCTAAAATCCCCTCAAAACATCCAAGGTGCCTTTGCCACTGAGTAAACAGCAAAGCATCATGAGTGCTGTAAGACCCATTTAATCAAAAATATATACTACATGAACACTGGGACACTGAAAACCTTTGGAAGTACAATTACCCTAATTTCTTCCTTAGATGAAGGAACACTTGATGTGTTATTTAAATGGGCTGTCATTTTGAATCTCCATTATGGATTTGATTTGCTTATGGAAAATATGCTTTAGAAATGTGCAGGGTTCTCCCAGTCTTCATGTCTCACAGCACTCAGATCATATCAGTTCATACAGGTTACAGAGCTGCAACCTGTACAGACTTGGCTATCCAAATATAACCTTCTTAACAAGTTGCTGGCTGTCTGGAGTGGGTAAATCAACCTTACCCTTGTGGTCTTTACTTTGGTCAAGACATTATTGGAGCAACTCACCAAGATACAAACACAAAGCAGTGCTCAGGGAGATTTCCACTCAAACCTCAGTGATGTTCAATAGGATTTTGGGAACCAACTCCCTGAAAGCCAGTCAAAAATTCTCCATTAAAATAAGGGTGCCTGTGTGTGCATATATATATGCATGTGCACATAAATCCATCTATGTTCCTGTCTCTTTGTGCACCCCACATGTACACACCAGAGATGCAGCGCCACAGTGCTTTGACAGAAGCCATTCACATGACGTTTAAGCAAAACCTCTTCTTTCAATTGCTACTCTCAGCAATTCTGAGTTCTGTCAAACTAATAATACAGGTCTGTGCAACAAAATGTTACAATATCAGTATTAGCATATAAAACAAAGGTAAGTATAGGTTTCCCGTGTCTTTATTTCTTTTCCATTTTCTCTCTATTGGAGAAATTTGCCAAACCCAAACACCTTCTTTTTTTCCTATGTGGCAGTTTTGTTTCTGATGAGGACAAAAAAAGTATCTCTGTTTAGGATAAAAGGATATGTTGCTCCTTTGATTTGTATTTAATCCCTAACAATGTACAATAAATATAACTACAGTGGACTATTTAATAGTCCTGTAAGCATTACATGGTCTATAGCTGAAGAGAGTCTAGTTGCCTCAACAGAACAAAATCACTTGCTGTAAGAGCAGTTTTCAGGACAGTGATAAACCACAGTGTAATACAATCATGCATTAAGGTCCAACCAAACGTGAGACTGGCACAAATATTAAAGTACAACTGGGCAGAAGTCAAGTATGTACAAGTCATTGACAATACTGGTGTAAGTGCTCTAGACAAGACATTTAAAAGAAATTTACATAAAAACATAGATTAAATTTATCAAAGTTTGATAAATTTTAAGACTAAAAAAGTACAGAAAACATGAAAAAATAAAAAACCCAGCCAGTACATATAGTACAGTTTTACTACATTTATACTACAGAATGAAGACAGAAAAAGATACAAGGAATTAAGAGCAAAGAAAATTCTGCTGGCTGCAGCCAGTGGAATTTCATTGCCAATGAGAGATGCGCACACACAGATGCACGCACACGCACAGAAAATAAAGACATAAACCAAAAAAACCATTTAGTGTAACAAATGACAGACAGAGAGGTGGGGACATTTGGCATGTTGCAGCACATGGAGTCATTCCCGATTGGCTAACGATGGTACCTGGCTCGGCTGGAGGTCGCTGGGCTGCCTGAGCGGCGCCACAGACGGAGGAGGCACTCCTGACGTGGACGCGGACCGGCCTAACCGGCAACTTGATTTAGACTCTGGAAGGGGAGAGAGCAGAAACACCAGTGAGCAGGAGCAGGGTACTGCTGCAGCAAGCTGAAACACTGTGGATCCAGGATTCCCTTGCAATGGACACTGCAGCCTTGGCAACGAGTTAAAGTCTTGGGCATTTGGCTGAATCATGAGCAGAAGTTGAGATCAGAAGAGGGATTCAGACAGGACTCATGCCATATCCTGGCCTCTTTGCTCTGGCATCTCTGAAGGATAGAGCATAAAACAGCAGACAGGAAGAACAAAAGAGAAGAAAAGAAAGAAGAATAAAAGAAAAGAAAGAATTCCTGTTTCCCCACTCCCCTGCTCCCCAGTGCCTTTTCTACTCCTCATGTAATACAGCAGTGATTAAGGGAGTTACAGAGGCTTCTTGTTTCATCTCTCCATACCAGAGCTGAGGGACATGGTGGCCCAAAGACTGACTGTGCTGAAGGAGAGCATGAAATGCCAGAAAATGGAGGAGGTGGTATGTAAAAGTGGTGAGGATACTGTCACACTTAGGGATTTGGAATGACACCAAAAATACTTGGGAATCTCATGTCAGTGGCAATGAATTAAGAGACTTAAAGCAGGAAGAAGACACAAATCAAAACATCAGCAGTAGCAAAATCAGTATCCCAGAATCAAGGTGATAACAGGATTAACATTTGCCTTGAGGGAAAGCTCCTCTTCAGAGAAGAACTGCACAGAAATGACACAGTTATTTGATTTTCCTTTTGCTATTTTATATAGAGTAATTTCTGAGAAGGCTCCCGTGATTTCCAGCACAGGTTACTATTGCACACACTGACACGAGGTGACCATGTAGTTCAGGAGGCCTGGACGAAGGTTCTTATATCTAAGCCATGCTGACACCCATGTGCTATCTCAGCATTCAGCTGGTCTGGAGGAAACTGTCTTTTCCTAAAAAAAAAGGATCTGTCTGTTCTGCCCAATAAATATTTTTTGTCCTTATATTTCCTTTATATGACTGAGGAAGCATCTCTCAGCCTATGGCTCTGCTCAGAGCAATGTGCTCCTTCTCCTCATGTTTCATAAACCTTCTTCTCAACCCTGCACCTGCTTTTTCTATTTAGTGGGCAAACACTGAAAACATTTGGACTCACCAGACAGATTTGGTTCAAGAACAGTCTCACTTTTCACATTGACAGTGCTGCTTTACCATAAATAACAAGTAATTACAATACCATGCTTCATTACAATTTAAAGAATTTTAAGTTTTTCTAAATAAGGTTTGAAGAATTCCTCCAATTCCATGTTTTCAAGAAGGAAGGAAGGAAGGACCTGTACCTCATGCAGTTGTGGTTTAGCAAGTTTGCCTCTGAAGCACATGTCTTTTGCCTGTGTCTATCTGAAATTTATTTGCTCATGCCTCATTTACACAGCTGCTTTCTTTGTGTTTGTTTTACACCGATTTCTTTATTTCCTGTGTGGATCTCTACTATCACCACTGGCCACTAGTTGGGCCACAGCTTGAAAGGAAGAAGATGCCTATCACTAGCATGTCCTTAAAGTCACTTGGCACACCTTAGGAACTTGAGGACAGCTGGCACATTACTCCACACACCAGCAACATGCTGAAATGGATTCTTCCACTCTCACTGATGCTTTTTCATTGTCACCTTAAATGCGTATTTTCCTCAGATATTTCAGAATTCAATAGGGCGTGGAGAAGAGCTATCCACTTATGCTGGAGCACTTAGACCAATGAAAGCATCTGTATGGGTGAATATTCATCAACTAAATATTAATAGGTTAGTTAACATCCATCTGGCTGAGCAGCAAAAATATTTATGCTGTTCGCCGAATGCATTATTCAATTCACTCTCTCATAGTCGGTCTGTAAACACACCACGAGTCAACACAGCCATAGGCACACAGAAAAGAGCAGACTGGCCTCCTCCATAACCTTGCTTTTGTACACAGTCTGCTGGTTTGCTGTTTTTGGACTTGGGCAGTTACTCTGAAGGTTGATTAGATTTGTTTTTGTTCTGATTTCACGCTGTCTGTGTGCCAGATTTCTGATTGCTCCTTTCAGTAATATAGATGTAATAATGGATCTCATTATTATACCTCATCTCTCATCACCTGGAATTTTGCTGGGGTTTCAGAAAGGACAAGAATTAGGGTTTTTTCAGTTATTTTTCTCTACCGCTAAGTAGAGAGTCTGTTTCTGCTGTGACAAGCAGAATCAGACACTCAGCCCATAAAAAACTCCAAGACACTGTCTGACTGCTTCTGAATTATTTTCTTTGCTTTAGGAAAGCAGAAAGAAGTGTCATAATTTCCATAATTGGGATCTATGTGCAACAACAAGAGATTACCATTTCCTTGCCAAAGAGACTCCTTTCATCTGGCATCAAAGAAACAAAATCTATCACACACAGATGAAGTATTAGTTCCTTTATCTCCCTGTAATATATGTTACAGTATTAAGGAAACTGTTGTGATTTCCATGGTGATCTTCACCAAAAGGTGCTGCAGACATGGCTCCATCTAACTTTTGTGTCTTAATGGCAGTATTTTTAGACCAAACAAATACTGTGTTCTTCTGTAATTAGTGGTCTGAATAACAGCACACCACTGTGGGGGAAAAATAGTCCATAAATGGTCTGTTCTTTAAGTGCTGCACAACTCACTTCTCTGTATTCTGCAGCATGTTGTTTTTCAGCTATGGGCAGCTTATTCACTATACTGGGGCTATTGGGGTTTTCCTTTTTAACGCCAAGAATCTTAAAGGAAGGACTACTGCTAGAAAAAATCAGGGATGGTTTCTAGTGTTTAGAAATTCGTGTTTATCTCTTGTGGATGATACTGAGACAGCTCAGTATTGACATCTGAAATGAGCAGTTCTTGAGAAGTTCCCTCAGTGACAGTAATCCATGGTGTGGAGCTGAGCTCCATCAGCCATCCTGATAGGCACATGGGGAAGGCTCTGCAGGCCAGGGGATGCAGGGCATCTGAGCAGCCTTTAGAGATGCCCCTTGCAATCAATGCAAGCACTAGGTCTGAATCCAGCAGATTCCTGGGGGTAGCCAGAAAGCTGTGAAATGTTATGCAGAAAGATGTTGATAATATTCAGTTGGTGTCTTTGGAATTAGTAGTATTATTTTGCACAGCTTCAAACGTCGCATCTCTCACAGTGACATGATATGAAAAATGCACTGCAGGTCTCTGAGAGCCAGGTGCTGGGAGAGCATGGTGAGCCAGTGGGCCTCAGTCCCCTCTGATGGCACCCACAGTGGCCACAACACTCAGACAGTGGAGTAGAACCGCAGCCCCTTCACACCAAGCAAACCCACACACAAAATCAGCTGCAATGGGCTGAGCATCACTGCACTTGTGGGTTTAAACTCAGTATTGACAGCACCAGAAGATTATACATGGAAACAGGCAAGCATTTAGTTGCAAGGGGCAGCATTAAGGATGAGAATTTTAGGAGAGACTGTGCAACACAGAAATACAGGCTTTCCAAACACAAATAGGATTGCTTTAAAGTTGTGTATTTAATTATGTGTCTAAGAACTCATATAAATGGCTTGTTTTCCAAAACTGCAAGGGCTGCCATCATGACTAAAGATGTAGAGGCTTGGCTGATTGCATTTGGGACACTGGGGTGTTGTAGCATTTTCCTCAATAAAGCACAGAGCTGAAATGCCACAAGATTTTATGGAAAATCAGTTTTATACCAATAGTTCTATGGCTTTCTATATTCTCTAGAAGTACAACTCTTCATGTTTTTTTTTTTTTTTTGGATCTTAATGGGAAGAGTTCTTTATTCACCCAAGGAAGTCTTCATTCTGCCTACCCTAATCTTAATGCAAAAAAATACTCTGGCTGTCACTTACATTGGAGAAGCTTCTTATCCTGTCACAGTCTCTTCTTTGCACATGAAAAGAGAAATATTGCTTATTTGCTACAGCTGCCAAGAAATGCGTTTTGAATTAAACATGGCAATGTGACAGGTTGAGAGCAATCACATGAAAAAAAAGAAAAAAAAGAAGAAAAAGAAGAAAAAGAAAGCATGCATACTGGAAAAATACATCACACCAAGTATCTTCATACTGGCCTAAAAAGAGATGAGTAAGCTGACATATAACTTGAAATTATGAAACATTAGGGTGTAATAAACTATACAGTATTCTGTTATATATAAAAAAGTATTTAGTACTTTGCTATTTGCAGAAGCCAATTAGTGCTAAAATATCACAGCAGCACGTCAAACTGAACAGTTTTCACAAGGGGAACACTGAGCCTGTGGAACTCAGTGTTACCAGATGTCCATAGGTTAAAAGTTTAGCAAGTCTCATACCCAAGTCAGGTAATGAATAAAATCATGTCTGAAAAGGAACCCTCTGTTTAGGTTTAAGGGATATTTTGCCCAAAGGGAAAAGCTGTTAGTGGAATATACTTTGTATCCTGAAATATGGGTGTTTATTTTCTTTGTAAAGCTTTTGTTGTAGGATTTGGCTGTGTTTGTTTGCTATTTCCTGGCTTCTTTGAAATACAAGGAAGCGTTTTGCATCTTTGCTCAGGTTTATTGTGTGTGTTTTTCTTACACCTAGGAAACATTTTTACTCCAGACAGAATCAGTGTGATCCTGCACCCTGGAGGTCACACAGAAGGACCATGGGCACTGGTGGGATGCCCTCAGCGTGCAGCTCCCAGAACTGCTCCTTTTATTAAAGGTGACAGGAGCTGCTTAGGAGGAGCTTGTGAGCAGAGAACACGAACGACCAGTGCAGGTGAGGCCTGGACCTCACCCAGCACTAACATAAAACCCCTGCATTAAATTGCCTTCACGTGGAGAATCTTTGTGGGTTTAGGAGCACAGTGATACTGCCTGTGAGGAGAAAATGTGGGTGGTCGTGGGACTACTGAGTGATCTTTGTGTGAAGCACTTTGGCTGGCATGAACTGGCTTTTTGCTGCTATTCCCTTCTTATATCAATGGATGTATCTTGTGCCTTGGGCTTCCCAGGCTTTGCCCCATTCCCAAAGAGATGAACTTAAAATATTCATCACTTTTGGAAATCACCAATGATGGCCAGTAATTCCAATGAAGGGTGGGCATTTACTCCCTTTCTGATTACCTAAAATGTTTTCAGATGGAATATTTATGGCTGGCTGAGTGACAAGCTGGTGGTGATTCAAAACCAGGAAGCAATAGAGTTTCTGAGATTTAAAAGGCAGGGCAGTGCCTGTCTCCAGCAGCAGGTGGCAATGCAAAATGCTTCTTCGTTGCAGTTAGGAAAAGAGCAGCAACATTCCAGAAAATACTCTTCAGGTCTCCTGGAGTGCAGTTATACAGATTCTGTGTTACAGATTGTGTTTGGCTGTTCATTATAATTGCACTGACTTTCCTAAAAGTCAGCATGCCCCCAAATCACACTGCTTTCCATAAGAAATTATAGAATGCCAAGAAACAGAAAGTGCCCTTGACAAATCCTGTCACAGAGCAATCAGGCACTAGAGACAGTGATAACTGTGTGCAGCTGACAGCCCAGGCTCTTTGAACAAAATGGATAGAAAGCTCAAGATTCTCTTTGGAGATGCCTCATTCTCCCTCTGATCTTAATAGCAGTTCCAGGGCTGTGGAGAACCCACTAAAAATCAGTATTCTCACTCAGGTATTTGCCCAGGCCACTCCAATTCCCAGCTCATCTGTGCTGGAGCAGAGCTACCTGATGAGCACAGAGGGAAGTCCATTCACACTCTTTCTCTTTTACAGCAGAGCAATTCAACCCCATTTAAAAAATTATTCCAATATTGCCCTAATAAATGTCTGTATCAGTGTGAACTAGGAGGCAGGTACCAAACTGTGGTGTTTCAAGGACATGTCTTCACAAAAAAAAAAAAAAAAAAAAGCCCTTTTTTCTGTTATCTACGATGTTGCAAAGAGAGCAACAGCAGTGATGACTGTACTGGGGACTGCCTTGATTTTATTTGGTCCTGCAGTAAATCTAAGTTCTAATTGCTAGTGCAGAATTACTTTATCTCCTTGACTCCAGAAAGCATTTGTATTCATATGAAAGTATTAAATCTCTCCTCTTGCATTCTGTTACAGTTTTAATTTAATTGCAGAGAATGAGCTGTTACAGTCCATGTACAAGTTCATTGAGGAGAACTGTGTATAGCATTCTCAATGCAGTGCCCCACTGAGTAAAGGTAAAACATGTTGCTCAGGCAACAGCAAGAGGCACAGGGGAAAAAATATTCAGGGCAGATGAGAGGCAATATTCATCAAACGAAATATCATAAATCTGCAGGGAAAGAAAAGTCACAATCATCTCTTAGATTTTAATCGTAGAAAGGAGACAAAATTCAGCCAAAAAAATAAAATTTTTCTGTGACAGTCCTAGCAATGTAAGACAAAGTCACAGTTAACTAAATCAAGACATGATTCAACAATTATTGCAGTTTGCTGATGCCAAATGGAGATTGAGGCCAACATGTTTTGTCTGCCTTTGGAGATCAACCAACTCTTTGAAATAAAACTGCTGCAGAAATGTTGGACAGCAGTGTTATATTTTGCTAAGAGCTTACTCTTCAATTTTAACTTCTTTACTACTCTGCTCCATAGTGTCATCTTGCAGAACTGAAGAGATTGGTACACACCTTTGGTCTAATTATTGGATGTCCCAATACTTTGATGTGGTAGCTTTAAACCCATCCTTTAACCTGCATTAGCACAAATGATGCTCTAATATACTGGGAACAGAATTTTTTACCTAAAGCTATGAGCTAATCTGGAAAATTCCCACATTCCAGGAAGCTTTGTGAAAACAGACAAGTAAGCAAACGGCAGTAACACACAAAAACCCAGTGCTAGAGTCATAAGTTTTGCAGAAAAGTCACTTTCACTGCACCAGCAAGGACAGTTTGGGGGGTCTGTAGCAAGTAAAGCTGGACTACACAATTGCTGCAAATGACATTTCACATCAGCAAAGATTCTTCAACCTATACACTGAGTTTCAGGTGTCATTTTCAGCAATTCAGGGACAATGTGAGTCCCATTATCACACAGAGAAGCAATGTTCTGGGTGAGGTATGAGCATCTCTGCTCACTCAGCAGTTTAAACACTCCTTGCTGCCACTCACTGCCCAGCATATCTCTCAGGCAGGAATGATTTCTTGTCTGAGCAGCTCATTCGTGCTCTTATACTCACTGAACATTGACCATGAGGCTTCAGTGCTAGATATTAAAGTGAATACTTCTCATAGTCCAACTAATAAGCAATGAAGTTACTCTTTTATGAGAGCTGTGAAATCTCAAAAGTACCAATAAGTACTCATGCAAGGGCAATAGGTATCTCTTTATAGATGTCTATTCATTTATCAGTTCTGTTTGTTGTAGTCAGTTTATAAACAAGACTGCATTAAAATGCCATGGTTATGGCAATTTACTATTTAATACGTAAACATTCTTGATTAATAAAATGAATAGGTGCAAATCTGAGACTTCTGAAATTCATAGTTACTTTTCTAGAAATTTCTGTACAAGCAGAAAACAAAGGCTGCCTGTGTCCTGTCACTGTGCCCTTCAGTAAGACAGACTTGCTTTTGCACAGTGTATTTTTGTTACTTTATGTGATACCTGAACTTAACAACTTCTTCCTGAGGTGCCATCCTAGGAGTGTCTTTGACATAGTGTCCCTTTTCAATGTCAAGGGGAATGCTTTACTTCATTGAAAGCAGATGACTAGCATGTTTATGTGCTTCTTTTCCATGCCACCATCCCAGCTGTTCTGGCACAGAGCACAAGTACAGCACAAGCCTTATTAGTGCAGCAGTCAATGGGCAGGGCCAAATCTGGAAGATATTTGGAAGTCTTAAGGACCTGGATGCTTCCTACACCTGTGTATCCTTAGAGATTCTTCATCTCACAAGGAGATTCATTAGATCTTCCCTGCTCTGCCACTTGACATACCTGAGCTGTTGCCTCCAGCCAGCATGGTTGGGCTGACAGAGGATCTCCCCAGCCTGCTGGACACCACAGGGGGGCCTGGCGTTCCATCCCATTCCTGAGCTTTCCCTGGCTCCCTAGAGGAAGCTGTCCCATGATGTCCTCTCTCTTTGTTTTCCAGCTTTGGTAGTGGTTCAGTGCTGTGACTTCTGATCTTCAGCTCATCCAGTGGTTCTACAAAATACACAAGTGCACATTTCATTATAGAGTAACTGCTAATCATCCACATCGTGCAATAATCTTTCATAAAATACTCCACACATTTCAATCATAAATCCTTTAAGGGCAATTTATAGCATGGTTTTACCATCTGGGCCAAAACCCTGTAGTTTACCTAGGTTTCAATACACCTTTTAATTATTAAAAGCACACACCATGCAGCAGATGGATAAAATGTAACATTTCTGTTACAGCTTTTATATGCCAGAAAAATAATCTTGAAAATGGTTCCCTACCAAACTGTAGTTTATAAACAATTCATAGAAATACTTGATATCTTTTCAGCTGTTTCATTGGGAACAAGTTCTTCAGGCACTTTCTAAGGAAGCTCTCTCCTAAGGCAATATTATACAAGCAATATATCTGTACTTCTCATAAGCTCTAGTAAAAGCACACAATCCAGAAAACAAAAGAGCACAAATCCAGTTTGGGTGTGTCCAGCACCATAACCTAGGGAACGAAATTGCATTTGGTTGGAAAATCCTTGGAGTCAGAAAATTACTTTCTGCTTGCAACACCACAAGTCAATGAAAAGAGGAGCAATTCAAACACAGTTGAATTATTTTTTCAAGTGAAACAGTGATATCTGCTTTCTTCATGGCTGGTGATTTTCTGTTCTTTTCTCAAGACCCTAATTTCTTTTCTTGCAGGTTGAGCAATACATGGAGAAAGAATTAATTCCTGCTCTTTCCCATCTGTAGCTGTGAAAAATTCACATGGAAAACTGGATACAGAAGAAACATTAGATTGCTCTTTAGTTGTAAGAGTTAATCACTGTGCTACTCAGTTATTCAAAGCTGCTCTTTGCCTCCTTTTGAAAAAAAAAATCAGCTCATGATGCTCTCAGTTCTAGTCAAACAGATCTATTAATCAACCCCCTGATGTACCTTTATTTCTGTATCCATCTACAGCCTTGGAACCCACATTTGATAGAGATAACTATCTCCCCTTGAGCTCTATCTCAAAAACTTTGAGTGGCTTCAAGGGACTTTGGAAGTTTTGAGAGAACCAAGCAAAGAGAAAATGCCAGGAGCCATTGAGAGGCAGCAGATGCCAGCAGTTCCCTGAGGGGCCCATGCTGAATGGCAGGGCAGGACTGACAGTCTGAGTTGTCACTTTCTCTCCCAGTCATCCCCATGGCCAGGAACTGTGACTATTCAACACGGATCACCACTCAGATGATACAGTCCCAGAAAAGGACCATATTCAAATCACTTTGATTTACCTATGGCTCAATACCCCACAGGAAGATGCACTGTTAGACATGTGTGATGGGTGGAGACCCCACCTATGCAAAACAGTGACAAAACCTCACCTTGTTTTGGGTTCTCTGACATTCCAGTCTGCAGATGACCTTAATGATTAACAACACAGTCAGCCTGGGCTTTCCTCAATGAAACACCATATAGGAAGCATGAAAAAATATCTAACTGGATGTGCAGTGCAAGATGTAATCATTAGTGTATTTATTAATTACTATTGGTTAATAGTAAATTGTAATGTTAAGGATATTTTACCACAGTCTTCAAGTAGTAACACTGCATGAGAAAATGCTTAAATCACCCCAGGCTAAGAGTCGTAAATAGGATTCAGTGACATTTTATGTGACAAAGACCTTCAAAACTCAAACCTCTTCCATGAACTTCTAGGCCACCTACCTACTTTAGTGTATGCAAAAAGACACTGCAGTGAAAATCCAAGGTGTTTGTTTTTCCTAGCTGGGAACCCCAGCAGGGTACAAGGTCGAATAGCAATCTGTATCAATATAGCATGGCCTCTGCCTTTCAGGGACCTTTGCTACGAGATGTCTGTGACACAGATCTGTCTGTGACTGCACAGAGAGACCTGCTAATACAAAGAGCTGAGAGAAGAGAGGGAGCACCCAGATTATTACCAGGATTAGAACTGTTTCAGTTGACAGCATTGAGCTATCAAAAATACTGATGTGTTTTTCCACATAACAGATGCATGCAATCATATGTGATGTTTTTCTTCACACCAATAACATTCATGTCTCTAAGATATTACTTTTCTGGGAAAACGAAACATAAAAACAAAGTTTCAAAATTCTTTGGAAATGCACAAAATCCTCTTTCCCACTAGTACAGGATGGTGTCTAGATTGCAGTTTAGTCTTCACAGCAAAATGAAGAGAAAGCCAGAAGACTAGAATGTGTTTTTAGAAAGTAAGAATTGGGCCCTGCAAGTGCCCTACCGGATTAATGCATCATTCAATAGAGTTAATTTACCATGTCATCCAGCTGCTCCTGGAATGGCTGTGACTACCTTAGTGAAAACCTTCTCCGTGTGCCTCATTGACACTACTTGAACACCACCCCTTGAAATTTCACACACATGCAGTCAGCCGTTGTCACAGTGGAAATGCTCTGGCTGAGTGTGTAGTTAAGGATTTATCTACTTCAGTTTACTTAAGAGAGAAGCATTTGTACTTGTTGCCTGATAAAAATGGTTTTTGCGTTCTTAGTTTTATTGTCTGCTGAATCAAAGCACAGCAGTTCTCTGCAAACAGCTGGAAACTGTGGAACTATTCAGACTAAATAAAGATTTGGTTTATAGTCTAGTTCTTTATAAGGTGTAGAAAATCAGTTTTCATCTCGCTGTCTAGACTTAGTAAATTTACATTCCACTATCCTTTCTTGGGGATTTTCAGTTCACAGTTTATCTGAAAAGTAATATATCCTAAAAATGAAAAGCAGATTGAAACAGATTATAATGTCATGTAACCCATCTCTGGGCCTGAATCATTATTATTTGGTGATCATTATCAGTAACGATGATACACAGACAGAAAACAGCATCTCAGTGTTTTATGTAGTTTTCTGTTGTATTACTTTCCAGCTCACTTGTAAATACAGAAAAAATGAAAAAGAAAATTATTGCCGCAAGTATTTTGAGGAGAATTTTAGAATAATTTCAGCTTCTTTAATAAATTTCAATGGGAATCATACTCAAACTCAATTTAAAAAAAATTAAAAATCAATCTGCTATTTCTTGGTTAACTGAAAGAGCACTTCAGTTCCAATGTGCCCAGGACAGCTCTGGAAATGCAGAATACTCCCCTGCCAGGTCTCAGCCCATCACTGGCACATTTGCTGACTGTCCCAGCCACTTGGATGTTTTTATCTTGTCAACTACTCCTTGCTGCAAATGTAGCTCCATGGAGCAAGTTAAGTGTCACAAATGACTGTGTCTCATAAGAGCACATTCCCTGCTCCATGTTTTGGCTCCTGCAGCCTGGCAGAAGGCATTGGCAGAGAGCAGAACATGCTTGTAGCTGCTGGCTGTCGTTACCTGAGGGGTGGGGATCTTACCATCCACTGAAAAGCAAACCAGGATATTCAACACTGAGTAACCCTTATAAAATCAACAGCAGGATTTAAATGGCCACTTTATCCCTATCGATCTCATCCTGAAAACAGGCACTCTTACCAGTCAGATATATCTGGATACAGAGACAAAACTGAAAGGTAACACTAGCTGCTGCACAGCTCTTCTAAATTTTTTAAATTTTAAAATTTAAAAATTAAAAAAAATATTTTTTTTTTTAATTTGGGAAGTGCAGAAGCATAGGTTGGATCTAGGTTACCTTCTGCTGTTAAAAACCTTAATTTGGAGGTAGGAAATATCAAAGCTCAGTATTATGCTGGGAGCTCACTGAATCATATGGTGGCCACCAGAAAATCTTCCCACAGTCAAGTGCTACTCTTTGAAAAGCTGAAATTATTATGGTAAGCATCTTTATTGTTCAATAGTTCTTCCACCAAAATGGCACATAAAAATGTAAATTTCAAGAAATATTTCACTGCTTTAAATATTTATGGACACAGTTGGTTAAACTGCCATAAAGGCACTCAAATGTTTCAAGCACTTTCAGCTGTCATTGTATTTCAATATTTAAAGATACGCATTTTTCTTATTTATTTCACCTGAATCTCAGACTTTTCCATTCAAAGTTTAACATGGTTAAAATCTCTTGTAAGATACATATTTTACAAATAATTGGCATGTACAGTATTCCCTCTAGCAAAGGTCCCCTAATATCTGTGCACTAGGCAAGGCTGGCACATGAGCTGTGGTACTATAAAACCTGGAAATGCTAAAGGAAGTGAGAAATAAACTGAGTCAGTTGTAACTTGGACCTAAGAAAACTGAAATTACAGCTACAGAAAACATCTTATCCAAAAAGCTATCATTCAAATGAGTATAACTCTGTGGCCAGTGTGCCACTCTGCTCTCAAACACAAATTAATTTCAGGTCCAGGTGGCTTGTTAGTGCAATGCAAAGTGATGAAAGGCAGAACCTTTATTACTGCTAGGGGTTTTGGGGGAAGAAAGAAAAGCAATTGTCTTAAGGACCTTAAAATGAGGACTGCTCTTTGCCATCTCTCTCAGCTGTGAGCTGAAATGTATAAGCTAATCCATACATTATTAATTTATTCCTTTTGTTTCTTTGTGTTTGTTATAAACCTAAATAAATAATATATAACTCTAGGCAGAACTCCCATACTGGGGGAAGCAAATGGTCCAAAATTCAGCACTCACATACAGGTGCAAAGCAAAGTAATTTGGGATGGGGTTTAGATGAGAGGCAGAACTCCTGATCTCCTCCAGCCTGGACATATTAGACCTCAGCTCATCTGGCGTCAGCGCGGGCATGGCATCTCCCCTGGCTGAGGGAGCAGGAGCACAGAGCACTGCAAGGGCACACCTGGAGGGGTGCAGATGCAGGGTGAGACTGCAGCCAGCACGTGTGTGTGATGGCCAGTGCTACCTGAGACATGCCCCAGGCACAGCTGCACCAGGGTCCCTTCTGCCACTGCCAGCACCATGGCAGCCTGTGCCCATCTGCCTGACCCCTTCCACAGGCACTGCATGTGGAGCAGTACTAAACCTTTCAGAGAGTCCCAGAGTTTCTTCCATCTGCACCCCAGGGCTTTTATTTACCTTTACTACACATCTAAAAATTAGAGCCGCCTTTTAATGGATTTCCTGATGTGTGGTGCTTTGTCTGATCAGCACAGCTGTAAATTTATCCCAACCTCTCCCAAAGAAAAATAACCAGCTATTAATACCACATGCAAGAAACATGGATAATGCTCAGTATTTCAGCCACTTAAAAAAAAAAAAGAGCATATTATACTGTCAGTAAAACCCATATCCTCATCTTTATTAACGATAGTGGTTTGTCTATTCTGACTTCATCTGCTTGCTAATTAAGCAGAAGTTTGCTTTGCATATCAATTTTTAATACCCCTTTTTTACAGTTAAGTGAGAGCTGCAGCAGCCAGCTTGTTCAATTAAAAGCAGCTCTGACCTAGTTCCATGCAAAATCAATAGAAAGCTTGAAAGTCTCACAAACCATCTAACGTTTAGGGAAGACATGGCTGAACTGTTTCTTGGTGCTCATGGAACATGTTCCTGTGAGCAGTGTAGGGCTTTTTTTATGTGGTGAAATCCAGTGAAGACCACATTGGCCTGCTACAGACAGCCAAGGGAGGGGAAGAGGGATTGCTGAGGAAAACGCATTTAGTTGATTTTCTGTAGCTGTCCCAAACCTGCTAAGTGTGCAATCCTGGTTAGAAAAACAAGACAGGAAAAGAAAAAGCCACAATACAACTAACTGAAGACTAGTAAGAGAAGGGATAGATTTATAGCAAAATATTTATACCATAAATTTATCAACCAAGGCTTTAGAATAAAAATATTCAATGAAAATAATGAAATCTGTGATCTGGTTGAAAAAAATAGAATTCGTTAAGTTCCAATAAACTTCAGCTGGTGTCATTAGTCCCTTAAAAGACAAATTTTTAAAAAATCACCACTGTAAGACATATTCAACATTATTTGATGTCCCATGGTAAGAGAAAAAATTCTCATGTATATTGATTAAAATAAAGGAACACCTATTTTTACTATTAAATAAGGAGAGATATTTTCCATCCCTGGAAGTGTTAAAAAATGTGTGGATATTGCATTTGAGGACATGATTTAATGTTGAGTATGGTGGTGGTGCTGGGCTGACATTTGTAACTAATGATCTTAGAGGTCTGTTCCACCCTTAATTCTATGATCCCATTACTGATCCAAGATGATCATATTTTGGCATATATTACAGAAGTGATGACAATCACCTGTTTCCAACAGGGCCATCATTATTTCTAGATCATTCACTCTTTGCTTGATCTTTTAAGTGTGCCTATTCTGCTGCAAATCACATCACAGCCCCATCATCTGACCAAAGAGGCCACATCTGGAAGATAGGCACTGTACAGATGTACTACTAAAGCATATAAAAGCAGTGTCCTGGGACTCTCAACATTACATCAAATGACAGTCTATTAACAAGTTTTCTACTTAATTCAGATTAGTCACAATTACATAATTAAGCAGAACACGTTATTATCTGATATTCTTTGCATTTTTCTTTTTTTATCGTTTTCCTTTCAGAGCTTGGAATGCTGGAAATTGGTGACTTGCACTTACAAAAACCTTAACAGAAACCTGTGTCCTCTGGTGCCTGTTTGGGCAAAAAACCTAATTACAGCAAGTCAAAGGGAATTCTGTTATTTACTTCAACAGAGAAAGGGTTTTCCTTCCAGCAGCTGTGAGCTGGGGCTAGCCAGCCACAGTGATTCATATGAATGTATGGAATAGCTGATCACGGGGAGCTGTAAAAATTTCTCTTCCAAAGTTTGTGCACCCAGATCTGCTGATAATCCAGGCTGTGCTTTCAGTTAAAAAACTAAATGTGTGCACATACATTTCATACCCATAGGTGGGTATGAACAAGGTCTATGACTGATTGCAGCAGATAGGATTTAAGTAGGAGAAGGAAGAAACCTAGCCTGAAAAGTCTAAGTGTGGCAGGCTTGTGAAACTTTGGTTTCACTGCCATGAACGTTGGACTAATTAGCAACACACCTTGCACATAAGTACAGACTGCCATGCCCATCCTAAACTCTATAACGATCAAAGAAAACACTGTTAACGAAACCTGTAATGAAACTGTGGAAATCAGTCTCTGTAAAGGTGGCCCAACTGTTACCTGGCATTTGATTTGAAGGGAAGGTGCCTACTCTCACTTAAAGGCTTTCCCTCTCAGCCCCATTCATTGCACCTCTCACTCATTCTGTTATTCAGGTTCTTAAAATACACCCCTGATCTTTGAACGAGGACACAATGGTTTGATGGGTCCTGCACACACCCTAACACAGCATGGCAAGAAATCATAAGGTAAGAGTGAGTCAAGAGCTGAAGTATAGAGACATTTAAAGAAAAATGTATTTGTAGAAAGTTCATGACCTTATGTTTCAAAGCTTCTCTTCAAAAACATCAATCTTTCATGGAAGTCCTGACTATATTAAACTTGTCAACACTCTTTTGTCAAGTTTTCTGCTGAAAAACAGCCTTTGAACTCTTTCAGGAGTTTGGATGTAAGGTTTTTCCATTTTCTGAACACTTCAATGTCTTCTAAAGAGTATGTTTTTATCCAGATTCAGTAGTAAATGTTAGTCAGAAAATGAAAATATAGTAAAGGGTATGTATTGTGGAAACTGGGGACAGAAACCCTCCCTTTTGTATATGAACATAAAAACATCAATTTCAAAGTTGAAGTGAAAATGAATTCTTTCCTGGCTATTTTGTCTATGGTTTAACTAGCTGTATGAAAAACATTTTTATTAATGAATTTCTCTTTACTGGCTTCATTAATGAATTAGTAAATTTGCCCTTCATTATTAGAGCACACATGCCAATTGCACAGCTCTCCTTTTATCCAGTATGTTACCTGTAAGAGGGAATCCTGACACTTCCTGGGCACTGACCTCATCTGAATTTTGGTCTCTTTTACAGAGCCAGGCACAAGCACCTAATGTTGCTGTGCAGCCTCTATGCCTAGCTAGCTCCAGGTCAGGATTCTAAGAAATTTTTGCTCTGCAAATAAATGCTTAAGATTCCTCTCTGTCACAGGATGAAACCTTTACATCATTCTGGCTTTCTACGCATTTTAACAGAATTAATTCTTTTAGGCCCTCCCCACTCTCTAATTAGAGGTTTCATTTTGTGAACTGGTTTTATTCTTGCTAGAAAAGCAACTGTGAAACCATGCCAGCACAGACTTCCAATATCGAGGAAATGAGTAGAAATGCAGATGGTCTTGTAACAGCTCTGGCTGATGTCTGTGCTTGCAAGGCCTTACTATTATTGCCTTCACAAGTGTGCAGAGCAGCCACTGTGGCTGGCACAAAGCTGTCTGTGTTACAGCACATGCAAACTACATACAAATTACACAAACATTGCTGGAGCAGTAAATTAGCTACAGATTTCCTAGAAGAAGGTGTTTTTTGAGTCATGAATTCAAATTCACACACAAAAATAAAGTAATTGCCATCTTCAGTAAAATTAAACACACAGCTTCTCTCTTTCAGATGAGTAGTTACAGGAACAATAGTTCTCCTTACTCATTCTTAAATGCCAGATAAGTGCTAATTGCATGTTACTGTTTTAACAATAAAATAATTATTAGGGATGGATAATTCTGTTCAGAGGAGTGAAAGGAACGTGAATCTTCACATCAAATTGAATGTAAAGGAACCTGATTTTTTAATCTGCATGATTATCATCACAATTATTACCTCAGCAGTATTCGTGTACTTTTCACCTTATCTATACCTAACATGTTTGTACACCCCAGCAATTTCACAGATTTATGTTTGAATCATTTACATATATAACCTAAACAAAACCATTTCTAACACTTAGATTTTTCCTATTACTGATAGAGTCTTGGACGGTTCAGAGAAGATTTCAGGGGAGCACATCTACTTTTCCTCCATTAAAAACCCAAGACTCTTTATCAGAACATTATCTCTTCTCCCAGGCTAAAGAAAACAAATGAGGAAATGGCCTCAAACTGGACAAATGCACTTGAATCATAATGCAAAGAAAATCGGACTCTTAATTCAGAAAAAAGATGCACTTTCAGGTCCAATGCTTGGTTATAAAGAGAAGTTCTGAAAGAACTGGAAGCTTGTGCTCTCAAGCCACTGGCACTGCCAGCCCAGCCAGCTTCATCTGATGTGTCTGTGCCAACTTCCTGAGTGGAGGAAACATAAATAACCCTGCAACATTCTATTAAATCAAAGTACTTCCATTCCTATCCTTCTTTTTTTTTTCCTTAGTTCTTTTACAATAGGACTTGCTACTGTATACTGACACCACATCCTCTGAAAAAACCAATTGGGAAATTTTAAGAAAATGCATTTAGCAGTTTTGTTGAAGCCAATATATTCTTATGGAAAACATCCCCAGATTAAGCATTTCTTGCCATTAAGATTGAGCACCCATAAATTGGTCATAAATTGAGTGGTCCTGCTTGAAACAGAAAGGCAATAAACTCTCCAGTTCAGAGTCCTTCTGTATCACTGCACCATTTTGAATACAAGCTGTTCTAGTCACAAAGGACACATTTATTTTCTTGAAGCCAGAGACACAGATGGTATAAACTGGAGTACCTCTCCTGATTTCAAATAAAAAACGGTGATTTATAAGTGCTGAGGATTTGGTCTAAAGGTCAAGATATTTCTCTGGCTTAGAAAGCTCTGTTCAGGGGAGTGGGGAAAATCAATGGCACTTAAAACTGAGAACCTATTATCATTATCCATGTCCTTAAGTGCAGCATATGTTCCTTTGCTTATTTACAATACAGTGAACTGGCTGCCAGTAAGTGAATTTAAGGCATTTTTCACCCTCTATTTTTAACAACTTTCAGATATCTCACATCTTACCTAAAGAGAATGTTTTTTCCTTACCTGAAGCCATCTTTTACTTGAAATATAACAGAGAGAGAATAGTTTTATCTCTTTTTCTTTTTTTACCCCTTACAAGTTTATTTCTTCTTCAGAAAAAGAAATTTTATCAAGCAGACAAGTAATATAAACAGAAGGAATAAATAAATCTGTATACATCAATCAGAGACAGCAGCTGTTTCCAGAAAAACCTGAGCAATTATTTATGAAATTATGTCTTCTTGAATGCTTCACCATGCCCTCAGAATCCCAGGAGGGCCTGATTTCCTGATGAGCCTAAATTGCTGAATTAGGAGACAATGCCATGGCACCAATTAGCAAAAAGTATTGCATATCATCTCAAAATGCTTGTTTTTTGTTTTAACTGCATCTAACAAAGACATTCCTTCATCCTATGCATGGAGGAATAGCCCAGCATCAATGAATTGAATGACTAAATGCCCTTAAAATGGCCATACTCGCTTTTGTGCGAAAGCAGCAAGACAATAAACACACAGCATGCATTTCAATCAAGGAACAGGTGTTCATTGATTTATCCATTGGAAACAAGTTCTTAAACCTGACATTACCCTCGGTGCTGGGAAAAATTGGAATTACTGTCCTGCAATGCAGAATGGGGCACTGATGGTGGAGCTGTGGCATGGAATTATCATGCTGGGATGTGCAAGGTGCCACAGGGCTGTTGTGGGTGCTTCCACACATTTCTCCTTTCTACCTTTGCTTTACAGATCACTGCTTCCCCTTTACACTAAACAAGCTCAGGTGAAATGAAGTCTTCCTGCCTTTTGTGGGCTTAGCTGAAAGACCTTACTGACACATTATGATTTTTCTTTCCAGTTATTGTCTGTGATTGCTAATTGGGGAACACGTGCCAGCTTCAACAAGAGTGTCCTGGCCAGATTAGCTGATCAAGCCCAAAATACTCAGTCCAGTGCACACCTTCCTTTGCTAGAGACTTAAGGACTACTGTGAAAGAACAACAGCAGGCATGGCTGAAGCAGGACTCAAGACTGAACTGTGACGTGGATCTTGTTTTCCCCAAAAAATTTGGCTCCTGAAGGATGCTGACCAAATCTGGTCATCCCCATGTGTATAGTTCAGGTATTATCAGTGCTGTCCAGAACACGGCACAGCCCCCAGCAGACCTGTCCTTTAGGGGAGAACAGAGCTGTAGAGACCCAAGTGACCCTGGCAGACCATGACCTTTGTGGGTGCAGGTGTCCACAGCTCTTGCCCCAAATATGTACCCATAAGGGAGCCACCTGCAGAAAGTATTTCTGATGCTGCAACTCCTTGGCTTGCTGATATCTTGGTACATTGGAATAGATTTAGCAGCATAGCCCTCTTGGGGTTTGACTAGCTGCAATTAACTGTGGTAAGATCATATCCTTCCAGGGGTGGAAGAGTGTCATTCTCTTCAAAGCTGGTGTTCTCTTTACCTTTTCCTCTGGCACCTTCCCCTGCTTCCGCTAAGTGCTTGCTTTCAGACTTACTTTCAGGACTGTCAAATGAGATGTGACTGTTTTGATCACCTCATTTAATCCCACACATATCATGGCTCATCAGATAACAAAAGCTTACTATTAGGGAAATAGATGCTTCTTCAGTGATGAAGAAATCAGTACACCTCTGGCTCAAAGGTTCAGGAATAACTGAAAAGTTGTAGCTGTCTCATTAGACTGAATATAACATTCATACTGCATGGAATCAATTGCTACAATGCAGAAAAGGGACAGAGAATTGAGCTGACACCCCTTTAGATAAAAGTATGGAAAAAATATTAACCTAGAGGTTAGGAATGAGGTAGGCATTCAAATTTTAGTCTCTTATGCTGACTCAGCTGTGCAGTAGTTAAACAATGGATGTAATGAAGTAACTATAATGGTTTTTATGGCCAGCCTCATCTTGCAGGCAAGCTTTTTCTCTTCAGGACAGCAGTGGCTGAGCATGTACACAAATGAGAAGGTATGCACACAATGCCATCCCAATCTCACCCTCCTTAGGCCAAGATTTCTCATCCTAACTCTGTTAGAAATACATTCACTGGAATCCTGCCCTACGTCCCTCATTCTGGACTTAATGCATGAATATAGAGGTTAAATGGGCCCACATAGGGTGAATTTTCACTTGATGCATCTCCCAAATTCTGTTATCCATCACACTGTTCTATCTAACAAGGACCTCAAAGATGACTGAGAAACATTGAATGACCTGGATTAGAAGGGACCTTAAAGATCACCTAGTTTCAACCTCCCTGCCACAGGCAGGGATGCCATTCACTAGATCAGGTTGCTCAGGGCCCCATCCAATCTGGCCTTGGACACTGCCAGAGATGGGACATACAATACTTCTCTGGGATTTCTAGCTTCCTGGAAAGCAGCAGCATAAAAAAATAAGAGGAAAAAAAATTCCTACTCTAAGTCTCAGCTGCCTGAAATCAGCCTAAACTCCTTTTTAACAACTGAGCTACTTCAGCATCCCTCCTCTCCTCACACTATTTCATACATTTAGGTTCTTAATTCAGTACCAGCCAGGAACAGGAAATATTAATAATTATCCCAATTTTCAATCACTATAACTGATTTTTCAAAGTAGCACGTTCACAAATTTCCTCCCTTTATGTGATTAGAAGCTGAAGAGTGAAAGTCCGCATAGGCAAACTCCAAAGCACCTCAAAACAAAAACCTGACCTGCCGTGCATCACTTGCTCTGATCTCACACCTTGTCTCATCGAGACTCAGAGCATACAGCCGAGGTCACTGCTCTCTTGTGCAGTTCATTAGGGTGAATGTTTGCAATAATCACTCGAAACTGGCATGAAGCTCCCAGGAAACTGTGAGGAAACAGAAGCCTTAACAAACGGAAACAATCAATATGCAGAAAGAAAGGCTGGTTCTGACAACGATTTACAGGAGCAATTCACAAAAAGAGCCTTGGAGCCACACACAGCCTGAAAGCCAGTGCAGTGCAGATGCACAGCAGCCTCTGTTCTGCTCTGTATCTGTGGGGATGCCTTCAGGCACATGACTCCAGTGCTAGTTCCTCATGGAGTACATCGTGTTTCTATGGTGCAGAAATGACAGAGCAGCAAATACAGCTCCAGAGCATTCCCTTCCTCTCCTCCATAAATCCCTCTTTACTGGAGGGCACGGGGAACACAGACACTCGGTGTGCACAGTGAAACAAAGGGACTGTGTGGTTCCACACAGCTGGATTGAGTGGCCATACTTAAACACCTTCCAGCTGCTGCAGAAAAGGGCATAGTGCAGCAGCCCAAGGACACCTTGCAGCGTTGGTACCCTTTAAATAGTTTCCCTCTAACCACTAAGGACTGACATTGTATTTCACAGGGGTCTGCCAAGTGCTAAGGCACACTGCCATGTTATCCCACACAAACACAAAAAGGATTAAGCAACAGTCAGTGACAATTAGTAATATTTATCTTTTCCACTCTTTCACATTCTTCATGTTCTACACCTTTCTTCAGTTTTCAATAGGGTTGTCTCCATCTTTTCGCATTTTTTTTCATATTGTTCCACCAAATTTTTTCATTTCTTATTTCTTACAATTTACTTTTCTTTGTTATTTTTTTCCCACTTCCATAATTGTCTGTAATATATATTTAAGATGTTAGAAACAGACAAAAGGGTTTTTACAAAACAGGACAATAAGTGAGCTGCTTATAAAATCCAGATTGGCACATCACAGCTGCAGCCAGTGGATGCTGAGTGTGCTCATCAATATTTGGAGCTTCAATGGAAGCTCATAACCTCACAAAACATGGCCCTGAGGTGACAGACTCCTTAGTACCACTGATTAATCCCAATTTCTCAATAACACAAATGAACTCTAAAGAAATAAAATGAATAGGGATAAAAATTGAAAAATGGCAGAAAAGTGAAGAAAACAATACCGAAACGCTAAAAGGGCAACTTTACTTATATACTAAAGCTTTTGTCTGGAAACAATTTTTGTGCAGTCCCACTTCCTCAAAAAAAACCCAAAAAACAACAACAAAAAAAAACAAACAAAAAAACCCCAAAAGAAAACAAAACAAAAAACCCACTCAAAAATGACACAAATTAAAAGCCAGCAAATACATTTGGATTTTGGACTTACATGTTAAAATTCCACAAAGTGAGTTGCAGTAACCATAAGGATGAGACAATTATCTCTGTCATTGCTGATGTATTTTCCAAATGGACTAAGCTGAACACAAAATTTAGTATTGTGCTTTTGTTTCAGACTAGCATAAGGTAGTGAGAACTTCAGACAAATCACAGGGGGCAGTCTTGGAGGGTTCAATGAGAAAGTTGCTTGAGATGTGGTCAGAATAATTTTATATTTTAGAAGCAAATATTCTTAGTTTCCTAGCATGACTTCGTAAGAGTCATATATCTTCTTTTTTGTATGCTTATTATCCTCTAGATTATGGAAATCTTTCTGTACGCTGAGAACAAATTACCCTGACAGGGCAGTCCCAGTTAGTCCCATTCTGCATTTGGTCTCCCTCTGCTTCAAACAAACAGCCCAGAATGGTGTGGGTGCCTTAGGCTTCCAGAGTGATTTGCAGGATCAAGGTTTCTTTAACATATCAGATGAGTAGCCCAGTCTCCCCTGTCTATCATCATGTAAATCATTACATGTAAATGTGGCAGTCTGGTCAAATGCTGTGTTCAAATCTCCCAATTCAGATTCTTTATGGTGAGTAATGTCAATGTAGAATTGAAAGACATAAAATGCCAGACTTTTATGCGTTTTCTATAAATCTTAGAGTGTCTTCTACTTCTGCAATATCTGAACACAAACCTGACTCTTGCTCAGGGCAGTAATCCCACAGGATTAAGTCATACTGTAAATACCAGACAAATTACAATCGGATTAGATGGGCAGTCTGTCCATTTACTCAACACAGATGCACCCCAGAGTCTTTTCACCACTGGTAGCTATTTATAACATGAATGTGTTTTTCTTAAATAAATGAACACCACTTCAATTTCATATCTATCTTGTTCTTACCATTTGTGGCCAAAAAGGAGCACATTTCTACTCCTAAGGAGCAAAGAGAGTGCTCCTTGAGAGGCCAACAAGGCTGTTCTTGGTACAGATCTGGCAAGATTTAGTTCAAATTTATCAGTAAAAAGTCCTTTGAAAGTTTTGCATTTAATTTCAGTCGAGTAGAATATAGCAAACATACTCTGTGTATAAGTATGAGACAGCACCACAGATATGCTTAAATCTCCCAGGACTTGCAGTATTCACAGCAGGAATTTCTCCAGGTTCCAAACTCGCTTACACTGGTGAGTGTACAAACCTCACCGGGTAGAACTGGTGTAGCATGGCATTTACAGTGGATTTCTGGACTGATAAATAAGAAATATATTTAATAATGTTCAGTATCACCTACCAAAATCTTCCTAGCATTTCACTGAAATTATTTATAAATGTCACATCACATCCCTCATAATTGTTCCCAATTAAAAGAATCATCCTGCCTTTTAGATACAAGCTTGCTTCCATCCAGCACACAAATCCGGTGTTACTGTAGTTTTACTACTGCAATCAATTAATGAAACTGTACTCAATCACGGAGCTGAAACTTTCATAAAACAGGATTAATGACTACAGGCCATGAAAATACTAAAGGCAAATTAAGCAAACTGCTGCACCAACTACTATCCTCAGTGTCTTGCTAACTCTATTCTCACCTTCACTTTCTGACTGCAGAGCTGTTATGTGCACACAGATAAATAAGAATAATACCGAGGCTGGAAAAGAGAAGCCAATGAGTCAGGAGGGGTGAGGTGTAGGCCAGCCTAATCCATTGCCACCAAGTTTCTCTATTCTTACACACAGGCATGTCCTCAGTCAGCTGCAGAGGTGTGAAGCTGATAGCTCTGCCCGTGGAAAGCCAGAGGTGGTGTCCTGCTGAGCACCCTGAGCATGCCTGAGTGCTGTGACCACACTGCAATGAGTGACATAACACAGTGGCACAAACACAACCAGAACACAGTGTGGAATTCCCTTCCCTTCCCTAGTGATACTGTAGCCTGGAAACCAGAACACTCTCTTTTATCAGGTATAAACCAGTGCAGTTTATCATACCATATTGAATATGTTAGAGCTGTCAATAGCCATAATGTAGTACCTAGACAAACACAAGATCAGCTGCTCTCCAAAGACAGCTCTTTCATTAGGCAGGTGTCAACAATTCAAAGTCATAAAAAGATTTTACTGAAGTGGAGGAGAAAGCATCCCAAGTCTGCTTTGCACTGAGACAGGAGGTGTTAGAACAACCTTCCACTGCAGGACACCCACTGAACAGGAACATTTGTGCAACAGAAATACTGGTGCCAGGTTCTGTTTTCACACATGTGACTCCTGTTGATTTCAAAAGGAGTTTCCATATTTCACTAGCTCGGAAGTACAGGGTGTACATGGTGTAAACCTGAATGCATATGGAACATTGATTTTATGACACAGCATATGACAAGTCAATATTGGCTTAAGGTTTTCCAGCAAATCCTCCTTCTGTGCATTTCTTCCTGTGTGGGTTTATAGGTTATGTGCATTATAGGCTATGTTGGATTTCAGATCAATTCACAGCACAACCTTCCAACTAGTCACACCAGTCCAGCTGAAAGAGATATTCCACAGCACAGCAGGAAAGAGAGGAATGGTTTACACAGAATCACAGAATCATTTAGGTTGGAAAAGCAATCCAAGATCATCAGTCTTAACCTTTGTCCCAGGCTTAACCAAGGTTAAGCTGGTACCTTTGGTTGCCATCATATTTTCCAGGATTTCTGGCCAAGTTAAGGGCAATCAGTGGATCTTTGCAAATAATCCTCAACTTTATATATACTCTTTGGTTATTTTGCTACAAGCTGCTTACAGTCTTAGCGTCCATCAAAAAAGGAAGGATGTGACAAGGTGGGAAGATCCCAAATCACATGGAACCTTTACAGCTATGGAAAAATTAGTGAGAACTGACTCTTTTTGCAAGACCAAGCCATGATTTGTACTTCTAAGTGCAGTACGCATAATTAAAAACCTTAGAAATATAACAACACAAAGACTAAAGCAATTTTAGCAATAATAATTTTTCTTTTCATTACAATAAATTTCTATAAGGAATTCAGAATTCTGAGTTAATTAATTTTTGCAAGCATTTGATTTTGTAAAGTACACTAGCAGATATTATTATACAAGGATAAGGAAAAAATACATCAAGGACTTACTTTCTGCAGGTTCCTTAGATCTTCTGCCACTGGAGGACTTCCTCAGGAGACTTCGTCCTGAGGTGAAGAGGCTGGTTAGTTCCTCCAGGGGACTGGTGGGTGTCCGAGAACGGGAACTGCTCTGAGATGATGACCCATAGGTGCTGACTGAGACACTGACCATCTTTCCTCCTTCTTGCAATGTGTTTCTGGCTGTAGAATGAGGCACTGATGGAGAGCTTCTTGAGAGACTTCCTGAATGTACAGAGTCGTAAGGTGGAGGTCTTTTGAGGCTTAAGGGGGTAAGAGACCTACCCATACTGACAGGAGAAGGTGAGGCAGAGTGACTTTTAGGATAACCGTGTGGAGACTGCGTTCTGTATAAGGTAGAAGGATGAGGAGGTGAGGAGGTGTGCCCAGGGGTGCTAGTTCCATGAGATACTGTCTGGTCTTTCTCCAGTTTTTGATGGCCTGGTGTATGAGGTGGCAGTGAAGATGGAGAAGCTCCAGCTTGCTGTTTGATGTAAGACACATTTTCTAAGACGGGAAGCTTTGTGACCTCCAGCGGAGTTAGAGGAGACTCGTCAGAATTCGGGGAACACTGCACTGGTGCTGGTGGGAACACCAGCAGTGGAGGTCTGTGAGAAAGCAGGTTTGGAAATGGCGGGGGTATGTCACAAAGCAAGCCCTTGGGAGTAGATGGCACTGAAGACTTGGTGAAATCTAGGTCAGGCACTGTGGGAGTAGCACACTGAGAAGAACAAGTGTGATGGTCATATTCACATTGGCATTTTGAATCTTGGCCTACATCATCAAATATAGGGTATTTCATCTCCTCATAGACCGCTTCGCTTTGGTCTTCCTCATCTTTTTTGAAGTCTCTGAGAATATTCCCAACCATTTCAATATAAACAGGCTCTTCTTCCTCTGTGTCTGGAGCAGGACTGCTGACCTGTGAGAGTGAGGCATCCCTAGTGAGGGTTGTCTTCATAGGGCCATGCTTTTTGATATAAGTTTCATCAAAAGATGTGCTTAGCTGAGTGTTTGGGTTTCGTTTTGGCTTAGGAGGTGGAATCTTCTTTGTGTACTCATCACTGTGAGGTCTTGGTTTGGCTGACACTGAAAACAGAGCAGAACATAAACTCGTCAGATGCCTGTAACACAATTTGTCAACCATAGGGTCTCTTTACAGTGTCATAATTCTGGAATGGATTTCCTGGGACCAGCTTGGTGCTGGTTTTCTCTGGTATTACATCAATAGAACACCATAAAAATAACACTCAATTCAAAACACTCCTAGACTTCCCCCAGAATGCTCTGACACTCCAGGATTAAGTAACTAGTGAGCGTTTCCCTTCCTCTGAGACATCTGTTCTTTCCCAAACTCTTTGGGACAGGGGACTTTCCATTTTTAAATACTATACTTTTCAAATATCACTGTGAGACCCAAAGACTTGCCAATGACATAACACTAAATATCAAAATTAACTGCTTTTGGATCTAAAAGAACAATTAAGATCCTGGACAGTCATACTGGAATGACAGTGAGGTAACTGCAGTGACAAAATGATGAATCAAGACGTTTTTATTTATAGCAACTTCTTGCATAAAGCACAACAATTGTCTTAGCACTAGCTGAGAAGGAAAATGCTCATACACAAACTGTAAAATCTGCTGTTGAGATAATCCTGGTGATTTATCTGGACTTCATTCTGTTGTTAGAATCTCGTGAATCTCTTCACCAGATTTCTATGAAGTCAAGGAATAACAAAGTATCTCACAGATTTGGATCCTTTCCACACTGATTACTTACAGAAACCTTGTCTTTGAAATTATAAATCAAAACATTGTGATGAAATTCATTTGAAATGAGAGGTCAAGGGTTTCTTGGAAATTATCCTTTATGAATTAAACAATAAAGAAACTCATGCAAATTGCATTTTGTTCACTTTGCATAAAGAGCTAATAAAACATCTCATTAAATGTTAGGGTTAATAAAATGCCTCATTAAATGTTTAAGTGAAGTCAGTTTTTATCCTAAGCAGACTTAACAAACTTGTTCAGAAACAAAATTTATCACATACACTAAACCTAGCTTATATTTCTAGAAGGTAATTGATACCTCATTGTTAAGTTCCCCAGTTCAAACAAACAAACAAACAAACAAATAAACACACAGAACTAAACCTGTGGCCAGGTTAGCCACAGGTTAGCTTTCCAGCCTTTCCAAATTTTGTTGCCCCTTGTAATTCACTACTGCATATCTGCAAGTTTGATCTCAATGCTCAGAGAAATTTCCAGACACCTTCTGCTGACCCATCAGCAAACAGCCAGCAAATGTCTGATGCTAAACCAGGCAGGCAGCACTCACGGAGTTGAAAAGCCTCTTTTAGAAACAGCCACAAACATATTCCTAAAGGCAGCAGTAAGGCAGTGCTCTGCCAGCTCAAAGACAGCATTCTGAGTCTGGGAGAATGCTGGCTCAGAGCTGGAAGACACCTGCATTAAAGCACCTTACTAATATGGTTTTTGGTCACTATCAGAAGAGAATTCAAACTGTGTTATCAACTTTGTCACACTTTTGCTTTGATCTGCTAAATAACTTCTGTTCAATTCCCACAAGGTGTAGCAGTAAAGGCAGATGATAAGTTTTCTTCAGGAATAAGGAGCTGTTAATGTGTACATATATAAAGTAATGAGACTACTCTTTGTTAGCAGCATTTGTTTTAGCTTAACACATAACTAAGGCACAACAAAGCAAAATGCAAAAGAAATCTTGCCGGAATTAAAGGGAAAAAAATACTAAAAAATTATATTATACTTTCATGATGGTTCCAATTAATGTGTTCCACTTTGCAGCAGGCTGGGGACATGCAAAAGCTACCACAGATAAGAGTGTTTGGTAGCTTGATAGTTTTTCACCATGTGGATATATCCTAATGCATTTTAAATTTGCCTTTTTAATTAACCCAAATTAATTTTCTTGAATGTATTAGGCTAGACTTTTGGGAATAAGATGTAGGCTACCAGAATCATATGGGCTTTGCAGAAAATATTACTTGTGATGTATTTGACAATACTAGCAGATTTTTCTTGCCTGCTTCCAGCTAAATCACTATTTCATTTCTGTTCAGTGTCTTATTTGTGTATTATGTTTTTATATATTCTACTAGCATAAACTTGATCTCAGTCCTCTCCCCAACCTTTGTTAATCTGATTCACAACCCTGCCAAAAGCAATCTTATTCAGATTGGTGTCATTAAAATGAAGAGACCACCAATGAAACTGGCACAAACTGCTTGATCATTTGTGAACATGTTGTACATGACCTGAACTCTACTTCAGCTACATTTGAAAATCATGTATTTTGTAAACACAGGCTTCTCACAGTCTGCAGTTTCCTGTGCATCACACTACCATCATTAATGGATACCTGAGAAAGGAACATTTCCTTCTCTGCTTCCTCAGATCCCTGTTCCCAGTGCTGCCTTTTACATCTTCTGTGCCACAGGTGTCATGCTGAGAACGCGCTCTTACAGCCACAAGACCACTCTTTGATGTCTTTATCTGGATGGATGTTAATGATGGACAAAATAATCCAAAACTGAGTTAATCTTGTTGTGGTCATTCAAGGCTTATGTTAACTGATATTTTTTCTAAAACCAGCCAAAAGTGGTCTAAAATACTGTGTTTTTAAATTGCTAGAAAAAGCATATTTTCCTCTTCCCTCATTCCATTTTCATAATTTTTATCCAGCTGAAGAGCTTCTGCTACATGGTCTAAACTCGTCCTTGGGTGTTGGAGTTCCCATATACAACATCCACAGGTTATTACATTACAAACAAGGAAATGAGAAATGTCAAGGAAAAACAATTGACATTCTGCCATCTAGTCTTGTATTTTTGCATGGGTTGAAATTAAGCACCACAATGACACACAGAGCCTCATCTGCCATTGCATGATACGTAGCATTAGTCTAGATTATATTGGTGACATTATCAACAAAAAGGTCAAATGACCTGGTTTTGCTGTATGAGACAGGGTAAAGCATGACAAGGTGATTCACTTTCCATTTGCTATTTAAAGCATGCTTCCTCTGTGTAGTTTATTTTACTAAACCATCTATTTCCAGGAGATGGTGTGTTACTGAGATCTTTTACCTTTCATGACAAATTGGACTTCTTGAACTAAAATTTTAAACGAAATTGTTTAAGTATTTTATAAATCTTAAAAGGTACCTCCTATATGCCGCACAGAGCATGAACATTTGCTGCTATAAGACTCCCTGGAGAAAATACAGAAGTAAATGGATAGAGTTAATAAAAAAGGAAAGCTTTTTATCATTACTAGGAACAGAGGAACTGTTCACACCCACTAGGAACTCCCTCAGCTGCAGGAGGACATTCAGTAGGCAAACTGAATTATCTTTAAGAAGGCTATGCTGTAAGACACTTAAATTCATTTAACAGCAGTTTCTACTCTGAAATACGGCTCCCTGGCAAGGGCTGAACTCTACAGCACACCTGTTAATGGAATATGGATCATGAACTACTGCTCCAACCCAGAACAACAGAGAAAGGTAACAGGAATCCTGCAGCTAAACAGAGCTGTCCAAGGCTAATGAAAGGAGCAGGGAGTATTTGTGCAGTTCCTGTGTTCCCAACATTTGGCAGGGATAGATGTGCATGAATGCAGAAGCCCTGGCAAGATCCCACACCCAATGAAAGGAAATGATTTGGCAATCTCCAGGGAGGAACAGGCAAGATTGCTTAAAGTACTTGACATTTATCAGGCAGAAAAATCATTCAGTGCCTGCTGGGAACATAAACTTCTATGAAAAGCAAACTATGGTGGCATATTGGTGATACACATCCTACCGTGTTGTCTGCTCTAAACATGGAGTAATTAAGTGCTTTTCAACATGAATTACTATGTCCTTGATGAAACTGTTGACTGTAACTTGTGTTGAAACTCTACCACTTGTATACATCAGAGTACACGAGCCCTGATCCAAAGCAAAGTGGAAGAAATTAAAGTGAGAATTGTTTCTTTCCCCACCAGGGAAAGAAACAATGCTTTCCTCAAGAATCCATCTCAAAGTGCACCACAAACCTCTTGTTAGTGCTTCTATTACAGACACACACAAACACCAGGCAGCATCAGGCCTGCAAGGAGTTTGAGCACACGGGAGGTGCTCAGGGGATGATGCTCAGCACGTGCTCCATGGTCCTCTGTCCCCACAGGAGCTGCCGCAGCTCAGAGCTCTGAACGCTGTGCCAGCACCTCCTCGTTTGCATCAGAACCACCCAAGCTACCACAGCTGATAAACTGGAGGCACAAGGATCGTTGCAAACAAAAGTGAACTCTCCATGTTTAGTAGGGCACTCCTTCCAAGCAACCATCTGGCTCTAACAAACTTCAAGGGAAACAAGAGATGCAGCTCTGGTAACTCCAGGTCTCATCTCAAAGCAAGAAGCACAGTGCCTAAAATAGCCTCATGGAAGCTCTACTGAATAAGGAGAATATGACATTTTTGAAACGAATGTATAACCTTTGTAGTGCAAAGGTTATACATAGCTTTCAGACATGCCCAAATAATCTCTCTTTCATAGTTAATTTTGGAAATAGATAATGCTTCTGCTATTATCCTTCTGAAGTATCTTTTTATTCTTTAAGGAGAGACTGAAACATGAAGATATGTTGTTAGAGTGTTGTTTATTATTTGCTCCCTGTATAAGGAATGAGTGAAAACATCTAAAAATTAAAATTAATTTTGCTATTTTATATTGTCCTTTGGGTATTTTCCAGCTTTTGCATTCTACAGACCAATCCAGTGAATTTTTCTGTTCACTGTAACAAAGAGAATAAAACTACAAACAGGAAAATCGTTCCCTTTCAATTTCTACAAGAGGCTATAGATTCAATGAAGGAATGATTGGGGACCTAAAATTTTTTTAAAATTCTTAAAAATGTGACTTTAAATACAGAGGAATTAATCTTGCTATATTTTGGGGAGTACCTCTATCAAAAAGAGCCTCCAGGAGTGAAAGGAAATAGAATTTCTTTAATTAAATCCTGAATGTGCTGGATACTGAATCACAGATGCACAGATTCTGATTTACATCACATAACTCTAAAGAGAACATCCAGCTTTAGGGTAGTACAGAGCCTATAGATATATGTGCAAGTTCAAGACTATGAACAAGCAGTTCATTTCATTAACGCCAGTGGGGTTACTTGCACAGGATCTTAAGTGCATTTGTGCACCAGTGCTTATATTGGGTTAGATTTCATTATCTCTGTAGATGAGCTTTGAATAGTCTTAGTGAAACTGATTTTTAAAAGGCACAGTCATCTGAATTGTGCAAAAGACTGGCACACAGGAGACCTGAGTTTAATTCATCTCTTTTCATGGGCCACGGGGCCTCACCTATCATTTTACCTCCCAATGCCACCTTCCAATATTTTTCTTCTGCCATATTAGGCTCTAAGATATTTTACACAGGGTTTTATTTTAATTTATTTGTTTATATCAAAACTTGCACAGGGCTTCCTATCATTGGAAAGCAACAGTAGAAAAAAATTAAATGTAGTTATTGGAGACATGCAGTGTTGAACATGCATCTTTTCTTCTCCAAGAAGTGTTTGAAGGCAAATGTTCCTACACCATGAACAGCCATAAAATATACACACAAAGATGCATCTTAGCAAGTGGTTATTGAAACATCATCAGTAGTTTGAAGTAACATCAGAGAATGTATTTCTCTCAAGAAAAAAATCTGGCTCTCAAAATAGCATTGTCCTCATGGACACAAGGCCCTTCCCTGCAGGTTACCTCCTCCTTTCCTAAAAGATGCTCTAAAAGAAGGGAAGCACATGGGAGGAATAAAAGGACCATCTGATTAATTCAAATGGGCAATAGGTGGTTTCAGCACAATGGCTTCAAAGAGTACCTATTTGTTCCCCCTCTTGAATCTATTAGCTCTTACTGGAAATTATTTGGGCATTTAAAGAGGACAAAACTATACTGAAAATGAAAGGACTAAAAGTCGGTGTCATAAAATAATACCGACGTGCTACTTGTATGTCTCAAGGCTATGATTAAGGATACTTCCTCAAAAGTATTCAGGTCCCTTTATTTTGGCTATGACTTCTTTTGGCTCTTAAAATGATTGATTTCTGCTCTCATTCAAAGTCGTGGAGAGCTTGTGGCTCTGGGAGTGATACTCCAGAACTAAACATCAGTACAACAGAGAGCAGAATCAGGGCCTGCCGTTAAATCCAGTTCTGCACTGCTCCAGCAGTACAACCACTGCAGCTGGCAGGCTGGTTGGAGACATTCTGCTCCCAGGTTCAGCTCAGGGCTGGGCCACAAACCTGAACTCCCAGCCCCAGCACCACAGCCCCTTACACTCTGCATATGCCAAGGTTGCCATACATTCCTGGGGCACCAGTGCCTTGCTGCCAGAGCCTCCTCCCAGCACAGCAGGGGCTGCCAGCCCTTTGCTCTGCAGCATCAAGACAAGGGCAGATCCAGAGGTGCCAGGATATGTCAAAACCTTTGCAGTACCTGTATGGTGCAGGGAGTCCCTACCCAAATTGCCACATTCCAGAGCAGACTGACTTCCAGGTTTTCTCTTTCACAGCCCTGACTTCTCTGTACCTCCACCTGGCCAATTATCCTCTTCTACAGTGCAAAGATCTCCAAAAACTTACAAAAAATTACAAAGGGAATGTCTCCTCCTGAATGCCCAGACTTGTGCTCTCCTATATTTTGAACTTCACATCCTTATCTTTTTAAAGAATGAGCAATTTATGTCTCCAATTTTTCCAGATAACATTGAATAGGTAAAGAAAAAAAAAAGAAAGGGGTATTTGGAAAATAATTATAAATTATTTGCAATCAAGCTGTTCTGTACTATTCACTGAGACAAAAAGTTATTGTCAGTTTGCACAGGCCTGGTAAGGTGGAAAAGGCAAGACTTTGGATAATTAAGGAAAGAATTGTCAATTTGAATCATCCTCCTTTTACAGGAAAACTGATGTGCTGAGCGCAAATGGAGGCAGATGAAAATCTCAGGGTAACTTCTTTTATATTAATCTATGGGTACCCACGTAGAAAAATATCCTTGAACTAATATGACCAGACACAAGGGGCCAGATCTCTGGCATTCCATGAGTTTAAGTTATAGAAGTTCCAATGGAAGAGGCTCTGAGGACAGAGAGGTGGGAGGATTACTGGGGAAAGATCCTCACGCTGCCCACACATGCAACGAGTATTTTTGAAGTTCTGGTTCATTCTAAAGTCTGCAATAAGCAAAACAGGTTTTGCAACCAGTGTTACAGTGGCAATAAAAATTTCTGTAACTTTATATACTCTGGAGGAATTATAGAGAAAGACAATTTCTTTGGAAATTTCTCTATCACAAGCATCATTAGTGAAGAATGTGCAAACAGAACTATTGAATCATGCATGCAGACAAATTAAGTCTATGTGCTTGTTTGTTGGTGTCTCTCATGCAGGAACCTGTACAGAGCTGGAGTACTGGGGGGTTAAGCAGAGCACAGTGAAACAGTCACAGAGCAGAAACATCAGTAAAGCCCTTCTAATTTATAGTACCATTTGTGGAGTCTTGACATTGGGAAAATGAAACCTGAAGAGTTTGCTGCTTTACTGTCAATTAACTGCTATTGCACTATTCTTATAGCTCCCCACAAACTGACTGCACTTCACAAGGAAGACAATCAGTGGCACCAGCCTTCTCCACCTACCCAAATCAGCATTTTTGTTGTGGTGAAGTTCTCATGGAGCTGTCACCCAGCACTAGCTGCCCCTTCTCCCTCTCTGCAGCCACCCTGTAGCTATTCCTATCACACAGAAGATGGTGATGCTCTGAGTTTTTACAGTCTGTGCCATGGGATGCCTGCAAGTGCAGCAGCAATTCTGTTGGCCTGTAGAAAGAAAAGATCTCTCCTCTGTCCAGGAAGGGGAGCTTCTGGTGGTGTGTGAAGACCTAAGTCCCATCAAGACATGCCTTAGACAACTACATCACATGATGTAGGTAGAGGTGTGTAGAGGACACCATGATAGCAGTGAGCCTTTTGAGGGCTGAGTTGCTTATTCCTGTTACCTGCTGCCCAAAGGCACTGAAGGCTTCTGTGGTTTTATCTCCTGGTATTATCCTTTACAGGATGCTCCTGTAAACAGAGGCAAACTCCAGTCCGAATGCAGCTCCTGGCTTCACAGAAACAACACTGCTATTGATTACTGGCTGTGACAGCTGAGGGCAACAATGTGGGAAATCATCTGCTGAACTTCCATGAACTTCTTGGAGAAAGTAGACCACACAGGCTCTCTGACCCAGTGCTCACAGAGACCCTGAATGAAACAAATCTCTGCAAGACTTCCTGGCTCTGGGGGATTTCTAAAACTAGGATATGCACCCAAATAGTGAACTCCAACATTATTTACTGGAGAAGTGGTAAAGAAAGAAATCAAGCCAGAGCAAGAGCAAATGCTAAATGAAACAGTAAGTTTAACTCACCTACTTTATTTATCTAGAAAAATAGTCTGTATTTGCTCAGTTGATTTGTTGTTTTGGTTTACAACCAACCAGACCAGAACTCTAGCAATTACTATATGCAAAGACTTGAATAATTTATCCAGAGATATGAGACTCCTCATTTTTCAGATCCACAGCAATGCCTATCTTCTATTTACAGCTAACATAAGTAGGTCAAATGCATTATTTGCTTATATAAGTAACAATCTGTTTGCCAAGCTTCTAAAATAATTGCAGCCCATTAAATCAAACTGGCAGGCCTACCAAGGTGGTGTTGTGCAGAACACTGAGCTCGTGAAGACTTCAACATGAGACATGCTGTGTCCAGCTATTCCACAGGCACGGCAGCCCCACAGAGGCTCCTGTGCTTCCTTGGTGCCTGCACCAGCGACAAGGAACCAACAGATTTCAGCAACCCCCTCTCCCCCAGAAGTTCAGTGGGCTCTGTACAGTTCTTTCCTTGAGGCAGTTGTACAAAGCTGCCACTGACTGACACATCCAGCAGGTCCTTCCGCCACCACTGAGCTCACATTTCAAAACAAAGCACAAGGTTGATGGCCAGGGTCAGATGAGTCACCACAGCAGGAGCACCAGAAAACAAATGAGCCACCATGAACAAGGGTTCAGTGAAAGGGGCACTCTTTCCTTTACCAAAAGGCCACAGGGTGACCCTGCAAAAGCGGTTCCTGTAAGTTGTCAGTGAACATTTTTTGGTGAATATGATGACAGCTGAAGTGGACAGAACACTGCTGGAGCAGCTCACAGGCAGCAGCACTGCCTGGATAAGTAACAGCAATAGCACTGTGGTCAGAGGCTGAGTGGTATGAAACACTCACTGCAATCAGCTTTAGGAAAAATGCCTCCCAGCTATTAATTTTACTTTCATCTCCATAGGGGTGACTCCTCTCTCCTCAACTCTAAATACAGTCTTGACAAAATTACAGACAGGCCACACTTTATCAGCTGCCTCACACTCAGAGCTTCTCTGTGCGCCTGGAATCTATCATTTCATCCTGCATTTATTTGCAGATAGCGTAGTGAAACCAGTAGAGCCTGTAATAGTGTTGATCTACAAGGGTCAAGCAGCTGGGCCTAATCCCCATAACTTCACCTGGAATGACTGCAGTGGACAGTGCCATTTTGACAGTGTTTTGTGCAGTTCCAAACAAGCTTTAGGAAAAGCATGTCCTGTTACAAATGTCAAGCTTGACCTCTGTTCCACCCGAAAAGTAAGACAGAGGACGAAAAGGCAAAGTTGGAGCGGAAAACAGAAGGGAAAAGCAGAAGTTATTGCTACAACCTATTGTTTACAGCCTGTTTTATTTTGTTGTTTTTCAGAAGCGAAGCTCTTTGCAGGAATTCATTCCCCACCACCAAGGCGCAGTCTATGACAGAGCACAGCTCAGAACAGCCTGAGCTCTGTGGGGGTTGTTACAACACCATTTCCTGGGACTGCCTGTTCTGTAAACCCATGACATTCAGCATTTCAGAGCTGCACCATAATGGCAGTTCAGATTTTGCCATCCTTATTCACACTCTGCAGCATCAGTGATACCAACAGGAGGTTGAGAAAGGGAACTTGAGGAGTTCCTGTACTGAGTGGCTGCTTGAAGTCTTGGTTTCCACAGCAGCTGCCCTAAGTTCACAAACTTAACCATGCCAGGTGTGTGGAATTTCACATTAGCAAGGACAGTGTTTTTCACATATTCCTTCTCCACTCAAAAGCCTCTTTCTACAGTGCTGGTCCCAAAAGCAGTGTCCCATCAGCTCAAGTTTTCAATATGAGCACAAATATTCTCATCATAAGCTGATTGCAAATTATCTCACTAAACAAAGCTTTTGTCACTATGTGTGATACAAAGCAGGAATCTGTGACACTGAGGGACAAGGGAAATGCTCAAGGTCATTTGAGCCAGTGGCTATTCCTCCACTTACACCCCTGGGAGATGATGCTTAGTATTATTTTACAAAGTCTCCATTTGGCATAACCCTTACTGACATGCAAGCATGCATTTGCAGAACTGGGATCATATGGCAACGAGTCACGGCAGATATTTGGCCACACCATCAGTAAAAATTATTTCACCTTTAACAGAAAATAACAAATTCAGAATCATAGAGCATTTTGAGTTTTCATGCCTTTGCTTGCAAACACTCACAATTAAGAAAATAAGTAGGCTAGACATCTTATCAAGCTTTTACATCCACACTAGTCCTATAGCTTCATGTTTGTTCTTGGCACACTTTGGTATGTTTGCTTTTTTGGTTGCGGATTTTTTTTCTTTTAATCAAAAGATTACTTACTATCCTATTCACCAAAATTCAAATATTAAGGGATTTCCATTGTCATAAACAAAATCCTAACTCCATTGAAACTGAGACTTCTGGCATCACCCCAGTGATTCTAAGGCAAGGTTTATAGCCAGTCCATCCTTTTGTATTCTACCAAGAGGAAATAGGAGAGAGCTCCATTTGCAGTCATGCATGGAGGGGAGAATGCCAGCAATCTCCTTAATCCCACAATGCACCGTTAGAGCCAACAACCCAAAAGTAATACTGCTGTTTTTTCCAGGCATGTTTATGCTCAGGAAGTCCTGTACTTGTAGTATTCATTTTACCACTAAGCATAAAGAGAGCTATAATTCTTCAATCCTTATATGCAAGAGGGCAGTGAATTTGAAGGTAAAGTATTATTCATGATTATCTCAGAGAAATTATGGGATCCATGGCAAATATTATACCAGTGTACTGGAAATTGATATCAAGCTCTTGCTGATGTCAAGTGCTCCATGCTCCAGCTTTTTACTGCCCATTTCTAAGCCTCTCCCCACCCTGAACTAACAGCCAGCTCCAAACCACATCAGACTTTGGGACATGCACTTCTCATTTGACATGCCAGCGGTTCAAAGTTACTGCCACTAAAATCAGCACCAAAATTATTCATGCATTGTTTCATATTTTGCCCTCTTGCATCTGTGAAAAGCCCAGGCTGGTACACTGCTGTGCCAGGCAAGTTGATGGCAAGAAGGAAGCTGTGCTCTGTGGAGCTGTCAGTGCCGTGCACATTACCCCAGCACAGCAGTGTTTGCACACGGACGGGCAGAAGAACATGAAGTGCCAAACACAGTTGCAGCATGTCAGGCATACGTTGCCTGATGTCATCCAGCATTAAGCCAAGTGGAAGGGATGAAAGCAGCAAACCAGTGCACCAACCAAGACTACTATATTCAAACAGTCATTAGAAAGAACCTACCAATGAAACAGAGGCTGGCCATGACAGGATCTCACCTGGAGCTAGACTTGAATCTCTTGGGATGTGATTCTGTAAGCACTGTGCATTCCCAGTAAAGCCAATATGAGTGCAGGGGGCACAAAATGTTTTGAGAGCACAGTCATGCTTCACTTCATAAGGATTTGTCTCATTTGGTTGTCAAGATGAGAAGAGAATTAGAGCACCAGTTAAAAATAAGGTAAGACAAAGAGGTGGAAATCCAATGTACTTGCTGTATAATAAAAAGTGCAGCTGTTTTGTGTTTTTTTTTCTTTAATTCCAAATGAATTTTGGCACACACATCTATTACCACAGACCACCTCTAAGAGTAAACAGGGGCATTAAGAGTTCAGTCTGATCCCTCAAGCCCTTACTTGTTTGTCCACAATGCCTTTAAACAGAAAAACATGCCAAGGACAGTATGTGAAACAGAAGTGTAGTAGGAGTATTCTCAGATTGTTATTTTTGCAGTTTCAAAGGCATTTCATTTTACTTAACAATTTGTGATGTGCTGTCAAAATAAGGCAAGAGAATTAACCTGGATTTCTCCTCCCTGCCTCTCCTGGCCCTGACTTCAGAGCCATTCAGTGAAGCAAAATAATGCAAGAATCTAGTATTTCATAGTATTTCAGCTCATAATATTTCAGTACGATGGTCCCCTGAGGCATAAACAAAACAAAAAATGAAATAAAGTCACAAATATGATGACTTACAGTCACCTGCTGACAATGAATAGGTTCATTGATATTATAACCTTATAGTTACATAGGGCCTGTCTATCAGGGCTGCAAATTAACCGTGCAGTGAACAAGACCACCCACACTTCAGCTTTCTTCAGACTCCCTCTTCATTCTGGTCTTCCTGGCAGACATTATTGATTCAGACACCTCAAAGAGCACATCTGAAGTACTTCCAGGAGTGGGTTGGCTCTAAAAGCAACCTAGTGGCTTCCCTATGATGTGAAAACTACGGTAATATTCTGTCCTATATCCCAGGTAACTGCATGAATAAGTGGCTCACATTTCCTTGCCTTGCTGCCATGTCCAGGGGCTACAGTGACCTGTACAGTCAGAGGACAGCAGCCTGAGAAAATCTCCCATACAGTCTGTCTGCTTTATGCCCAACACTGCTCTTAGGTCTGAGATGGTTCAGCTAATTCCAGGGCAGAATGATGTGAATTCAGCAGTTTGGACCTGGGGTTGTGACCAGACTTATAAATTCTCCTGAGCCCTGGAGCACTAGGGCTCTGCACTGAGTGTGCAGAAAAGCCCACATGCTCACAGCAGGAGTCACAAATGTTTAGCAGAGCTTGCTGGCCTCAGCTGAGGGTAGGCAGCTCCTCCTGGACTGGCTGCATTTGCAGTTAATCTGGTAAATCAGCAAAACACTCCCTGAACTCGCATTATTAAGGTTTTTCCATTATCAAGAACATCACAGCTTCCATCACCCTTGAGAGCAGAGCAATAACTGTACTGCAGGGGAGCTGCACATTTAATTTTGGGCTTTTTTAACCTAGGTGCAGAGTCTCTGCAAATGAGCAACATCCTATCGTGAAAAGAGCAAGGAGGAATATATAAAGCAGCTTTGTTAAATTAAGAAGAATTTTAAAAAAGTCACTAAATAGACAGGATAGACTAGCAGAACACAGCTAAAGTACCAACTGCCAAGTCCTGGGCACTGTGTGATTCCCAACTGGGTAACAAAGCTTCGTGTCTTTTACCACTGCCTGGTCTATTTTCTGTTCAATGCTTGCAGCTTCCATTAACATTAATGACTATGCATATGTGCCTTGAGGATAAGAACATATTTGCTCTGTAGCTTCAAATCTTGTTTATAAATCCCTCCAAAAATCACATTGTGTTCATTGCTCTGCACAGAAAGCTATTACAACAGCTATAAGAACTGCTATGTTCATTCCCTCCTTTCCCCTTCCCCTTGCTTATCTGAGGGACGAGGAAACAGACCTGGAAAGATGAAGGGCTGAAGGAGGTGATGCAGGGAAGTAAAGCAGCTCTGGAAGCTGCAATCTGAAAATCGACTTGCTGTAGGGAGGGGCAAACTGAAATCTCAGCAAAAGCAGAGAAAATCAAATCCCAAAGCACTGAAAAACTACTCTCACCACCAACACCCCAAAAAGCAAAGCCTTTGAAAATCTCTAAGTTATTAAATACTAGAGAACAGACCAAAAGCTTTGCCACGTCCTACCTGCTTGAACGCAGGTCAGTGGGAACAAGCTGCTGGGCGGAGTCTCAACACAGTCAGGCCAATGCTCCACCCTTCTGATCCATGCAGCAGCAAGGAGGCTGTGAGGGGAAGGGCTGAGCAAAGGGAAGGACATGCTAGGGTTCCATTAGGAATTGCATGGCTCCAGCACTGCTGAAGGCACCATATGCATCCCCATGCCACCTGGACACACAGGGCACACACTTCTCTGGAGTCAGGTATGGTAGTTGAAAGCCAACTCCACCTCACTCTACTGACAGCAATGCCTGTGATTTCTGACTTTTCTGGCTTTGGCTTTTCCCTTCATCAGTGCCAGCCCTTCTCCTGATATGCACAGATTCAAGTTAAGCTCTCTCGAGCCTCACAGGCTGCAAGGGATGCAGTGCAGCATACAAACAATTATGGGTAAGACAGCTCTGAGATCAAGAATCAGATTAAGGTATGTGAAGGAATACACATTGCTCTACACACAGCTCAATAGCAGCTCACATTATACCTATATAGCTAATGTGAACCAAGCTGCAGCTTCCCACAGGGAAAAAGGCTGTGCTCAGAACACAGTGCAGGCTGTGGGAAGAGGAAAATGAGCTGTAAAATACACAGTGCACAGTATGCAAGCACTGAGGCCTCTCAGGCACAGTGACCTGAATTAATTTATAATTTATAAATTTATTTCTATTTAATTATTTATTTATATTTAATTGATAATTTTTTTTATGCAGCTCAAACTGAGCACCTGGCTGAGGAGCCTATGTCCTGGGAGGATGCCCTGGAGCTGGAGCTCAGGAGGCAGCACACCTTTGTGCTGCTCTGCCATGCTGCCCTTCCTGTCCCCAGGCTCACATCCCCACTGCAGCAGCACTGCAGGCCACAGTGACAAGTGGTCCTCGCTGCAAGGGAGCTCCTTGCAAGAGCCATGGCACAAGTCTGGTGTTCACTGCACAGGGCTCTGGCAGACTGACTGCAGGATGCTGCTCGCCAGCCCTGCCTCCCCACTCCTCTGCCACAGCCCCTGGCACGGCTGCAGCAGCACTTTGCCTCCAAGACATGTCCCTACAACACTGCATTGAGCTGTGTCAGCGCTGGGCTCTATGGCAGCAGGAGGCCAAGCACACAGCCCAGAGCAGGAGCATCTGAAACTGCCCACAGGTCAACCCACCAGAACTCATCTGTCAGTCCCTTTAGACTTGGTAGGTCTGAATAGGGCTCATTAATGATATTCCTTCCTTTGGTAGGCATGGATGAAAAGATCTGGGAATAAGATCTGGCTATAAGGAAGGACATATCATGGTTACCACAGAGGACACTATTTCAAAGTTCAGGTTAAATACATTACTCACTAAGGTAGGAAATAGAAGGAAACCAGCTCTGTGTAAAACCAGCAAAAGTGCTAAATCCCTTTAATCCAAACTCTGCTTAATGAGAGTAGCAAAAGTTCAAATTTAGAATGAAGAGCCACCAGTCTAGCTGACAGAAAACCAGATTTATGAGCGAGACCAGCTGGACTGCAAGCCCAGTTACAGTTACTGTAATTGCTTTTCTCCTGAGAAAAATTTTCCTTATAGGCTGCCCACCTTTAGAAATTGCTGAGCTCACTGCAAGGGCTTAGAAGGCAGCAGCAAGAGGGATATCTTCTTTCCCAAGACACTTGGAAAGAAAACATTAAACAAATTGAGTGGATTCAAGAGGTGGGTCCCCTGCAAGTATTTTCTCACATCAGAGGTGAATTTTCTTTCGGCTCATTTTGAAAATGCTACTTTGAGTTTTAACTGGTATCTGTGTGCACATGTTTGTATGTACACGCAAGTATACAGAACCTGCTTTTTCATTACACATGTATGTTATGCAGACATAAATAAAATTTTATAATTAAATTATATATTTAATGTGTATTTCTTTATATAGTGTAGTACTCCATATTACTAAGCAGAATTTTAACAAAAAATTAATTTTCAAAAAGCAGTTCACTTATATATTTTTTTATTTTTATTTGCACTGCAGCAGATCTGTAGACATGCAGTGATCATATCAAAAAACACTGCTTGAGGCTGGTTACATCAATCAATTATACTGTTTTATTACTTCCTTTTTCTGTGAGATCGGGCACTGAAAACAAATCAATTAATTACACTCCTGCATTTTCTCAATAAAGAGCCTTTCAGGATCAAGATTATATATGCCTTCCACACTGAAATGTTATTTTAAATTACCCTTTTCAGAACACTTCTCACTTCCAATGTATGATGCATGGGGCACAGCTCCATTTGTTTGCTGTTCCTACCAGAGTTTGAAAACTCTGAAGAAAAGACAACCCACATTTTAAAAAAGCACTTTCTAGAAATCTGTCACGGAGGAGAAATGCATTAGGTGGAAGGCGTTCAGTGGGTGCATATGAGAGGCAGCCAGAAGAGTAAAAAATGGAATATTAAAGCACAAGAAGGGACACAAAGTGTGAAAACACAGCAACAAAGCTGAAGTCAAGTTAAGGAAAAGGACGCCTTCAGGCTGGAGAGGGTTCTTTCAGGCAGAGCCAAGGTAGGCTGGGGTGAACGAAACAAACCCAAGTGTTGCCACACTGCTGAGGGCACAGGGACAGGGCCAATATGTGTCACTGCAACCTAAGGGAAGATTCTCACACTCCCACAAAGATGGAGGCCAGAGCACTTGTAGGAAAAGTGCACAGAATCAGTGTGGGTGTTACTGCTGCTGTTTGTGCTTCAGGAGGAAAAGGTCCTTCAAGCTCATGACCAAATTTCTTCTGCCCCTTCTGCAGTAAAGTCAGACATAATCAAACCAATCTAATGTTATGGCAGATATTATGATGGGATATATTTAATATTTTTAATTTCACCATGATAAAAAAGAGAATCAAAGTTACTATCAGTTACTGCTTTTGTTTGTATAAACCAGATCACTATGAAAAAGTAAAAAGTAAACATGTTTAATAAAAAGGACCTGTTTGTCTAGAAAATGTAGCAAATGGACCTGTTCCTGGTTGTCTAGAAAATGTAGCAAATTCCTTTCCAGAGTAGCCACAGGGTCAGACAACAGACATATAGTCTGAATTATTCTGCACAACTATAAAATAATTGAGCTGGGAACAATTTTGTGACAGCTTCTTTGTAGAGATTCCATGGTAGTTGATGGAGAAGCAATAGGGTTTTTCATCATTATTTTCCATAGTTCCTGGAAAAGGCTGTAGTCATTCAGCCTGCAAATACCACAAGTGCATGCAAATGTGTGAGACACATGCATATACAAATATTTGGGTACAATATAGACAACAGTGACTGAAAGTTTAACCTGCCTGTTCTTGGACCTGAGCTTTCAAAGACATCCAGAAGAAAACATGAATATTGTATCCTATGGAATTTCTCACCTGAAATTGGGAAGAGACAGGCTTGCAATATCTTGAATTCAAAGCTGCTAGAATGAGAACTGCTACATAGGTAAAAATATAACCAATGGCCCACAAAAAACCAAGACTAGTAGAATCAGAGCTTCACAGGATTCTCTGAGCAAAAATTTAGATACTAAATTCGTGGGAATTAATTTTAGAGCAACAGTAATAATTTCATATTCAGTGGCAAAGCTTGTCTAATATTTGTATCAATCAATACTGCAGGTAATGAACTTTGACTTCCATCTGTTCTGCTCATCTTTAGATGTTCTCATCAATGTATGACCATAGGTTTTATATAAATATTCCTATATTAGCCAGATTACTGTGAAAATTAATCGAAACAAATGTTACCTTGGAGTGCACAGGTGATAGCAAAGCCTCTCCTAGTGAGAGCAAAATATCTTAGAAATCCAGTCTGTTCATCTAAACACCATACTGTACCACCCTTGAGTATATCTGTGTCAAAAACTTGACTGCTCCCTTAAAAAAAACCCAAACCAAGCCAAAAAACCCTACAATATTATCTTTCTTTGTATTACACTCCTTGGTGAAACCCCAGTATACATAGAAGCAGGGCAGGCATTCTGAACACACAAAAACAACAGTGTGATCAAAGGGTTCTATCAATTGAAAAACCTCCAGGAACTTCTTCGTTTTAGCTTGAAAGTGCCCATTGCTGCTCTACATGCAAAGCAGCAGAATGAACATAATACATGTAATAAATTAAATATCATAGAGATTCTTAATGTTCCATGAAGGCATTTATTCACACTGAAAGGTAATATTTAGGTATTATCTTTTATGTTAGTGATGGAGTATTACTCATTCATCAGTTCTTTCCAGAGATCTTGCTATGAATATTCAGCTCTTGATTCCAATAATGAGAATCCAAGGTGCTCTACTTGGACTCTGGTATACTACCATTGCCATACAGATGAACCAGAGTGAACAAGGCTACAGCACCACACTTGTCACTCATAACCTCATGTGATGGGATAGATCAAGCTTAACCTGCATGGAGTGGAGGAGGAAAAGTGTCTTCGGAGACAGAAATGTCAACCAATTTCAAACTTTGAAATCTGTCAGAAGGGACATAACTAGATATTCCTTCCTTGGACTCAATTTTCAGATAGCAGAAGAAGATGAGGGAAAGGAAACAAAATTTTCAGAACCTTCCAGAATGAAAATAATGCTAAAGAAAACCTAGTTCTGTGAGGACAAAGGCTGCTTAAGGGATCTGCCATAACTTCTGTGAGGCTGGCAAAATATTTGGATGTATTTCAATTATCGTTATTGTTATTATTGCTATTTCATGTCTGTCAAGTTCTCTTGGTCTCAATAAATGAGGAAAAGGGCTGGGATATGGATGCAAAAGACACTCCATTCCTAATCATCCTAGAGGTAGTGGCAAGGTCAGCTATTCTGAACAGCACCATGCACTGTGTGACTCAATGCATACTTGCAGGAGCAGTCATTAAACAAGTCAGAAAATATTAAACCCTTTCATACTACCGTGTCTGCAAAACAGACTTCATCTAGTCTTGGTGATTCTGGTTGGGCAGATTCAGGGAGAAAGAGTGCTCAGAAATATATTAAAGAATTATAAAAAATACTTTAAATTGTTGTATTTTTAAAAGAAGTTTTGAGTAATGTAAGAGCTCCTGCCTTTCACCTCAGACCATATCAGACCAAGCAGTTTGTGCCATGCATTCTCTTTTGATATGAAATTAAAATTTGAAAGACTTTCTGGTATGAGAATTTAAATCTCAAAAATTAAATGGTTTCTGGGTAGGCTTTGGTCCAGTAAAATTGTGGAAAACTGCTTTTTTTAAGGACAGCTACTTAATGCTTGCATTTGTCATGTTTGTCTGGGTGGAGTTGATGTCATGGTCGCTGAAGAAGACAAGCTATGGAAGTAATGAAAAATGTCATATGCACAAAAACTACCAAGAGCATAAATAAATCCACAGCTTTGTTCAGCACTTGTGTTTAACTTCACAACCATAGACATATGTGTCACCATGATTTACACATTCACTGGCATCTTTGTTATCATTGACAACTTTTTAAAATCAGATTTGCTTAAAGGGGGTCATAGCATGAATATAGCTAACAAGTATTTCTGGCCACAACACCAAGCAAAGGGATACACACAAAGAGGACAACGTGCTGCATCAGATGTCAAAACTGATACGTAACGCAGCAGTGGGAGACACCAGCACTAATCAAAACCATTTGTCCCTATGGATTCCTTCCTACACTTCACACTGTGAAGCAGAGCCATCCTGATCTCTCCTAGGAGAGAGTACAGCTGGTCCTACTGCTGCACAGAATGTATTTACAGCATGTAATAGAGGAAGGAGATGATCCCTACAGCGTCAGCTCATCTTTATCAGTGCGCAGTAAGGAAGCAATATCCTTACTAAAACTATTTGTTAATTCTCTTCTGAATGCTGCACTGGCTGAAATGTAATTGAGAGGAATGGGAAGAGAAAATGTAGACTCAGACAGAAGCTTTGGGCAATCCATTATATCATCCTGGCTAAAATTTTTACTGTTGGATGGTATTTCCTTGCTGTGGAGTTTCAGGGCCATGCAGTATTCTTTTTATTAATTTTTGTTCTTCACTCCTTTGTTGAGGAGAGCCCTTTCCAGAACTGTGGTTTGCACCATGCTAATGATACGGTCAGTGATCCTTGGCTGGTGGGCAGATAACATTGGCCTACATTCCAGCTGACAGCAATCTCTTCTCCCCTTCACTTTGAATAAATTCAACTCATTCTCCAGCATACATCCAGACCATGTAAGTGGTGCAGTTCTGTGACAAATGCCAAAGGCAAAAGTATCCAGAACAGTTGGATAGTTGGTCCAGCATTTAGACATGAGTGGTCTAGGGTACCCTGTGTTGGCACTGCTACACAAATTGGGAAACATACAGGTAATTCTTAGATGCAACAGGATAATCTTCAGACTGGTTCACCAACCCCCTTTTCTTCCAAAGAATTACAGTGCTTACCTTCAGTCCTGTCTGGTAGTTTCCCACTTTTGCTTGTTGTTCCAGTGTTGACTGTTTCAGATGAGGTGCTCAGTTTGGTGTTGGGGTCTCGCTTCGGTTTTGGAGGTGGCTGCTTTCGAGAGCTGCTGCTCTCATCATCGGTTCCTCCAACTGAGTGAAGAGACTGGGATCTGACAGTGAAGCCACTGGAGCAGGGGTGTGGCAGTCTGTCCTGAGGAGCAGGCATTGTCATAAATCCCATGCGGAAATGTTTCCCCACGTAGCTGCCTTCATTTCCTCTTGCTACTTCTCCACCTATGCTATAAGAGAAAATACAAATGTAAGTAAAAGGTCCTCCTTTGCCTGCAATATACCTGGAACAAGGGTCTCAGTTCTGCCTGTGACAAGCAGATCATGTTTTTGAATTTGAAAACAAGCAATGCTCTTCCCTGAAAAGAAGATGACTACTAGAAAAGCCTATTTTTCAATTTAAGCTGCCAACAACTGAGACATAGATACACTGCTATGCACTCAGAATTTTACAAGAAGAAATCAAGAAAAGCTTTTGTCAGGTTTCATAGTATTGTAACTAGAAATTTTCTACAGAACAAATTTCAAACATTGAAAGTCAGAACTGAGTTTTCAGGAAAACAGAAGACTGTGAGTAGTGAAAAGAATAACACGTTAGAAATACAACATGGTGTATTGATCCACACTCCCTGACACTCATATTTGACTACAGATGCTCATGTAGCTTGGGAAACAAGGCTCATGGCATCTAATCAATCTTTTCCCTTGAGACTAAAGGGTGGTAAAGAAGAAATGTTCTAAAAATTACTTGGATATAGGAAACTCAACATCACATCAAATCCACATAAATCTGCAACACAAGCAGCTTCAGACTAGTAAATTACAAGTGTAGGAGATGAAAAGGCCATGGACTGCGGGACACCAGGAAGAAAATAACCTCCAGTCATTCAGAAACACAGGTAAAGAAGAAGGAAAGTTCAGTTGAAACAAGTGCTACCATACCAAAAATTGCATATTTCTGTGGGTGGCATGACTGAGAATTTGATATTATTCCTGTTCCACTCATGCTTATCAGTTCTGAAAAACAGCTCTTACTGGTGTTTATACTGCAAACCAACAGCACATTTCAATTCAGGCTAGTCAGTGACTATGCAAAGAAACTCAGCAACACACACAGGTCAACGTGGGCCTCTGCAAGGAGGTTGGAAATGGTACCACTGTGGGCACATAGAAATGTCAGTACAAGAACTGTGAAGTATCAGAAAGCTCTAATTAGCTCCTGTTTTCCCTACACACAGAGTGAAGTTCTAAGCTGGGTCATTGCTTCTCTGAAAGTTTCTTACTTGATGTTGCCTTGGACTGGTGCAGTTAATTTGGTGCTGGAACACATTTCCTTTTTTAAAAGATAAGAACATTTCTCAAAAGTGTGAAGAGTATGCAAGGTCACCTCATTTCCTGATACTGTCCCCATGTTCACTGTAGGTAAAACAGAAGTTGTATCTAATTGTCCTAAAAGCATCAGATTGGCAATGAGCAATATACAGCTTTGTGCATGATAAAGCAGAACCTTGTTTGCTTATTATTCTCCCTGTTTTTTTATTGCATTTCCTCTCTAAGTGGAGATGTCCACTTTCAAAACTGGTTGACATCAGAACAGGTCTAACTGACCAAGTGCCACTTTCCAGGGGCACTGACACCTACCCACATATGTAAAGGTGTGCACACACATGTGCCACACATATGAACACACTGGTCCATGTTCATAACCAAGTTGTTACTAAATCCTAATTGGCATCAATTCCAGAGGGATTTGCAGCCAGAAAGATCAAAAGGTAGAACTCATTAATTTGAATATTTCTAAAAAACCTGTAGCTAGTTTGAATGATTAACTGTGCCTCTACTAATCTTTCATAAATTGTTCTGAAAATAATATAATCCTCTGACACTGGACTACAGAAAGAGCCTGTCATATTATTTAAAGAAGATTACTATCCAAACATGCTGAAGAATGCATGTGGGGAGTCTGCTTCCTTTCTTAAGTCCAATGGATAATCACATTTAGCAAAGAAAATTTCAGTTTGCCATATCACCAATATTGCAATTCTTAACAGTTTACACTATTTAATTACTGCATTTACTTCACTGCTGTGTGAAGGTGTTTGAACCATCCACTATAAGCCAGGTTCTTTTCCAGATGGACTTGCACAAATCCCTCTGAGGTGATATATTTTACCCTTGTCTTAAGAATACACTTAAGAACTGCATTTATACGGAGCATGGGGGTTTTTTTTGCCAAACTGCTGCATCTTATATTCCAGAAATTAAAACTTACAAAATGTATGCCTGGTATCCAAATGCACTGTCTTGTTAAACAATTAAATCAAATCTTTCCTTTTCTTCCCTCCCTTAATTTTTTCATTCTTTACTGAATTTCAACATAGATGAAACCCTCACCTGCTTCCTACACTTTCTCCAGAACAAAGAGCCTACAGCCAGGTCAGAGAGGTTGTGGGTACAGATGGGAACAGAACTTGCTGCTGTTTAGCATTGCATCTAGAGTAGATATTGCTTTCCTACATCCTCTGCTCAGCTACCAGGCAAAAACAGCAGGGCACCATTTTCCCAGGTTTGGTCACATTTAAAAGGGGATGCATTTGTCTATGAATGTAGGAGCAAACGCTCAGCTGCTGGTGCAGCACTGTAAACCACAAGCTGAAGAAGATGGCCTCTAATCTTTGGTCCTAGGCCCTGGTCATTGGCCAGGATCACAAAAGGCTTAGGCTTGTTCCTAACTAGCAATTCCCAGTATAGGGTAGTGGGCGTTTCCCAGCTGAGCCTGAGCAGTTCACACCAGCACAGCACACAGTGGGGTGCCAATGCAGACCAAAATCCCTTGTGTGTAAAGAGAAAGGAATAATTCCAGACTCACACCCAGAGCATAAGTTCAAAAGCAGGATGGCAGATTTCAAACATGGCATCCCCTGCCCTCAGGCAGCAGCATCCTGAAGGTCCATTTGGACTTGTGCAATGCACAGTGTTGCTGTTGTTACATCATGAACCCAGACAGAATGAAAGGATTTATTTATATACTCCTCCTGCTCACAGCCACAGGAATTGGCTGAGGCTAGCATGTGTCCCACTACAGCACAACAAGCTGACAAAGATTTAACATAACCTACTGTCCAGCAATGACTACAGACACAGTGAGAGAGAAAGCAACTGTGTAGGTCTCACTCCATTATTTCTGACAGGTGAGACTCTGTGCTTCTCATTGTACTGATAATGAGTTCTACTTATTTTCAAAACTGTATTGAGTTGCTGCAAGTATTACATAGTTTATTAATATATATGGAAATGCAGATTTGGATTATTCCTCTGGGAAGTTTCAATTTGAACTTGGGCAGGATCAAATGCTTCTCTGACAAAGAATTATGTACAGCATTAAATAACCATTAAAAATGCAAGACATTTGTCTGCAAAGAGAGCCATGATTATATAACAACAAAATTAATCATATGATCATTCAAGTTAAACACATCAAAGCTGACTTTGTGGTGAAAATCCGCTTCAGTGTTTGCCCAGGTCTAGTGACTGATGCTGCCACAGGTGGAGAAAAGGGCAATGCCAAGGCTGCTGTCAGACACCTTTAAGAGGATTACTGTAAACCATCTCTCCTTTCAGAACCACGTTAAAGACCTTCTCCAAAACCAGCTAAACAGGCCAATGTAGACCATCAAGTGCTACCAGGTTACACACTCTCTCCTTGGGTGCACTGCAAGGAAAGCAAGATCCCATCCCTCTCCCTCTTCCACACAGTGATGGAATTAAATCATTACAACAAATACCAAAACAGCTGGATCTGTCTGAAATCAGTAACAGCAGAGTCCAACTTTCATTTCTAAAATATGAACAAGAGATCTGACTGATGGATCCAATGAGTCTCGTAGCTCCATACAGGTTTTGTCTATCAGCTGAGTCTTTTGAGGTCAGAACTGGGCTAGCATTAAACCATACTGGCCTTGCTGCTCGTATAGAAGTGTCAGCCTGCTGGCACGTAGGCTGAGGTCATGGCAGTGCTGGACACTTCACAGCTCACTTCTGGTGCTCTGCCTGCCCTTTTCTACTGAGCAGATACTAGAGTATTGATGCAACTACAGCACAGAATAATGGAAGAACATCTTTGAAGAACTACAGAGGAAAAAGTCTGTTATATTATTCATTTCATTACACATCACAAGAGTGAAAGTTACAGAAGAAGACTAAACATTAAAAATGAACATAGAAAGTACTTTAAATGCAAACAGCATGGGAAAAGTCATTCCACCTTGCTTTGCCATGAGTCATAACGTTCCCATTGACTGTGAACATATTTCCAAGTTGTTAAGTTAGGAAACTAATACAAATAAATTTTTATCACATTGATGAAAAATGCATGGCAAACAGGAAGCATCCAGAGACTGTCTGCATCAATCAGGGTGGTCTTTTTAGTTTGCATTGTTCCTATTTAATATTGCAAAGAACAATTTTAATTTGCTGTGCAGTTTCATTACTTGGACCAGACAGAAACTGAACTAATTCCTGGAAAACAAATTAATAGTTGTATGAAAACTTTAGTTTTACTTGGTGTCACCATTTAACTATAAACAAAATGGAATATTAAATTCTTCAGTGCAGCTGTAAGGAGTAGAAATCTTGGACTGAGACTGTAACGTCAGAAGACCCTGGAGATGTATTTTCTTCCCAGCCATCTATCTACTCTGGTTCTTGGTTTTCATGCAAAAATTCTCCTTTCAGTTTAAATTTACACTGGATTATTTTCATCCCTCAGGCACCAAGAACCGCTTCTTAGTTCTCCTCATCTTTGTATGGGTTCCTTTTTCCTTCCTGTGCTGCTTTACATGGGATTTTCTGCTTTTTAGACACAAGTTTAAAAAGGGAGCTACACCAGATTATGAGATTTGACCTCCAAAGCAGGAGGAAGAGGGATGTGCTCTGCTGGGGACATGGCATCTTTTAAGTTATTTTACCATTTCTTTGCTGTGATACATTCCACTTAGGGACACCTTAGAAGGTCACCATCCTTCTAAGTGTTGAAATTCCAGGTAGCCAAGAGAAACTGTTTCAAGAGCAGCTGCTCTTGTGCTTAAAGAAGATTCATCACAGATACTGGTTCATCTGCTGGCAGAAACTGAGCTGGGAGTCTCTGCAGGCTCCTCTGTGGAATTGGGGAGAACTATGAATTACAGGGCAAGTGAAGCACATGGGTGGCCAGGCCCCCTCCCTCTAGGGAGCTGCAAACCCACGCAGAGCTAAGGCCCCATGACACGCTTCCAGTCCACCAGGGAAGACATCTGAGTCAGAGACAGAAGAAAAGTCACTAAAAAATTAACTGACAATGTAGGAAGAATTTTCTGTAGAAATGACTAATCATCAGCAAAACAAAAGGAATAAAAATACCTAACTCAAGGATTTTATACAAGCTGGCTTGACTGTGGAAACAGCAGTTTATCCCATGGTGTATTTCTGTTTTCTGGATTAAGAGAGTAGCTACTGCTGGTTAACTATTCCCTTGCTCTTACAGCAGTGAACATCCAGCTGCCCTGCTCATATCAAATGTTCTGCATATGAAGAGCTGAAATGACTTTGAAATGTCTATTCCCCATCAGAATAAATTATACACACATATACTAAGGATGACACATTTTACTTTGTATCTGAGAAGCACTTTCAAGATTAGCATAAATTATATTTGTAAATTAGAGGTTGGATGCCAAAACAACAGAAGATATACTATTTTTATCCCCCTAAACATGATTTAAACAGACCATGAAATATAATACTGAAGAAATAAGGACAGGAACACAATCATGGATGCAGGAACTACAGTGTAGGTATAGTTTTACACAAATTTATACCATTTTTATCACAAAAATTAAACATGCAAATTACACACATTTATCTCTATTTTTAAAAATAACACTTCAGAGATCCCCCTTCTTATTCCCAAAGAACATACACACTTTTTTTTTCTGCATTACTTTTCTGAAATACTCCAAATGGCTCATCATGATCTTAAATCAAGATCCAGAGGGTAATACTACCATCCTTTTAGATATAGGCTAAAGCATAAATGAGTCGTGACAAAGGTCAGATTTAGAGCCATTTTGTGCACCTGGAGGACTACCTAAAATGAGCAGCCAATGTGTCTATGCACATCAAACTTCTTCCCTCTACCATATGCCTCTGTTTTTGAGGTAGGAGATCAGGTGCTGCTTAAGAAGTCAGGCATCTCAGGATATACAGAATACATTAGTGTTACAAAATAAAATTTATTCTTTTATCCTACCTGTCAAACCCACAGGCCCAGGGTTTGATCCTGCAGACATGCAATGGGCTGACAATCCTGCTTTGAGTACCTGCATTATTGCACTGAAACACCCAGGAAGCTTTGTGAAAATTGCTTGTGCCTCATTAATCTCTTGTAAGCAACACCACTTGCAGATGTGTATCCACTGCCCATTTTGACACTGGGTTATTTCTTAAGTCCTTTGTGCTCCTCTTGAGAGTCTGCCATCCCCAACAGGACTCAGAGAAGATTCTCCAGAAGAAACTGAACTACCACACCACATGTTGTGGCTGCACTGCAAGATTAACTGAGTCCCTGGGGAGCAACCAAAAGACAGCTGTAATCCCTCTGTAGTGCACAATGGTTAATAAAGGCAAAACTAACCAAGACTATCCACAGCAGGTTTTCCATATGATATCAGAAAATCTGATTTCAAATGATGATCTGGTATGCTCTGCAGTGAACTACTTTTATAGTGCAAAATATTGAAAATGCTAGCAAGAGTTGGACTTTTGGGGAAAAAGGAAAAAAAAAGCAAAATCAAAAGAAACCCAAAATACTTTATGAGAAATGCTGGTAAATTAAAAACTTTGTTTGCTATTCTTATAATAAATCTAATATAAGCTAGACAGCTTGGAAAGGAGTAACTGAGTAAGGACCTTTCTGATCCGCAAAGAACTCAAAATTGTTTCATGAGTCTGAACAGAAGTGCAGGTACTAGTTCTGGTTTCCACTGGCACTGTTTCTATTTGTAGCAGACTCTCTTAAACCAGGGAGTAAGGATGCCTGCATTGGGCTGAACATCCACAAAGGCCTCAGGCTGCTCTCCTCAGAAGGACCAACTCTCACTGCTGTATCTGGGGTACAGGACTCCAGTGCTGCAGCCCCACGTGTGCCTGGTGACCAACTGATGCACATGGGAACATCTGTGGCTTGTGAAGACACAACATTTAAGGGGCTGGAGTGAAAAGTGCTCTGCTGTTATATGTATACAGTTATTTTTAATTTTGCATTGGGGGATGCACGGTTAAAAGCCAGCAAATGAAAGCTCATATGTTCAGAGTCACCTAGAATTAGACATGGAGCATATGCAATGTTTAAACTGAGTGCAAATGCATGTTCACATTAATGGAGTGGGGTTTTGCATCCTGTCAAAAACAGGTGGAGCTCAACCAAGGCTGTGTTTTTATCACATTCACTGGAAAACCACATGGCGCAGACTCCACTTTGCCTGAGCAACTGTGGCTAAGTAAATATTTCAATGAGATATGGGAATAAATTAACATACAAAATAATTCTTGGGTATTTCTGTAAGAAAATGTTTCTTCAGTTTTGACTCAAAGTCTCACTGGAAAAAGAAATCTGAACAGAGTAAAATACCCTTTTTGTGGATCAGATGCTGTGAAAAGTTAAAACCTGAAGAAATTAATGAAATGTGCTGAAACTCTAAGACAGAGACCTGTAAACCAAGAGCTCTGTGTGGGCTGAGATGTTACATTGGGTCTAGCCTTTCCAAGTTCAGGCTTATCAAACACTGATTGTACAGATGCTCTTCTCAGTCCCTCAAGCAAACATGACACTACTTTTTTTTTTTTTTTTTTTTTAAATCCAAGCTCAAATTGGATTGACAGGGAAATTATGTTTTTAAATAAATGCTTCCTATGGTGTCCAGTTCCAAAGAGAAAGGACTCTGAAAGTACTCTTCAATCCTGAGTGGCAGTGAACAGGCAGAGCAGCATTTCAGTTTGGAGGAAAACCCCTGATGAATTGCACTTTAGCATGATCTATAGCAAAACATACAGATTATTTTTTACACAACTAATGACCTGAAGGTCTAGTTATTCACATTTTTCTTCTGGTAGTATTGTCATTCACAATTTGCAGTTAAAAACACATTCCCTGAGCTGTTCTGCCTCTTCATTTTCTTTTCTAAATGCCCTGTGAGTAGGTAAGAAGGGGAGAGGCACTTCCTGGCATACTGGGAGGTCTCAGTTACAGTTACAGTAGGGATGGGACAGGGATGCAGCTTCCACTGAAGGGACAGTTTTATGCAACAGCCTATCTTGTGGCAGCTCACCACTCCAGATCTCTTATATTCATATGGGGCAATTTTGCTTCCAGACATCTCAGCACATGACAAAATTTGGAAGTTTACATTCTTTAGATCAGCCATTTATCTGAATATCTTGGGTACAATTTTAGGCAGTGCTTTAATTGACATTCAGGGTCAGTTGGTAATTGCTAAAAAAAAATCTGCACATTAGCAATTTAAATAGGACTAAATCAAATTTAACCTAAAAATTGTATATTAAAATTTTCATTTTAGGGGAATGTACAGTGCAAGTTTTTACAAACAGTGCAAGGCATATTTGGGTATTTTCCCCACTTACAAGGACTCTGGGTGCTGGACTGGTCTTTGCACAGGAAACAAACAAAAAACCCCAAAACTTTACAGCAGTTTACCCAGCCTAACTACATAAATGTTCTGCTGGATACATCACTTCACTGTCCTAGATTCTGGAACCCATAAAAGTATTCACCAGAAAATCCTTTTTCACCTGCAAGAGCTCTGCCCGAGCCCATTGCTTGACTTTAAAACTAGAATTACTACCCTTGTGCTATTAGGTATCACCATCTCTGTTCCTTCTGGTGTCTGAAGGAAAGATTTCAGCTCTTTTGTCAACCACCACTCTGTATTTTAAGTGGACAGCAGTGAGTATCTCTGCTTTGTGAAATGAAACAGACTCAAAAAATAAGTGAAATATTTTTGACTGGTGTAATAAACCCAGAAAACAGGAAAGGGAATCACTCCATAGATGTGTACATTGGTGTCCCTCCCTCCTTCCTCTCTAGACAGCCTCAATCTGCTAAATAAAGCTACATGAAATCCTGTACATCAGTATCAATGGCTCTTATCCTCAGAGCCTAGAGAGCCTTTTTCACTAAGATACAAAGTTCTTGGGAAGATCTCCCTGCTTGTGTCACTTTTCTGTGTGTAACAAAGTGATCATTATTGCCACAACAGAATATTAATGTGCTTCATATCTAAGTTTAGAAATAATAATATAAAAAACTCTTTCCTTGTCTTGATGGATGTCAGTTTCTGAGCCAGGGCTGTCAGAAGCTCCTTATTTGTGCATAGAAATAAATTTACAAGGACATTTTATTTTCAGAAACACAGTGAATTTAATACTGCACGTCAGAGCATATGAAAAGCAAGTGTAGTGGGTGTATAGGTGGTCAGGACTAGTGATTTGAGTCAGGACACTGAAAGAGGCCAGCCAGCAAACATACATCCTTCCCAACTCATGCATGTACCTGCACGACCCTGAACCCTTTCCACACTAAGGCTTCCAACACATTCATTACATCTCCATTCCCTTTGGAAATCAAGGTGAATTGTCCAAATGCAAAGCATGGAAACTCTTTTCTCCTCTGTATCCATGCACAGATCTGATGGGCCAGACCCAGGAACTCCAGCAGACTACTAAAAGGTCTTTATGTATACAGGAATTTAACACCAGAGAGAACTGGCTACAATAAAAGCTGCCAATAAACTTCCAAAGCTGCCAGAAATCAGCACATGCTGATTTTCATCACTCGCAGAATTACTTTTGCAAATGGGAATGATCAGACAATTTTGGGCACTGCTGTGTTGTGCTTTTTTTTTTCCTGCAAGAGTAGCTTTTTGCCAAATTTCTGAGGAAAAACTATGTTCAACAAGGCATAACAGTGAAGGAAGATGGTACTTAAATGCTCCTTTGGGGACATGTGCTTACATTGCCCGAAGGGTCATCACTACAACCTATGAAGCTGCAGTGAAATGGAATTTTGCTAAAGCAACAGCTTGTTTTCCAAGCTGTGAAAGTCTGTGTGAGAATTTGTTAGAGAGCTAAAACATTGAAACAAAGAGCAAACACCCTTGTAACCTGCATTTAATGGTGTAATGGTAAATTAAGTGGGGGATGTACTAGTTTAGTTCCCTGCATGAGAGATGATCAGCTCTGCTCACACTGAAAGTATGTAAATTCCTTTTATTCCTCAGGCAACTCTTCAGAACTGTCATTTATTGAGTGTCACGTTTGAAGTGTCTCAGCTTGAAGACGTAATGCTGGGTGTGCACTGAGGTTGTGAGTTGTGGCAGCCAGGGTCACACAAAGTCTGGACCTAATTTTACATAAAGATGATAAACCAAAAATAATGTGGTGTTGCTTTCCTTTGCTCTAAGAATTATTGTTAAAATCTGCAAAGCTGCTGGTAATAAGTTGTAGCTCATGTACATTTCCAGGCTGCTTAAACCCCTTTGGAAAGACTTCTGTCTAGGAACAATAACCCTGACATAACATGAACTGGATTTCCCTCTCCCAAAGCTACATTGCAGGCTGCAGCCTACTTTAAAACAGCTGAAAGGTAAAGAAGCTCAGAGACAATTTGTGTGTGAGCTCCAAGCACTGAACTCCAAATCAGTTATCTGCACAACCAGGCTGCACACAGGGGATGTCTCTGTCCCTCAGAAGAGCAATTTAACTGTGCTTTTTAATTGTTTATGTGTTTTTAAGCCCAAGAAAATACTATTCTCTGCTCCAGAATATGTGATACCCTTTTCACTGCCCTGTGGCCCAGTGCCCACACGGGACACAGGAGCCTGTTGCTCTGTCCTTACTGCACCGGATACCCCAAAGATTTCAATTTTGAGATGCTAAGACAAAAAACTTCCTTCAAGATGGTCTTGTGATAAAAATTTAAACCAGAACAGCCTCAATTGAAACATTTTGGGTCAGTATGTATAGGACTGGAACAGTAGACTTTCAAGTCCTACAGAGAGCTCACAACAACATATTTTTTAATAAGCACTTTCACCCACTTAATAAATGTAGTGATGGGCTATTGAGGTTTAAGGAATAGAATTACTGAATCATCAAAGTTGGAAAAGATTTTTAAGATCATCAAATCCAACCATCAACTGACCACCACCAGCATGTTCACCACTAATCCATGGCCTCAGTGCTAGGAAGGATGAACCTTACTGGATTTCACACACACACACTTCCATGAATTTGCATGTGAAAAGATTTTGTACCCTACCTAGAATGGCATACAGAAATATTAATTTTCCTGGTGATGACCAACTCATTTTTCTGGTTTCTGGAATCTCTATTTTATTTTTACCTCAGTAAGAAGTAAATAAGAGCCAGCTGCACCTAGTTATTTAACCAGTGGATACACTGCTTTACAACAAAAGTAGATGATTAGAGGTAAGAAAAGACAGATGCAGCACAATTACATTATTGCAGGTCTAAAATGCCATCTAGAAACTGTGGAGATTAAGGGTAAAATCAGCATATTTCCCATGGTGGGTTTGGAGTTAAACAGTTACCTCTTGTCATATTTTCAAGTTTTGACTTATGTCCACAACACTCTTAAAATGAGAGCCAAGGCTTTTTTATATTCCTGCTGTTGGATTCTGGGGTGGAAAACTAAATGCAATCTAAGGTTGAAGGACACTAGAAGTCAAAACTATGGAGTTACACAGATGTTTGTGAATGATCCAAGCTAACACTTTTAATCCACTCTCAGATATTAAAAAGGGATATTTCATAGTATCGTAAATAGTATAAATATAAATTCCTAGTAATTTTACTATATCCAGTAAAATTAGGATAGCTTTGATTCATGACCCAGAACATCTTCAACAGGGCTCACAAAAGAATAGTATCAAGGAAAAAAAATCTCCTTAGGAGAGATTTCCTCCTATGACAGTGACAAAATTGGGTCATCTCCTAGATGCTAGCATCTATAATTCTTGAAATGTAGATAAAAATAAATACAAAGTATAAATTTTCATAATACATTGGAGTTATTTATGCATATACTTACTAATCTGTGTTTACTGCCCTTCAAGGTGCATACAGAAACAATTAGATCCCTTTTTAGAGGGGGTAGTATAGAGCATGCAGATCTATAGCTTTGATTTAAAGAGTATGACAGGCAATCAGTGTGTGTCAGAGGAAGCCCGCATCAGCAAAGAGACATGTTAAAGCCACATTTGAATTTTCTTTTTTAGGACTGAACAAATGAGTGTTTTCTTCATGTTCTGAACACAGTGGGATTGGGAAATATTCTGAATTTCAGGCTAGAAGAAAATTGCTTGCTTCAAATTATAGGAAAATAAGCAGCACTGATTTTATTTCTCACTTTCAGCAGAATTGAGTAGTACATAGCAGAAAAAGGAAAGCCAGATGCATTCCTAAGTCTGTTATATATTTCCACCAGAAGCAGCATAACAACTAGAAATTAACTATTTCCCTAGATTTTTCACTCTCATGAGATAAACATTAAATTTGGCTAATGAACTGGAAAGAAAAAGGAAAGTCTATGGATTAATATTTTTTAAAATGATTAAATGAAACAGGAATACAGACAGGAAATTAAAGGCTGTATTCCTATATTAATACTGATGTACAACGAGAGCAGCTAAAGATCCCTTTTAAAAAGACATCAATATTACTTCCACAAAAGGTTTACATCAGTTGTGAGAATATGAACTGAGGCTATTTCAGATGGGAAGAGTCTGATTGCAAAGTCACAAAATTGTTAAAGATGCAGACTAGTAGGAAGAAAACATCTAAGCTGAGCAAATGGATTGCATTCTGTTTTTGAACCAGAGACTCAATCCATTATGTATTAAGTTTGAAAGAAACCATTACAAAATTGAGAAACCTGGGCAGGACTCCCCAGTCCCTTCTGTCCCATTTCCATGGACAGTCTTCTCACATCCTTTGTCAAAGCCAGGCTCAGATCTGTCCTACTGTACTTTGTCAGGACTACAGAGCCAGAGAGGAGTATAAACAAACTGCTCTGTTTTCTATGGAAATAAACAAAGGTCAGCTTTTTTCCTCCCAAGTCAAGTCACTCTGTGACTACAGTGAATATGAATGGCTGGACAAATGTCTAAGAGTGTCCCCGGAGAGGAGCACTCTGTGCCCTGTGCTTCTTGTGGCCATGAAGAATGTGGGCCAGGCAAGTCTCTGTCCTGCTTTTTAACTGCGAAGTGCAAGGTAATTGAGAGTCAAAACAGAGCCTAAATCACCCCAAAAACAAAGTTCTTGAGATTCAAGCTCCCCAAAACTTCCTTTAGAGACAGTTATACACACATGTACCACTCACACAATCTCATGCAGAAAGCTTCCATCTCAGCTAGTGCTGTTTCCAATAACAATGTTCTAATATGTGGTTTAATAATTCCATTGGTATTCTATGAGAATAATGACCATTGTTGTTCCTTTTTGTTTGCTGCACTTTCTGTCATTTTGCTAGCTTCCATCCCTAATGTGTTTTATTGTTATTCAGGTCCTTGCCCAGTCTGTCTGTTACCTGCTCATTAGAACTCCTGTGGGAGAAAATGTTCCTGCAAGAACCTAATCCTAGTATGTTTCAATTTATTCTCAGGCTGAGTGAGTCTAAGGACCCAGATTATTAAGGTGAACTTGCAGTGATGTATTTGATAGACTGTGTTTTGTTGTATTAAGGCAAAGGGAAATTGATCTATGAAGTTTTAATTATATACTTGGAAAGCTAAACAAAAAGTAAATCTAGACCCTCAAAGACGCATGCCTCCACTGGGGCTTAAAGCAACTACGAGGACAATGGGAAAAACAATTTAAGGCATTTCTTTGTTATATAGATGAGAGGGATACATGGCAATTAGCAACGCAAGCTTATTCTGATGACACTTCCACAATTGAAACCCACTTTGGAATTCTTCAAAATAGCTTGAAAATTTCAAAACAGGTGTTTTTGGTTTAAATTGCTAACAAAACCACTGAGTGGGTCAGTGAGTTGAACTTACAGCAAGCTTCAGCAGCACAAAATTTTTATATGCAATTTTAGGGCTGAGTTCCCTACAGAATGACTCTAGACTTCTTGCTGAACTGCAGTTATGGCTATAAAATATTTGCAATGTTAAGTAAATTACAATATATTATATGAGAAAATCACTCAATCAGGTAACATATGGGCCTCCAAACTATTCAGAACAGGCCTTATTACTTGTCTCCACTTTATTTTAAAATCATCTATTTACTAAGACTTAATTTAAAGAAAAAGAAAAATGAAACAAAATTCTAAGAGTTTAATCATCGCTAAAAGGTTTACAGCATGCACTTTTTCTTAAATTTATTAAAAACAGCAGCAAAAATTGACTGTGATATTGAAAGGGCAAGAGAAAATTAAGCAATGCCTCATCTACTACTTCCAACTAAATTTTAAGCACTCAGGGCTTTTTAATATAAATGGCAATTTTATTGCTAGCATTAGAGAAGTAGTTATCCTGCTCTCTGAAAATGCCTACCACTTTCTGGGCAAGTCTGTGGAATATGTGTAAATGATTAACCACAAGCCAGGTCAGCTTAGACCCAGAGCAATTACAGACTACTGCAGAACCCTAGAAAACTAAAGCCACAGGCCAGCAGAGGCTCCAAATTGAGAGATGCAGACTAAGCCACAGGACAACCACTCCTACCAGGACAAGGTGGTCTCAACAGTCTCTTTCCTGTTCCCTTGCATTGATTTCTTCTCATTTCCTGAGACAGGACCAGTGTGCACACATCCAGCAGGCAGCACCATCACAGCCAGCCCCTGGGAGGCCCTGGTCTCCACAAGAGCTGTAACAGCCCAGAAGCATCTTGTTAAACCAGCCAGCCTGAGCAGAGGGAACTTGGCTGTAGCCCAGTCATGCCTTAATGAGAATATCATCTGCCTTATTACAAAAGACACCAAATAAAACTGGATATTTAGGACTCATACTGTCATGAAAAGGAAAACTACTACTAAATATTAGCTTATCACTAGGTATCCAACCAATTTCACAGAAGAATAGCAGCATCTCGTTAAGTTTATATATATAAACTATCATCTGTTCAGTCCATTTATAAAATGTGGGAAGGCAGCAGGAAACCTAAGGATTAATGAGGAGTTCTTGGAGAGAAACATCCACTGCTCTCTTTGTCATTTCTCTCAGTGTTTGATTTTAGCCTCATCTTTTCACAGTTCTTTCTCCTCCTTTCTGCATGCCCCCTGCTACTGCAGAACCACCAGTCATCCTGTGCACTCCATGTTAGACACTGAGGGAGCTTCTGTGCAAATGTTCAGCACCAGCACATCTGTCAGCAGCTGTATGCTGGCTCTGATATTTTACAACACTTTCTCCTAATCTAGGGACAAGGGAAAAGGAGGCATGAGGCAAACAGGGGAAAGCAGAAGCCTTCCTACAAAGCTTGTTTTGACAAAACAGAACTAGGCCCACAAGTGGAGCTGCAAGTCAGCAGGAGGGCAAGGGCTTCAGAAACCCCCCAGAGTACAGGGGATCCAGCTATGGGCAGCTGTCTTGTACAGTTATATAGTCTCGGAGACTTACACTACCTTGGCCTCTCCTGATCATTTTCTCTTGGACAGCTGCTATTGCCCAGTTTCAAAAGTTGGCAGATGCTGCAGAACAAACAGCTGAGCCAAAACCTGAATTCCCATCCCACAATTCCCAAGCTGCAATCTCAAACCCAGAACCACCCTTTGTCATGCTTCTGGTTTTCTCTGTGTGCTTAGAGTTTCACCTCTGAAATACACAGAAATACTGGTCTGAACACAGCTTCAGAGCTCTCAGAGGGCACCCAAGGCACCACACGCCAACTCCGGAAGGAACTGTTGATGCTATGAAGACCACTCCAATGCACTCTCTTTTGACACAAATTACAGTGGCAGTTTCTCAGGAGGAGACCAAGTCTTTGGCCTGAGAGCACAAAAGGGGCTTGCTGTGAGGCCACAGGCCTGGGAAGCAAAGCAGAGTATGTTCTTGGCTTATCTACAGCTGCCATCATTACTTCCCACCTTGCTGTCCAAAGTTCTCCAGCACACTAGCAGGAGAAGCAAGTCTGTAAAATACAATATAAATTAAAAAAAAAAAAAAATTAAAAAAAAAGGATAAAATGAAATACCTCATGTTGTCAATATGATATAGCCCTTGGCCAGCAACCTGTGGACAGATTTGAATATTTGAACAATCTGTTCGTAACAAAAGACACAACAGGCAGATATGCAAGAGTGTGTCCAGTAAACACAGTGAAGTGCCAAGGGTGAGAGGATCGGTAACAACCAGAGAAAAACAAGTTATTTTGTTTTCCACAAGCCAGATAAACAGGAAGAGGAAGATGAGGAAGAAAGGGAGAAGTCCTGCCCTGAGAAGAGTAAGATTCTTCATGGATGGATGCATATTTGCTGCACTGCAGATACACTTGCACATAATAAACCTGAATTCATTAATACTAAATATTTACACTCAGCTTGTAACTCGTCCAAAAAAGCAATTATGATATATCATGTTGACGGAGAGTATGAAACCATTAAAATTTGGATCACTGACACAAGATATTGTGTCAATGCATAGTTAACAGTAAAATCCCTAGTTCAGTACATTTAGTGGGAATAGTCCAATGCTTTCTAATAAAGCAATGCAAAATCTGTTTTGCTGTGACACCGTCCTAGTTCCAGGTGGGATGGAGTTAATTTCTACTCAGTAGCTGTTACAAAGCTGTGTTTTGGATTCAGAATGAAGAATGGTGCTGATAATACACTGATGTTTTGGTTCTTTGCTAAGTTGTGTTTAACCTAAGTCACGGACCTTTTTTTCCTTATCTCATGCTCTGCCAGTGAGGAGGTACACAAAAAACAAACAAACAAATGAACAAAACCCCCCAAAAATCTCATAAAAACCAAATTTAGCATAGCTTATCTAATAAACTAACAGGCAGCTCTTGGGACTGAACTTTGGTTGTAATATTTTCCCCACAGCGTAAGATGTTACGCATGTCCTTTGTGGGGGACTGAAAACACAGAGATGAGCTGGTAGCAGCAGCACCTTTCACCTCATCATGGCGGGTGACGAGAAGCTATACAAGAAGAGACTCCTCAGTGCCCATCCTCAACCTGTTTCTTGAATATAGTCCACTTGAATATCTTCAAGAAAGGGCTAAACAACAGAAACCCCTTGGCTGGAAATGAAGAGTGGAGCTATCAAAAGTCAGACCCCAAGATGTGACAGTCAGGGTTCTCTCTTTCACAAAGAGCACTTGTCAGAGATTAACCATGTGGTCTTTTAAAAGGCAAGGTGTTCCCTGTAGGTGTCATATCCATGCAAGTGCTGCTGGATGTGGCTTCCAGCTCCGACAGCACAGTGGCCTTGGAATCAAAGCTGATTGGAGACTGTTGGGGGTTGAATTGTTCCCTTTTCTTTCTGTGGAATTTTCTCCATTGTTATGCTAAGTATTTGTGGCTACACCTTAGTGGCAATAGTTTTTCCCTCACAGGGGGTGGGGGATAAGGGGACACCGGAAAAGGAAAGGTGGGACAGGGGCCTGGGCGCGCTCTCTCGCTCGCTGGCTCGCGGCGTGGACTGAAGACGGCCGGGGCTCCTACCCAGCATCTTCCCTGCCATCCCAACGCCGGGAGCCACGTTCCCTGCTGTCAGACATCGCACTGCTGCCTTCCTGCTTCATTCTGCTATCTCCGGGCACTCTGCCGAGCACCACGACTGACACCGTGACGAGGGAGTCTCCCCTCCATCCCCCTCTCACACCTGGGCCGCCGCCGCCGCCATCACCCAGCCGCCTTCAGCTGCACGGGACCTGCCCTGCCCACACAGCACCGGCAACTGAGCGCAGAGAGAGAGGGCCTGTGGCCAGAGGGACTCCAACTGAGCTATACTGTTCTGTTTTGTTGTCAATCTTTATAGCTGTTGTTGTTTCTGCTGTTTGCCTTGTTAGATATATTAGTAAAGAACTGTTATTCCTATCCCCGTATCTTCTGCCTGAAAGCCTCTGATTTGCAACTATAATAATTAGAAGGGAGGGGGGTTGCATTCTCCATCTCAGAAAAGGGGTTCTTGCCTTTGTTTAGCAAATACCTGTCTTTCAAACCAAGACAGAGACTGTAGGTCTTGGAATTACCAAGAGCTACTTAAAAGATATGTAGCCTAAAGCACAGTCCAAACACACTGGAGGGAATCTGATATAAGCTGATGAGACACAGGTTTTAGGGGAAGTAGCTGTCCAGTTTGGCACGGGGAATACATCACTACAACAACATGACCTACACAAGTTGTGGACATGCCTTTGGATAACCCTGTATATAAACACATGGTACCAGTGGTAAAACATCGGCTGGCAGGGTAAATTGTAAAAGACGTAGTATTAAATCAGGCATTTTCAGGGCTCAGATCCAAAGATACTAATCCTTTCATCAGGATTCAAACTGGCAGTATTCCATATAGGAGGACATTTGTTTACTCTCTGGACTGGATATAAAATTCATCTGTTCAAGAGAGTGAACCCTTTTCTCTTCTACTCTCAGCTCCACTACTGAGGAAAGGCATAAAACCATGTTTGCCTTCTGTGTGTCTCCAGAATTACCAGAGTGACCATGAGTGCAGTGACAATGCAATGACACTATTTGGGGAGATGTAATGCTCAGATATAAGACTTTGCATTGTGTTTCACAAACCCCAGTGATGGTACAGGGGCATGCAACAAGTTTGACCTACACCAGGATCCAATATCCCCACTCACTGTGTTTTGATACAGGTTCACCTTAGTATATGGCTTGATCAGATTCTTGAGCTCACAAACAAATCTAGTTTGTATTTAGATCTGCTGCCATGGGTCTCAATGGAGGTACAAGAATGGTATTCAAAATTTCTTTGTTCGGAAATAATTCCAGTGTTCTAGATACCACATCATAAAACTGCTGACTTTTTTGTAGTGACTGCCATTCCCTCACAAAATTCATCTATAACAAGCAGTTGTCCAAAATTGCCATTCTGATAGAGAAAGATGATCTGATGGTTTAGGTCAGACAGTAAGTCAAACGAGTTGGAACTATTTCAGAATATTCTGTCTGTGATCATTTCCTTCAGTTTCTGTTTTGCCATTTTGCTTATTATTGAGGCTTGAGAACTTATATCCATGCCTAGATCAAATTGTATGTTGCTAGTTTGGTTGACCACTTATAGTAAATATCACTGTATGCATAAACCATAAAGATGTCTTACACATTTCTCTGCTCGATTCCTATGCACTAGGATGTTTACAAGGTGGCCAGAGCCAAATAAATCATCATTTTCTGTGGTAGGAATAAAAGCATGATCATTATCTTGAAAGTTCTATTTCACCCTAATACCATAGGACAGGATTTATGGAAGGGCTTCATTGATCCAAACACAAATCACAGTTCAGGTTTACCCAGCTATAGAAAGCCCAAGGAAGCATTAAATGAAATGTTAAAATTAATGTCTGTGTTATCTCCCAGGTAATTTAATTAATTATTGCAAAGAAATTCCTCCAATTTTGTGTTGGCTATCATATGTGGTAAGTGAAGAACCTCAGCCTGTAGATTTCTCTATGTATAATCAGAGCATTTTCAAGGCCAAGTTTTTTCTACTGGTATGTGTTAATGCATCTTATAATGTGTGAAATATAATTCAGGCAACTCGATCTGAAAATCAAATCATTTTTGTTACACATACTCACCAGGTCAAGATGGTACGTTTTTGGAAAATAATTGTGGTTTAAAAATGGAATTCTATAATTTAAAAATAAAACCAAGGCTTGATAAGCTGTGTTTTAGCAAAAGGAGAAAACTCCTTGTTTTCTAGGAGAAAACTATTAGTGGAAGCATGATATAGAAATAATAAAAATCATCAAACAGCTGTCTCTTTTCCCAGTGTTTTATAAAGCACTTTTGTGCACAATACATAAAAATACGTACTTAGCATTAACATCATTATTGGAACTCATGTTCGTAGGACATAGTGTAAAAAGCATCAAAATCCATGGCATTAATAACTTTTCATTCATTAGTTTCAGCTCAAAGAAGTGTCATGGAATCATGATAAAGCATGTTCTTTACTCTTTTTTTCAAAGAAAAGTAATCCCTGTCTTTTCAGGTTTTTCCTGTGCTGCTTCTAGATGGAGTTGACTTATGTCAACAAAGTGTCATAATATTTCTTGAAAGTATTTGAAAATACTTTCTAGATGTGTTTTTTTAGGAAAGATTAAAGCACAATATGCCATTCCATTTCCTTTGAAAAATTATAACAAACTATTGTAAAGCCCAGCATACCAATGAAGCCTGATTGCACACTCCAGCAGTTAGCAGTGGGATACATCTCATTTAGCCATCTCCAACAGGAAGGTGAGGAGGGGTGCAATAACCCAAGCCTGCAAACACAAGCCACAAGCCTTCTCCTTGCTTCTGAACAATCAAGACCCTTTGCTTCCAGGCTGCACCATACAAAACCCAGAAGAACTGGCCAGGGAGAAATGTCAATGAGACAAGCCAAATGAGGAGCACAGATCTTCAAAGAATGACAAAACTACTCGCTCCATATGAGCAACTATATGTTGCTAGTTAAAACGGCCTGAAGGAGTGGGAGCTGGTCAGGGAGCAGAGTTCAGTGCAGCCTAGGAAAGGCAGGGAAAGTGATGAAACTAATGGGGCTGCAAAGCTGCTGCAGTAGTGCATGAAGCTGTCTCTGGGAAGGGAAGGGCTGATAGCATCCTTACACTTTTTATTCAGGTCTAGAAATGTCCCCCAGAAAGGAAATTTTGCTTTATATCTAGAGGAAACACCTTTAAATCTGTGAACTGCCATGAGCTTTCTGGGATGCAGCAATACAGCCTTTGAGCCTTGTCTCCTGCCCAGTCTTAGGTCCTTGTGCAATCAAGCCCCACAGGTAAGGTGATGACCTACTTGAGGAGATGGATCTTCTCATGAAATAGAAGTTTCCTGTTAGGAATTTCCTAGCTTTCTCTCCCCAAACCAATCTGTGGGGAAATTATGTGCCTAATTTCTGATTTTATATAAACACTAGAACAACTCTCTTGTCCTTCATAAAATATCTCTTAACTGACCGACGTGTAACCCCAGGTAATTAGGTAGATTCCTAGATGGCAAATACCCAAGATTCATCTTTAATCTCAAGGGAAAGAAGAGTGACAGAGCTTTTAAAAGATTTTCAGGTAATTCACAGAGACATTACATCCCTCATTATAGTAATCTTAAATGCAGCAGAATTGACTGAGTTGGAGTTTCTGGAATGAAATGAGATACAACCTAAAGCATGCTGAACAGCCCTTTCCTAAGCATCTATTTCCTACTCAGCCTCCTCAGACAGGTGATAAATGCAATCTCTCCATTTATTGGGTCATATTTCATCAAACACAAATGTATGTGTCACTGTACATCTGTGAGCACCCTACATGGCCTCTCCAGATTGTGCTAATGGGGCTGCAGCACAACAGAACCTGCTCAAGTCTCCATCAAGCAGGACTTGGGACAGCAAGGGATGCTGACACAGGGAAACAGTTTAATCTGGCAATTAATTCACGGCCTATGCAGAAAAATAAATTATCCCCTTCTCTAATTTAATTCTCAGCTAAACAGGTGAGCAGTTTCTATTCTTTCCTGACTTCAGAGGTCCTGGAGTGAGCAAATCCTGGAGTCAATATCTGAGCTAATTCACCCTGATCTGGGATAGGTTCAGACCTGGTTCAGGGCTAAACATTAGAGAATACTCCCAGACAGCAAGATTCCAAGTGGGATGGTCATACCAGGAACCAAATATACTGTGTGCTAAATCAAGCAAGCTAAAGTCACTTTTATTTCTTTACTACTGCAATTGCTCTTAAAGGTCTCCACACCCATCCTACAGACCATGAAAATGCAAGAACCCCAGAGCTGGTCAAGAACAGAGGGAACCAGCTACTGATAGCTACTGATAGCCTCTGAATTCTAAATCAAAAATTCTCAAAATAGAAAGTAAATAGTTTATAAACTATTTAGCAGCTCAAGGATTAGCCACAAAATTATCCAAACAGTTATAACAAATTTATAAATCTATGAATAAAATCATAAGCCCCCCTTAAGCAATTTATAAAGCAGAAAAACAACATGTCAATTATTTGCTGTAAAAAATGTTTTCTACTTTAGCTTCTACTTAAGTAGCTGCAAAAATAAATAGCTTAACAGCCTGCAACCATGTTAGTTTGGCACAACTGCCTTTAAATTTAACTCTCAGCAAAAAGAATTTATGATTTACATTCACTTTCATTTCAGAGAAACAAGAGAATATACTTTTTTTCCTGTCATTACATTTATAAAGTAGAGGGATGGACTTTACAGAGAACAGCATACAGCATTAAATCTGGACTGAGGGAATTGCAGAAATGCCTCAGTTGTCCCAGGCTGACCACCAGGAATCAGTGAGAGTCAACTCAGGATTCAAAATTTCCTGCCTATCAAGGATGAGATGTTCATTAGACGTGACCTATTTCAATGTTCAATGAGGTTCAGATATAAATCTAAACTTTGTCTCAGTTGTGGAAACATACAGTAAAATACTAAATCCAAACTCATTTCACATCTAGTTAAATGTAAGGTTTGGGCCCACCTACCCAAAGGTTATTCTAAAAACCTCTTGGGACAGAAGTACAAAGTAGAGGGAATACTGTGGGACTGGGTAGTCTGATGGACAGGAAAATTGCGAAAAATGGATAGGGAAAGAGTAAGGAATTACATCAAGAAGTAGCTGAGCTTCACTTAAGAACAAAACAGATAGCTGATTTCAAGGAGAAAGATAATGACAAAATGAATTATGTGGGGAAACCTGAGAGAAGCTTGATACCTTTCAACACTTATGACGTGGTATTCTTATTGTGCAGATCAGCTCTAATACTTTTGCCATACAGACTGAACAATTCCAGCCATAAAAAGGAGTCAGTTAATTATACATGCATATTTGTATGTAAAATAGGTAAGAGTATGTAGTTGTTTTTCAGAATATGGTCAGATATATAGTTCTAGAATTGCATACCTGATAATATTTCTGTGCTTTAGATATGCAGTGGAAAACATGTGGACTTATTTTACTTAATCAAGCAATTTAAAGTTTGAACTGCTTTCTCATTTAGCTAACAGAACATAATAACCATTAGAACGTGCCATAAAGTTATCATCTTATTTGCATGAATACCATACTAGAGGAAATGAAAGCATTCCAGATTTACACAGTCGTTTGAGAGGAAGATCAAGTCCATAGTGTATAAACATTAAAAAGACCCTAATTAGAATCAAGTATTTTTGACAATTTTATTTCCAGCTAATTAGCACTGATGTTTTAGTACTAGGACCTGACTGCACTGTATTCAGCAATAACGATGATTCATATCTACATTCAAATAAATAATTCAGCAAAGAAAGATGCATAGAAGTGCTTTTGTTTATAGTGCTGTCAAAATGAAATACTTGGGGAAAAACAATAAATGTTAATCGTCATCCACTTTTAACAGGTTGAGACTAGACTAAGTGCTATTTACAGGGAATCAGCCGCCCTGCAGACTGGGAATAATTAGACACCAGAGCAGGTTCCTTGCAACCTGACATGGAAAAGGCAATTGCTGGTGTGCCCACACACTCCCACATCTGCAATGGGAGAAACAGCTCTCTGTGTACAGCTGGGAGACTGCAGCTACAACTGTGTCATTTTGTGACATATTTGGGTGGTGGCTTTGCCCAAGACTCTCTTACAGGGAGAGGAGGTTCTGCTGGTAGCAGGGGGAAAGCCCTGCCCTATATCCTGTGGGGGAACAGGGTGATGCATTAGCACAATCCAGCACATGAAACCAAAGTCAAGTGCCAGGACTGTGCTTCACCCTGGGGCTTCTGCCACACTCCCATGCAGGGAATATTGCTGCCAGAATACCCCACACCTGCTGTAAGACTGCAAAGGTACATGGAATTTGTAGGTAGAAACACAACAAAATAGAATGACTGCATTTGGAAATGTGTATTTTCATGTCCAAAATCTTTTGTACACAAGCAAAACATACAAGCCTTAATATTTAATGGAGAATCTGTAGATGGAGCGGCCTGGAAGTACATTAAGCACAGAGAGAGACACTTCACAAGCAAACCCCAGAAATATATTGACAGTAGGAAGCAGAGAATCCTGAATCACTCTTGTGCACAAAAGAATTACTATGTCTAAGGTCATTTTAAGAAAGAAATGGCATGGCTGCTATCAGAAATGGCACAGAGAATAAAAATAAAACATCAGAATAGTCTAAGATTGCTATGGAGGAGGGGACAGGCTATTCAAAATATGGAAGACCTCCCTCCATCTCTTTGCTTCACCATACACACTGCCTAAGACTCGCTTAATCCTTCATATCATCATTTATAAAGGTATTCATCCTTTGGAGACTCCTGTCCTTCCACAGCAGGTGCCCAGGATGTTCAAATGTGTAGTTATGAACATTCAAGCCATGGGACTAAAATGGGATGGATCATGGGGTTTGCCCCATTTTGCAGCCACACTGTTAACATCAGGTGCACTGTGGGGCAGACAGAGGTTGCTCCAACCAGCAGCACACCACTACTTACACATCCTGAGGAGAAGTGGGGAATTACAGTTACCATTGGTCCTGTTTGCAAACAAAACCAGTTGAACATGTAACCAGCAGCACCTGTAAAATGGATCCATGTTTTTTACTCTAACTTACTATCACTGTGTATAAACCATCCTAATGAGTACAAATAATTGCAATGCCCTGTTTTGCTCCTCTGTAAGTAGCAGTGCACTGACTTCAGCCAGAGTAACAATCAATATGTGAATACCTTGGAGGTAATGTTTCTCTTCCCTTGTTGCAGCCCTGCTTTGAGCCAGATTCCCGGCTGGTAGGCTAGAAAACTTCACAGGATTGAAAAAATGAAGCTGACTTATGGCAGCTAAGGATCTCTGGTCTGCTAACTATGAGGAGGAGGAAAAGGGAAATTTATTAGTGCAGTTACTTTAAAAGGCCAATTAGAATTTTATTGGAGGAGAAGCTTCAGCAGTTTTAGTTATTTACAATTTAACAACCATGCTATGAATTTAATTGATATAAACTTTTTCCTCCCCCAAAATAATTAACACTATAAACAATAAAAATGAATTGAGTGTGGATCAAGACAGTTTGGAGTAGTCTTGGTGGTATTTTCCATTTAGAGAAAATGGTATTTTCCGTTTTATTATTACCACTTTAATGACCTGAGCTTAGACATTCTGCTTCCTTTTACCATATGTCACTTATATTCTGCCCTTCTGGATACACATGTGGAAAAGAGCAGGCCTGATGTATATTGGAAAAGTTAAGTCGTTGAATTAATAAAGCCTTTGTTTTTACATTGCTAACATTCATGAAGTAGAAAATACAAAATGGATTCAAAAACCATAATAAAGAATCAACAGCATAATTAGACCTTTAATGATAAGTGACAGTAACAACCCCAGATTAAATTCCATTTTAACCATGGCAGATAAAAGCTGATGCAATACACTTGTGTTTTTTTTAGTTCACTAGTACAGCTTCATGTACCTCACCTGGTATCTCACCTGAGGACAATAAAGTTTCTGCTGAAGTTTCAGACAAGGTACCAGATTTGGATGCAGTGACTGATTCTGTTGGATGGAAGCAATTCACCTCCTTCCTTATTCTCAGAGAGCTGACATGAGTCGCCAGAGTCTGATTTCACACCAGTTTAACACATCAGTAACATTTCAGTAGTATAATTCAATCTCAAACTATACCTTCACTTACACAGATATCCAGCCAAGGTGAAAAATCAGGCCAAAAAGACAACTCCAGAAGCAAGGTTGCTATTGCTTGGAGACAGAAGAGCACATACCTCCCACATATCCATGCTCCACAGAGAGATTAATTTCATCCATTCACCCAGTACAAGCAAACCCACAAATAGAAGAAATGAAGTATTCTGCTTCAGGCTTGGATCCACAGCATAGCTGAGCTAAGGTGCATCCCCTCTGCATGGGCCTATGAGCAAGCAGCTCCTACTGCCTCAAGGGAAGAGGGAAGGTGGGGATAAGACAACTCCACCACACCCACACCTACCTGCTGCACCAGCAGGACAGGCAGGACCAGGGCACAGTGGGACTGGAGCCAAGACATGAATTGGTTCTGCTCTATCCAGCCAGCTACAACTACTTCTCCTCCCACCCTTACTTAGCTGTAGCTGTTACCCTAAGCTGCTAGCCCAGCCTTGTGTTTTGGTAACTCCATCATGGACTGGGAGGGAAATGAAGGCGTCTCAGCCCTGTAGCTGCTGTTCCTCCCCAAGCACAACGCTTCCCCAAGCTTCCCCTGGCAGTACTGCACAAAGCAGTTTAATCCCTGAAGGGAAGAAGAGCTTGCAATCCCTAATTCTGAAGTGAAGGCACGTTCATTTTGAGCAGGCTCCAAATGCTGCAGAGCTCCATTCTTTTTTTGCGAGATCCAGTCTGTCAGCCATTAAAACTGACTGGGCCTGGCTGCTGGATTCTGCTTGCTTCCATTTTACAAAGCAGCCATGGCAGGTCCTCATTTGCTCCTCTGTGCAAATGTTAGCAATTACAGCTCACACAGACATGAAACGTAGGTATGCAGTCTTAATTAGAGCTGAAAAGATTTAAAGAAAAATATTTTCCTTAGAGAAAACCCATCTGAAACCATACTTCAGACACTTGCTTGGACAGGTTCTTTGTGCTAAGAAGAGTTATCCACACTGCACTGTGCTGGAAATCTTTAAGGAGAATAAAAGAATCAAGAGCTCAGAACAAGCTTTAATTCCAAATGCACCACTGATGTCTATATTCCTGTGATCCCTTGACAGGTTTCTTTAACCAGCCAGCTGGGATTTCAGCCAGGCCAGCAACATTTAGTTCCAGACTAGGGGGAAAGCTATTTGCACATTCAGCCCCCTGCTGTAGATCAGCAGCACTAATAGTTATCGTTATGTTATATATAACAATGAATTAGAGCTCAAACATTAACGAGCTTTTAGCAGATGCATTCATTAGACCATACTGCAGTGAGTCTGAAACCAAGCAAAATGCTGTCACTTGTCTCCTGTGAACTGCCTGTTACAGTTCTATACAGTCATTTACAGTTCTATACTGTCATTTCAAGTAATAGCAGAGATATTTTTGAACACCTTTGATCAGGTGTTTCTGCAGAAATAGCTGAAAATAAGGAGTGTCTAGGTGCCATGTCATCCTTTCCCCTCACCTACCTCTTGCACTGACTGATTCCAGAGAAGAAAATTCCTTGGCTGATGGCAGAATAGCTGTCACTTCATTAAAGCTGGTGGCACAATCCGAGTTTATGTGCTTGAAAATTTGGCTTGGTAAGGATTTACCTAACATACCAAAATGTGGTCCTGGACAGAAATTTGCCTCCTCTAGCTGAATTAGAAATCCAAAGTTAAATTTGTTTAAAACACTAAAACATAACATTTATTTTCTTGAACAGACCCCATGTGGAAATTTCAGAAATCTCAATCTTTATAAGCAGATTAACTTTGGCATCTCCCACCATGAAACAGGAATATTTAAATCTAAAAATAGTATGCTAAAGCTGTTTTAAGTTGGATAATTCAGCCGGAGGTGGCTTTCATTTCATCTAGCTCTACCTAATTTGCTACAGTTAAAACCTATTTGACACATGCTGAGCAAAACGGACAAGCAAAGCATCCCCTTGTCCACAGCTTAAAGCTCCACTTTAAATCTTGCAAGTCACTGCACACATCCTGCCCTATATTTAAAAGGTCACATTTGACCAAGCTATAATTAATCATACATCTTCACAATTTAATCAATTGGTAGAGAGATTATACTAGTTGCTTTCTGTCGCAGCATACAAATCTTTTTTTGCCCTAGTTCAGCTTCTTTCCAACAAAGCAAGTCAGTTTACAGCAGAAATGTGAAAAACTAATGCTCATCTGTTAGAGGAGACAAACATAGGAGATGCCTCTTCTTTTCCTTTTCCTACTTAAAGATCAAGGAGAATGTACATAGGTATGGGGAGGCTGATGTTTAATTATACAATTGCTATGGAGAGATAACAATCTCTTTGAAGTGCTTTAACTTCTGTGCCACTTTCCCAAGTGAAAAAGGAAGGAAGATACTTATCACTTTGAATGATGCCAGCTTAGATGTGGGGGAGGAGACAAGGGAGAATAATGTCACACTAAGGAAAATATATATTCAAATTGATTAATAAATGTAAACACATCATTAGATTAAATAGTGGGTTAGTTTCCTGACAGGTAGGTTGTCAGGAGGAGAGAAAAGAAAGAGAGGAAGATCACAAAACCCAAACAAACAGGTGCTAAAATAATGGAGCTATTTGGAGCTTGATTCTGTTTCCATTTGTGTGGTTGAGAATCTTTCCATCAACTGGATGCAACAGGAGCAAGCCATGGGCTGTTTCCTGCAGTTCTTTGTCTTGGTGTCAATTACCAATTCCTACTTTATTCAGCTTATGCACAATTAAAATCTAGATTTTAACCACAAAATGATTCTTCATCCCTGTCCAGGATTAGGTCTGAAGTTCTTTCATGAGGGATTTCTTGTTTCAAGGAGGATGTTCTGGTCAGGAGTAGGCAAGGATACCTTCCTGCTACCTGCAGAAAGATTCTCTTTTCAGCTACTGAAATGTTAGGAATAATCAAGAGGGAAAATTCTGTAAGTGCCTTGAACTGAACAAATCTGGCAAAATAAAAAGGGATCGATTTTAGATTAATAACTTCTTGAACAGGGAAGGCAGATTACAATGACAGTTTTTCCTTCCACTAAAATCCTTTATAAATATGTGTTCTTAGTAGGTAGACTATAAACTTTAAAACAAATCTTTAGTAAAGAGAAAATCTATACCAAGAACACAAAGAAGAAATTAAATTAATTCCATTCTCTGTTATTTACTGAGGGATCAGAAGTGTCCAGCTGTGAATTTCTCTGTTCAAAAACTCACCCTTTTTTAGACATAAAAATGGCAGAATTTAGTAAAAAAATGGACTGATAACCTAAGCAATGAAAGTGTTGCCAATTAAATTATACAGTTGATTAGTACCCATTAAAGCAGAGGGAGAAGGAAAGTATGATAATTTAAGCATACTGTGTGAGAAGACTTATAAACTGGTACCCTTTTTGAGGGCTCCGCATCTGATCACATAATCTTCTGCCACTGCTTACAGAATTTTGGCCCTCTCCATGGCACATTACTAGTTTAATCTCACATACCAGATGAAGAATATACATTTAAGCCTATACATGTTTTAAAATAAAGTGTTGCTTAATTTAAAACAAGATTTTTATTAAATAATATATAATTTCCATGTGCCATATGACACACATGGTTTGATTATCATAGCAATAATTTCCACTTCTCTCTGTGTACTTGCAAATACTCTCTAGAGGCCAATAAAAGGACATATGGCATAATGGCATCTCTTCAACTGTAATCATTATTACTGGTACATATTAAAGCATTGAAGGTGAACTGTCTTTGACAAGCCCTTTAATACAGACATTTGCTTTTTTCTTTCAGACAAAATGAGTACTACAAAAGAGGGTACCTTATTCGTGGTGGTCTATATCATTTTGCAGTGGGGGTGCAGTTTTTGGAAGCACCTAGTTTTGACAGGAAAACTGGCTTAAGAAGTTCTACCTCCCCTTTTCTTTTTTCATAGCTCAAAAGCACTTTCTCTGGGCTCGTGTTACAGTTTGCGTTAAAAACAACCCTTTTATCTGGAGGCACAACAGAAATTTCTTCTCTGTAAACATACACATACAAGTGTGCTCTGTTCCTACCTTGGAAGGTTTACTTCTGGAACTATCTCATTGCATTAGAACAACTGGTTGCCTCCTATTTGGAAAACACAGCTTTATTTCTGTGGCTCAGAGACGGGCAAAGTTTATGAAAGCATGTAACAGGCAGTGAAAATTGAATCCAGAATTAGAGCTTCAGTTAAATTTTTCCAAATTTTTGAGAGCTGTCTGGATCCAGGGAGTTATGACTGTAGGCCAAACACCAAGGTTCAGTGCCTAAACTTACATATGGAATATGGTTTTAATTTAGAAACTGGACCAACGTCCAATGATGGCAATGAGGACACTCATTTCTACTCTCCTTCCCAGTGAAGAACAAGTGGATGTAAACGAGGGAACTATTTCTACTACAACAATTGCTGTCTGATGCAATGATGGTAAGAGGTCACCATCTTGTGTCTGATACCAAGTGGCGATTCTCATCCCAAAATCACAGCTTTACTTGATAGCTGAGTCTCCAGCTTTCATCCTCACAGGTCAGAGGCATCCAGACCCCCTGAACCGATCATCCAGACTCTCCTCCCAACATCACAAATCCACACAGAAACAGACACTGCCTGAGGAATGCAGCTTGAACATCACACATCTCACAGGAATCCTCTAACTTAATTCTAGCATCCAAACACAAGCTCAAATAGTCAATGCCTCATATTTTCTCAGGAGCTGCACTCAATACCCAGGCCTTCAGAAATGTCATTCGAGTGTGAAGCATGAGGTTGATTTAATCTTCCTCAGAGCTTTTGGATGGTGCAGTTGTACAAATATCAGACAACATTATTATTATTTATTTATTTCCAAACAGGAATAATAAGGATGTATGTGAGTGTTTTTCTCATCAACATGCACATTAGTAATTCTGGGACTCCACCACATGTAGCTACCTATGTATATACACAAAAAGTGGAGTTGGCTTATCACTCCAGATGTCTGGTGCAAAAGACATGTGATCCCAACAATAATAAATAAAATAAAATCCTGGGACATTAAACATGCAGATGTAAGCAGCAGTTTTAAACCATATTCTACTGCCCCTCCAAATAAACCAGCTCAGTACCACTTTGAATCACACTAGAGTTAACAAGCTGTTAACCCAAGCTACTGACAAAAAGGTCTGTTGCCTCAAAATTTACATCTCCACAGCTGCTTAAGGAGTACCTTATTAACTCTTTTCATAACTCATCTTCTCTCCCTAATGAAAACTGAAAACTTGATTCCAGTTGTTTCCCTACAGGTAATGGAATTATATGGCTTCTGAACTTTCGTTTGACTCAGACTCTGCAATTAAGGCATGCTACCTCCATTTTATATTTAGAGATCTTTCCATTATTAAAAAAAACTATGACAAGATATAAAGGAAGAAAATCAGTCTGAGACTCCTAAAATTATCAACGACCTCTGATCCAGGAGCATTCAGCTTCAGATGATGAAGAAGAGAACCAAGCAACCTTTCTCAGGAGGCATGGAGGATACACCCCACTGCTCCCACTGGGGCTGAGGGAAGTGTCTGTAGGCAGGACACTCCAAGGCTGCTGCCTCCAGCATCCCTCACACACCTCCATGGTCCCATCGTGGGCACAACCACAATGAGACATGGTCACTTCTGCAAGGAGTTCATAATCTGTAGATAAGAAGCAGGCAAAGCAGGGGGGGCAAGCAAAGGAAAACAAGTTTAGTGACTTTCCTCAGGTTTAATTTTCTGACAACTGCAGAGAGAAAAGAAAATCCTTCTATCCAAAGCCCTACTTTGGTAACCTTTTGTCCTCTAAAGTGCTGCTTATAGCAGGGGAGTTCAAACGAGTCTCTCCAGCCTTCTTCCTCTGGACAACAGGATATCCCTCTTAAACTCGTCTGACTTACGAGGTGCTGAGAATTTATTTACTCAAGCCCTCTTATTGGAGACTTTTGATACATATATGTAATTTCCAGGAGATCTTTTTTACTGTTATTTATATTCCTGTTACCATCTCCTACTTCTTGTCCTTTCTCCCTTCCTCAATATCCACCTCCCCTGGAAATCAGATGAATTGCAATTTTCACAAAAAGGAAAGCAGCAGAGAAGTACATGCAAAAATTCTGTTGCAGGGGGAAAACAAAAAAGCAAACAAACAAAAACACAAACGAACAAACAAACACACAAGAGGAAGAAAAGAGAAAATCCAGTTAGGCATAAAAACATTTCCAGAGAAAATCCATGCAGAACCAGTTAACACTTGCTGTTTAGACTTACAATTTTAAGCCCAACTGAACCACATCTATGTGACCTTCTGCTTGAAGATGTAAACGGCTCCAGCCCTAACAATGCTTTTATTGTTAAAGTCAGCACTGGCAAAGCATGACATAAATATTTTTTGTCTCACACACGAAATGATTCTGTTGGCTTTGGGAACTATTCAGTGTTATCTACTAGCCTCTAACTTAAAAGTTTTGTATAGTATGAAAACAAAACCAAACACCACGCTCACACACAAAGAATAACAAGCACAAAACAACTCACGGGTACTCTATAGGCTGAAATTTGTTTGCACAAATTATTCAGTGAGCCCTTATGAATAATAAATGCATTGTGGAAGTCACGACTAGCTTATGAATTATTTATTAACTGAAATATGGGCTGAATTTGTCAGATAACCTTATTTTCCACAAATCATTCAACCATCTCCTACATTAAATGGTACCAACTGGTCCAAATAGCCCTACCTGCAAAATAAAATCTTTGTTTTCTGTGGCATGAGCGGAGCTTTTTAAAGCAAATTTCTGGAGACCTTCCATAATATTGTCTGTCAAAGCTTTGCTCAAAAAACAAGTAATTATCCAGAACCAATACTAATGCCATCCTATATTTTAATTATCAAAGGCTATAATGTGACAGCTTGGCACCTATCCTATCAATCCCAAGTCTGAAAAGAGAGTATGGGTGGAAATTACCTATGACATAATACTTTAGGAATAGTCCTGCCAATCACACTGCCTTTAAAAAGAATCATTATTTTTGAGTTGTCTAGGAGAGAGAGAATAACTAAAACACCCCAGTAAGTGAATGAACATGACCAGAAATTTAAAATATTTAATTTTGAAGTGTTTTTAAATGCTTGGGAAATTAATTCAAACTTGACATTTTATAACATAGCCTCTTTTCCTGAAGATGTTGCTCTATAGCCTGTTTAGGCCTCTGAAAGTAATTTATCAGTATATGCAAAAATCTTCATATGGGAGGTAGGGTAGTATTGGGACACAGAAATTGTCCTAGTGGGTTGGACCTGAAGCCTAGCCAGCCTGTTCTCTTTGATGGCACCCAAAGTTTACAGAAGCTTGCAAAAAAACCTGCAGTAAGCAGCCAGATCTCCATCATGCTCACGAACATCAGAAAAGCAAGCTGCTGCTCTTGACCCAATTCCTCCCTGGTGCCAGAGGCACATGGAGGCGTTATCACTGCATCCCTCCAGATCTCAGGCACTGCTTATCTCTGTCCCTGTCACAGCAGTCACCAGGCAGAAGGAAACTCCTCTCCGTGCCCTCTTTTTCCAAGCATCTCAGAGTCAGATGAAACTTGGCTGAGCGTGAAAGAGACAACATCCCCGCAAAAAGCGCGGTGATTTTACAAGTAGCCTCTCCAAGGCGCAGCCAGCAGCGAGTTGAACACACCATTGCTGTCAGCCGTCATCCCGCGATGCCCCTGATGCGCTGAGCGCACGCCGGGATGCAGGCGGCGGCACCGGCGTCGCACGCGATGTCAGCAGCGCCGGGGCTGCTCCTCCACAGCCTGTCACACCTTCAAAGGACGGCGACGGGAAGCAGCTGCTGTCTGCAGCAGCCGGAGAAACAACTCAGGTGGGATTCCATCCCCCTTGGGCTGCAACAGCTCCACATGGTAGAAAGCCGCTAATGATCGCGCGGTGCCAGGCGAGAAAGGCGCTGATTGTGCTGGAGTTGGTGCTCGCTTATGCAATTGTAAGGCAGGAATTGCTGCTGCAGCAGCGCCGCCAGACCTGGGGTGCTCCTGACCTTTTGTTTTGCTTGCTGCAGTCTCTGGCAGCTTCAGCAGCGTGATGGCTCATGGCAAGCAGCAACCACTGAAGTATTTACTCGAGGTACAAATGAATAATGAACAAGAGCTGAATCAGGACCCCCTACATCAGCATTCTTACCCTAATAATGTCAAAATGCAACAGGCTACTCACAAATAAACCATGCAGAGACGAAAAAAATAGCATTTCCCCAGCGGTTTATTCCAAACTCAGTTCAGGAATAAGTTAATCCCAAATATTATTCTGGTAGATAAAGGAAGTTGAACTAGTTTTTTTGTTAGCCTTCACTGCTTCAGGACAAATTGTGAGCTTGGAAAAAGTGGGAGAATATACTGATTAAAAGATCTATTTATTAATAGATCCAGTTGGAATCTATTTCTAGTTTCTCATCTGGACAAATACAATGAAATCAAAGTGGAAGAAAATTTACCATCTTCTGCAGTGGTGGGTGCTTCATTCTCTTTTTCTTTATAACTACTATCCCAATTCAACAGGTATTCTACCATAGCTGAGATGTGGTTATTGCAATAGGATGTGTTATCAGTATGTCCAGGAAATGGTTCAGTTGAGGCAATTAGAACTGATATACAAGCCTTCATTATAATTACAAAATTGGGAGGGTTTTTGACCACACAGACTTTTTTCCCAGTGTGGATATAGTGTGACCTGACCACAGACTCATCACACATTCCCATTAAAAAAAAAAAAAAATCAAAAGCATCAGTCTCCAAGGAAGAGGATAAAGACTAAACTGTCTTTAACAGTTTCCTCCCATGACTAGGCATAAAGGCCCTAAAAGAATAGCAACACAGCTGTTACAAGAAATGGAAATCTCATTTTATGAAAAATAGTCACAGACTGTGCCTTGTTGAGAAGACCTCTCTCCTTCTGAGGCTTTGAGGGACTTGATAAATAAAAATAAAATAAAATTTTAAAAAATAAAATAAGAGACTGAGAACTCTACTTCCAAAATTACTTCCTTTAGGCTGAAAATTAAATATTTAATCATGTATGCAATGAGATTCTAAAACTGCAGTGGGAGAAAACTGGCTAATTTTAGGATTAGGCTAAATTTGCTTCTGAATGCTTTACCAGATTATAAGAGACATTTGTTCTAAAAATGCACAACTGCATCTCCTGTTCCCCTTCTGTGTTCAGGTGAGTGGGCTCAGAGCAGACTCTGAGTGCATCCTGTAAAAGCCTTGTCCACCACAGCTCAAAATGCTCAGACTAGGATGTTCTACTGTTTCCTATGCACACACAGAGAGAAAGATGAAAAAGACTAGGAAAAGTGATTTGCATCTCTTTCAGCAGAAAGTATTGCAAAGAGACAAATGAGGACACAGCAGTGAAAGCAAAGCAACTACAAAGCTTTAGGTGAGGCAATCAGAGAGTATGAATCATCTGAGGAACTTTGCCACTGCTTGTCAAAGAAATTATTCATCAAATTACATCTGCTGGTCTTTGACAGGTTCTAATAAATATCCCAAGCTTTCAAAAGAACTGTAGTAAACCTGCAAGATTAGGTATCTTTGTATCTTGTGGTCTCATAAACACAATGAAGAAACTGAAAATTCTTGCAAACTGAAGATGCCACTGAGGAGGCAAAGAATCAATTTTGATTAAATAACCTGAAATTTGTTGTAGTTCAAACTAAGAAATAGATCAATGCTCTGACTTCACAGAGGAGAGAAAAATAGCAGGCAATGCATTTCTTTCTCAAGCTGTCATTTCATGTTCACCCTTCTAAACAAGTTCCACTCACCTCAGCTATCTTAAGGCTACTGCAGACTTTTAAACCAAAAGCTTTGGCAGGTCTGCACCATCTGGACACTGCATTCCCTTGCAAATTCTAAGTTGCTTACAGCCATACAGTAAATATTCAGGCAATCCTGCTCCTCCAGGCTCCTTCTGCTACAACTTTAACACCTGGGTCATATTGGTAGAGACACTTGTATTGGGACACAGTACAAAATTTAATCTGAAAATGGCTGAATCTGAGCCCCATCTGCTCGTGGACACAGCTGTGGTTTGCAAAACCAAAATCAACCAGCTTGATGAACCAAAAGATGACTGCTGTGTGCTGTGAAACCTTGCACTCACCAGAAGTGCAAAGCTCAACACACGCATAAAACTGCAAAGCTCAACACACACATAAAACTGCAAACACAACAATCAGTTCATCTAAACTTTGCAGGCTGCAAGTCTCCTGAAGCTCTGGGATTGTCCAAAACCAGTCTGTCTAGGAAAGGCTACTTTAGCAAACAAGCACCTCAGTTTTCTTCATGTGTACATCTGTTCTCCTGCATTGATCTTCATGACTGAAAAATGGGAAAAATATGAAGTCAGGTATGCAAATAATAACAGTAATATTGACAGTCCTGGACTTAGGTCAGGAACCAAGGCAAAGAACTGAAAATTAAATGTTTTAAATGAAACAAAGTTCAATTTGCTCTTTCAATGAAATTAAAAGGCCTTCCTTAATGCACAGCCTAGCACTATAACTTAGTAAAGAAAGATTAATCTTAGATCTTCTTAGAGAACTTACACCTTTTTTTTTCCCTGAGAATTGACAGAAGGTTTCCATATGCTATGGAGGACACAGGAGAAATGGCTTCCAGTTCCCAAACCAAGAATTGGAAAGGGTGAATTTTAGGACAGCAAATTGCTAATAACACACAATTACAACTGACAATCCTGCTCCTTTTGTTTTGGCAGAAAAGAACTGAGAATTCCAATTCCTCTGCTGCCTCTCTGTTCTCCAATTTCTACTTCACTGCCTCTGGTTGGAGAGTTTTTTCCAACAGGTTGACAAGCACTATGGAACAAGTGGCACCTTAAATCACTGATGGTTCATAAAGCACATTGAAATAAACATGGGGCAACTGCTTTGGTCGCCAGATGATCTCAGTCTATGAGGTGTCTCCTTACTCAGGCTCCCTTTTACTACCCCAAGACTGCTCCTTATGCACTCCACTGAAAGCCCACATAGGCACATTTTCTTGCTGTCACCAGCATAGAAACCACAGTGAAACCACATCAAACCCACAGGACATAACACACATCCGAAGGATCTGGAGCTTACATCCTTTGCTAGGACAACAAACATGAGTGAGCATTTTAAGCAAGCAGGCTGAATGTTTCCAGTACGTTGGTTGGTTTGGTTGGGTTTTGGTTTTTTTGTTCCATCCGACTCCTACATTTTACCATATTTAATCTGGAATCTCACCTTATGTGAGAAGATGATGAAAGATTTTGATGAAAGCCAGGCCATCTGCAGCCTGTGCCACTTTTGATAGTGTTTTAGGTCAAACAACTTAAAAGTGAGCTGAGTCCATATTCAGTGGTCACATTTGAACTTCTTAACATGTAGATATTTCAACATGAAATGACCTTTAATTTCAGTATTTTAAAATTACATATTGAAAGAAAAAAATGGGACTTTGGCTTTTAAATTCATTTCACAGAAAAAAAAGCAAACAAAACCAAACAACTCCGACTTTGGTTTTAGTTGGAAAGCAAAATTCAAAAAATGCAGAATTTCCTACAAAACAGAATTTTAAAAGTCTACATAATGCTTTTTCAATTCCTCACAATTGTTTTGTAGGAGCAAAACATAACTGTGAAGCCGAGAAAAAAATTTCTCATGGCATACATAGTTATTACCTAATGATCTATAGAGTAAAAAGGCACAAAGACAATAGATGCTGGGTTATTATTTGCTGCATTTGGAGGTATTAGACCAGGAGAATTCTAAATATTTGGAATATTTTAACTTTTGCATCACTTATCTTATGTGTTTCTTTGCCTTGCTTTGATCTCATCTTCCTCAGACCACCATTCTTGAGCTCTGTTCAGTAAACAGGGAAAACTGTGGGGATCTCTACCTGCAGATTTCAAAGCAGGCAGCTTCTAACTCTCAGCATGCTCTTGCCAGGCTGTTCAGATTAGAAATGGGAAAAGCAACATTATGCAATATTTCTGCTAGAATATACATGGGCCTAATATGCTCTTTAGGTGTTATAAGAAAGCAGGAGATAGAGTGACAGAACTTTCTTGGGAGGTAGTTTTTTGAACAAACAAGCAACTAAGACAGGAAGAGAAAAATTATTCCAGCCTTCACAAATTTCTCCTGATATTTCATCCTCTGTCAATAGTAGGAAAGAAAATGGTGTCCAGATGTTAATATGGTGTACCAGTTATTTATTAAAAAAAGCAGATCTGAATTTCCTTTCCTTTTACATGGCAGCTCTAATGTTTCAAAGGCTAATATGCTGAGAGCCATCATATTTTATATGTTACTTTATTTAGTAAAGACCATTGCACAGCCAACAAACACTACTGTAAGTAGTCAGAGCTGTGTTCCAACCACCAAAAAAACCCCCTCTGACTCTCGCACCACGTTCACTTAGTTTAAATAGAACCTAGTAGCCTCCAACAGACACCTGAACTCATCTGCAATGCTTGCTCTAAACAGAGTTAATAAGGATTGAAAGAAAGGTCCTGTAGTTGTATTTTTATTTGTACAAATGCTTTTCCTCAGGAGCTGCAGGCCCATGCCAGGTGGCAGCAGCTCTCTTCTGGAGCACAGGGCAAAGCTTGGCTATGATACTGAGAAAAGCAGTTCTGCCTTGTGCCCTGGGTTTGTGCTGTGATGGGATTTGCAGCTGCCAGAGGATCCCAGCTGTAGAGCTTTCCACCCAGGCCACCTCCAGGATCACTGTCCCCCAGCCTGGACGGTCCCTTGCTTTCCTCCTGTCTGGCTCAGGGGGCAGGAGGCACCACAGCACTAGTGATATGCACACCAGCCCCTGCATAAACCCAGGTACTGGACAATTGTTGGGTGCTCTGCCCCATAAAACATATCCAGGACAAAGACTGACACAGAGAGAGAGCACTGAGGCTTGAGCTTAGGTGAACACCCCTGCTGGTCGTGTGGAATTTGACCTCACACCATAGAAACCCTTGAGGCACGTTACTACAACTTTGTGAAATCAAACAGACACAATCAAGGACCAAAAAAGCACAATAAATGTGTCAAGCATACTAAAGGCCAGCAGGCATACTGACAGATTTTTCCACCAAAAGCAGAAGCATTTTATTCTGTCTTAATGCAAGAGACCATGGTATAAACCAACATGTGGAATGACAAAAGACTTCCTAAAAAATTACTCCAAAAAATAATGGTGAAGTGTTGTTTATTTTCACACAGAGCCTGAACTATACACCATTTACTCATTAAATTGAGCTTGCAGTTAGAGGTTTGGTGAGACTGTATAGCAGGAGATGTGCTAGAAAAAACAATACTTGCTATGCATTACCTCAGGAACTGGAGTACTGTAGTTAACATATATATGTGTAAACTAACTGTTAATATGCTCTGAACAATTATTTACATTTCTTTAATTAATAAAATACGAACAGACATATATTTCATTAAAACCTATCTTAAGATCTCTTTTGCAAGTAGGTATCAACTAAAATCACTAAACAGCATCACCTTGTGTCAACAACGTCATTAGAGTGTGCATCCCAGTCATTTATAAGGCACTTTATGATAGAAGGTCTACAATAAATATGCAGTTCTGATGGCCTTGCCATTAAAGACTGAAAAAAGCTTTTTCCATCCCCTTATTTACATGCAATGGACAAAACAAGGTTAGAAATAACCAACCTCTCTTCTATTTTTCTGTCACTGCGTTTCATTTGCTCTCAAAGAACACCCCAAAGTAATTCTGAAAGATTAAAGGAAAAAAATAGAAAAAAAGTTACAAGATTCTGTACAAAGGGGGG